>OZ037766.1:16190221-16790221 GCA_964035545.1 Bugula neritina | reverse complement strand
AGACACTTGGCTTCAATCACATCACCTAAAAGAAAAGCAAACCAAACTTGAAATAGTGATAATAATTTACATATTAGAGAGCTTCAAACACGTTACAGGAACACAGAGCTGAGTAACGCATCAACACAAGTGATTATACAAAACAATCTTACTTTAAAACAACTCAACGTATAAAGTTGAAGACCATTTTGTTTCGTATTTCAACAGTACTGTTATTGCTCTGACACCTTGCCTTTAAAAAAATGTTGCCTAATAACACTTAGTTTTATGAGTGCACATATTTATACCTGTCACACGCACACTTTCATTATATGACCAGAGTGATGCACTAACCGGGTGGGCTGGCTGTGGTTGGTAGAGTGGGTGCCATAGTGGTGGAAGGTGCTAAAGTAGTCACTGGATCAGGGGCACATCCAGCAAAAGGATCTTCTGCAAATGGGTCGGGTATGCATAGAGGGGTGGTATCCATTCTCACAGTGGTTGCTCTACAGTTTGGTACTTGGCGTTTTACAATTTGACCATTTTCACACCAACTACAATAAATGCATTTTTAATGTCAGAGATGCATTCTTTTGTATGGTATGGTGATAACATATTATGCGGTGATAATATGCAAAAGCCATTAACATAATAAATGAGCACGTCATAAAATATGTGTCCTTTCCTTTAATTAGTTGAACAGCAGAATATTATGTGGTTACCAATTCTCACAAACGCCACACAGATCAGCGTCAGTGATCACTCGCATTGGAGGAAAGATTCTACCATTGACGATGCACTCCTTGCTAGGACATCTGGCCTCTGGTACACACTGGTATGGCTTTGTTGTGTTGAGGAACACTTGCCCTGTGGCAAAACATTACCAAAGTCCTTAAATTCTGCAACTGCTCTTATTGCGGGTACTTATGTTAGCAGTGCTAAGATAAACATGGCTGGGGTAGATATGCCATACAAAATTATTCGCCATCATTTTCAATTGTGCATCTAACATGTTGCCGCAATATTTAAGTGTACAGTCTACCAGACTTTCGTTGGGTTAACAGAACCAATGTTTATAATATTGTATGACTACAGATAAATTAAAAATAAAAGTCTTAGTTTAGAACGAGAAGACTGAAATGTAGGTATTGGTGACCCACCAGGAGGACAGGGGTTGGTTTTGCAGCCTTCCACACACATGGCCTTCTCACATCCTAAGAACTCAGCGTCATACACAGCTTTGTTGTCACAAGTCTTCTTGGGGCAGGATGACATGCATGGTGAATATGTATCACATTCTTCACATTGTATTGCTGTAGAAACAGGTATACATACAACAAAGTTCTTATATAACATTAAATACGAGCCACATGACAAGCTGCATACACTATGATTGTACTAACTGGTTACACGCATATATAAATATCCACAAAATAACAATAACCAAAATTATAAATGCATTTGGGATCATAAATTGGCAATTTCCGTTAAAAAATTTAAAATCAGATGTGTAGGTAGTTTAAAATTATATTGTTGAACAGCATCCTTCTCTAATGTATTTTTATTGCCTTTCATACCAAATCTATTCAATCAGTCCTTCCGAAGATACAAAAATGATGGGCAACAAAAAACATTTAAACTCTACACTAATTAAATTTATTTCAATAAAGCATAGTGTAAATTTTAAATGTTCAAAATAGATAAACATAGTTTTGTTAGTCATATTTTACAACATTATTATCAATTTATAAATAAAAAAAGAAACTATATTTGTATTTGCAACCAATATCTGACTTAGACTACAAATATATTTTGTACTTACGGCAATTATCTTGGTCTCTCCAAGTAATTTCAATTCCCTTGTTAGAACATTCCTGTGCATAGGCAGAAATAGCTGTACACAGACACTCACAGTCGCCACCATAATCACAGGCACAGGCGTCATAAACGCACCTACAAGATTGTAGTATACAGGTATAGATGCATAGTATTAAGTTATATAGCCTCAATATTGGGAGCGATGTGTAAAAGCTCTAGAAAACTACAATGTTGAAAAAAAATACAATGAGCTAAACCTGAGGTAAAGAATTAAATAGACAAACTAGTTTATTTAAAATTTTGTGCATATATAGATGTTTATACAACGATCCAAAAGCAGAGTGTATAAAGGCATCCAATGTGTTTGATATGTTCTCACCTATTCTCACCTAACTCCGCTTTGTCCTGTTCGGGTATTAATATTAATTAACATTTGATATTCTGAATAAGCAACAATTAATGTAAACATAGGGATTATCTCTACCTGTCATAGTAAGCTTTGGGAGCAATAGCAGCATGGCAAGATTTGAATTCATCGGAGAGAATAAGTGCACATTTCTCCTGAGCCCACGGTTTTCTGTGTGGCTGCAGAGAGCAGGGTTCAGGGATTTCTTGACTTGGTGGACAATGGTTGTTAACCTAGAAAATGTGAGCATGCATCATTCTGACAATATGTCTTTGGGAGTGCAACACAAACTCTGCAGGTAAAACTATTAGTGTACGTGTCAACAAGCATAAACATGTAGATAGTTCTCTCACTAAAACACCGCAACTTGCTTTAAAATTGATTTAAACAAAGTTGTATCCTCATCAACTTACACTCGACTATAGCAGAGCTGAGAGTTTCTTGTTTGGCAAGTAGTAGCACACAAATTATATAATTGCTTCTTTTGTCAGGTTTACCAACAGGAAAAGCATTCTTATTAAACTATTCAGACGGCTGGTGAAGCAAACTGGTTTTATGAAAAGCAGTAAAGAGACTATTTGCCTAATTTCTCACCTTCCAGGAGTCGGCAAATATGGTTGGTCTAGCCTCAGTTCCACCGTTTGGTGCCGTGAAATCGTCATTCTGATTATTGTTGAAATTTCCACACAAACCAGATACCTACAAGTTGAGTCATTTAGACCATAATTTTTTCTTCATTGTAGTGAATAAAATTAAACTCGGCTAAAAACTAAATTTTGGTTGTATCATTTATTATTGTTTTCAGGTATATATTGAAACAATAATTTACTAAAATAACATGCATCAGTTTTTTTAAATACTTAACTAATATTCTGTGCCAAAGCAACTAACAACAGGCTAATGCAACGGCATTTACAAAGTACAAAGTAAAAAATATACAGAACACACCTACTAAATAAAAAACTTAGCCAGAGTGTGATTTCCTAATTACCTTGTTAACATGATTCCTTTGCAGTTTGACATAGATTCTAGTACCTTTGTCCCAATGAATAGTTAAACCAAATGGAGTGTCAATAATAACAAAAAGCCCAACTTCTCTCACGGTAAGTGGAGATCCAGCCTGTACTTTAATAGGCTTTCCTCTTACCAAATGAAGCTGATGGAAATCGTTACCTGCAATCATTTCAAAGACTTGATGAAAATTGAAAATTGGACTAATAGTTAAGACAATAAAATTTACTTTCAATAAATGATAAATTGTCTCCACATTTTGCATAAACATTGTGTTTGATTTTAAACATCGCAAAAATTTGCACTAGAGAAGTGTGTCACAGGTTTTAAGTAGAATTATTGATTGAGTTTCCAACAGACCTGAGCCAAATGGATCTCCTACGGAGATATCGATACTCTTGGTACAAGTAACACCACTGGAACCGCAAGGCACATTTGATACAGAAATATGAAATTTCTCTGGGTTAGAAATGGTACTCTTCACCAAAGTGTAGTCACATTCGCCTTGGAACTGAAACTCTTTGCCATCAAAGGTACGATAATGTGATTCTCCATAAGCTGAGCATGTTGCAGGGCATACAGTGTCATCGCATTGCCACTGTTGGTTGTTGCATGTGCTAATTAACAAAAAGGAGAAGGCATATTGCAAAATATCTATTTTGACTGAACGCAGAATTTGTTTCAAAGCATTACTACTAGAAATATTTACATAGGAATAGAAGTATCTACATCTCTTACAAGTCGCAGTGAATATAAAATACACATGTCAAATTGTGTGCAAACAGTTATACTAATAATATGTAGCACTTCAAACCCAGCATCTTCCAAGGCAGTTAGCACATTATGTTATTTATACAATTCAAAAGTTTAAGTTTGATTTGATTTATATACTAATAATTGGCCAAATAAAGTCAAATGTTTGGCAAATAATATATCATGGAAGCAATGAGTAACTTCTGCAAGCCTACCATGTCTTGCAGTCTTGGGGTATCTTTTGGCCTTGAGAGTAGGCAATACCATGATAGTAGCAAGGACATTGGCCAATTGGAATACAGTTATCCCCCTCCATCACAGTGCCTAAGAATGAAATCAAGATCAAACCCGTCTTACAAACGACCAATATTTTAGAAATGGGAAAATTTAACAAGCACTATTTACATCAAGTCTATATCTTGCTCATATTCCAAACTTTTACAAAAGCTTCCTTTTTCTATAAAATCTTCAACAAATTATTTTTTCTATCTTTTCCAATTGAAATTTCTCATAACTAAATATGTTTTATTATTGCCCACAACTAATACATAGGATTAGCTTAGCACAAATACTATAGTATGTACATGTTTATACCTGCAGGGCACTCGCAACCTGATTTACATGTAGCCACAAGATTCTCACAACCAGGCTCGCCTTTAGGGTGCAGGCAGGTTGGTGTGCACTTGCTCTTGCAGTCAGTGTACTCCTTGCCATTCTTACAGATCGGTTCAGGAGGACTGGTGATTGGTGGTCTCTTAGGGTCATTGAGGATAACCGTCTTAGGCTGACATATCAGCTTGCCTTTGGTGCAAGAGCTGTATAAATTCAAAAGTTACATAATACACTTGGTAAGTTTTCAACAGCAACTACTGTGACAGCAAGCTACAAAAACTACAAGAAACTTCAACTCACCAAATCTCGTCACCATTTAGAAGGTTGGCACCGGCAGACAACTCCTTTCCGTCAAACTCACATGGACATTCTTCTACTGGAACGCACTGGTTCTTATCATTCAAAGTGAGGCCATGGGGGCAAGCACAGCCCTCAACACAACTATCTTCACAGTTAGGATCGCTGGCAATATTACTGCAGGTAGCATTACATGATGATCCACAGACCTGATAAACTTGACCAGCTGGGCATTGGACACCTAAAGGTGGTAAATAAATGACTTGTAAAAAAAAGTTTATTTCAAAATTATCAAATTAATAAACAACTAAATGTTAACAATGGTAGTTGTCTGCTCAACATAAGCCCAATTCTTTTCTTATCTTAGCATAGAGAAATGCAGCATGACCATAGCTTTATATAATTAGTCAATAATAAATTACATGCAGTGCTTAAAATTTGATAAAGTTAATGTCACAAGGTAATTATTTAATTTTATGTGATATAAGGTACTCGAGATTTATTTACACAGACCCTTAGTGAGCAAAGAATTCAAGATTTTTGTAGTCAAGCAATGCTGTGTGTCTACCTTATCATTTCGACTTACCAATAGAAAGTGAATTGAAAAATGAACCTGTTGAACATAACAACAGATGTCTATAAATCTAAAAGCCCTGGTGAATTTCAAGTGGTTAGTGGTCATACTTTATATAATAAAACATTCTGTAATCAGTTGAAAGATAACAGTATATATGTGAGCTACTTTAAAATACCCCCTCAAAGCAACACATTCAACATATTGCATATATGGTAAATGTGCTGAGTAATGCTAATTAGGCTGCGGATTTTCTAAAATTTGTTATGTAACGGACAATATATACAAATCCCAAGCTAATTAAAAAAGCCTGTCACATTTTATTCTCATAAAATGCATCAAGTCTGGCGGTTTATGCTGTGATGGTTGCACGTTTTTGAAATATTATTCTAGAGTGCATAATGCCTGTAATTCATTTAGTTGAACCTAATGAAATGACAGTATAAAAGTGCAAGTTTGATGAATATGATCTAGTAACGAAGAATGTCTTCAAAATAGGTTACACCATTGTGTAGAGGTTTTCGGAAACATACGCATCACTTCTCAGTATAATAAAACATAAGACAGCTACTTACCACACATAGCGATTTCCTTTCTCCATGGAATGAGCACACCACTCTTGGCACACTCATCAGCATAGGCAGCAAATGAGTCGCACATACATTTCTCAAGGCTTGTCTGGCACTCACAGACATCGTACATACAGTTCTCAACAAACATTGTCTTGTCAACAAAGTCTCTGCAGGCTAAATAAACAAACATAGTCTTGGAACAATAACTCAAGACAGAATAGAAAGTCTACATTCATTTACTATTGGTACATCAATTGGAAAGCAACATATTCATTGGTTACAGCCATCCTTCCAAATAATCTTTTCAATAAAGTTTGGCTAGTAGAGCTTTCGTAAAATGGTGTAACGTTACTCACCAGCAAATACTGGACCTCCAAGTTTGTTACATTCTCGTTGAGCTGTTGCCTTCCTTTCAACAAAGTTGGTACACGGAGGGGGTAGCTCAAAGTCTTTGTCAACATTTTTACATTTTGGGTCAACCTTCCATTCGTTGCCTTAAAATAAATTAGATCATTCACTCATAAATATTCAACTAGATACCTTAAGGAAATTTATCTTTCTATCAAGGCTAACTTAAACAAGAAAACTATGCTGTTGATACATAATGAAAAATTGTCCAAGATTCAGCTTCAAAGTTTGATCATTTCTTCGTGGATATGAATGGTAAAAATTAAAGTTATATATCAGAACATACCAAATATATTTGGGTTATTTTCAATGATGTTTTGCTTTGTCATAAAGTCATCATTCTGCATGCCATTGAATGTTCCGCAAAGACCTTTCACCTTATTCTGTTGAGAGTGAGGTACAGTTATGTAGGCCCTGGTCTGACCATCCCACAACACTTTTGCGCCATTTGCTAATTTGACCTAAAAATTTCAGAAACATCAAGTGGCCTGCTCTGTGTATGGCTGCTTTACAATCAAAATGGGCTGTTTGAGTCGGAGAACTAACTGAACAAAACTAGCTAGGCTTAAAAGTGAGAAATGTTTATAAGTTCGACTTGGCTTTCGATTGACCACAGTTGTGTCTTCAAAGCATTTCGAATAAAAAGCAATTTGTATGAATATTATTAAAAAGTTGACTTTCAACTTTTTATTTTTTCAATAATTGTTGTTCATATTTATATAAAATTACCTGAACAAAAAGTGAAGAGGCGTGTATTATATTCACACCAACATCGCTGATAGTATGGGGTAGAGTTACTGGAATTCCGTCAACCAATACAGCTCTACCTTGCTGTAACTGAATGGTGTGTGGTGGAACCATCACAGACAAGGATTTGGTACAGGCAGCACCACCTTCAACCAGTACAAATATATTTAATGAAGTAGTGAAACTTAAAACAGAAAATTTGACGGGTAAAACAAAGTTGGTTGACGACAAGTCATACTCCAATTTCCGATTAACAACGTAAAAAAACTCAATTTACAGATAATAAATATCAAATGATGCAACAATTGCCATAGACACCACAAGCTACACATCATATTACATATCTCGTAGCATACCTCTTCCGCATTCGACATTTTGAGCAGCAATCTCGTAGCGATCCCCTTTCACCAGGTAGTAGTTACAGTGACCATGAAAGTCAAACCGAGTGCCGTCAAACGTCTTGTAGTGAGGATCACCAGTAGATGAGCACACAGCATCGCAGTTCTTACTCTCACAGTCCCAAGAGCCCCCTTTGCAAGTGCTGCAAACCAATTTACAAGTATTAATCCCAGCAAGACAATATACAACTATCAGGTAACTTAGTATGGCTGCGCATTTAACTAGCCACGTATGTAAAGGCAGATGACGCAGAAGCACAGCTGAGGATGCTCATACCAAGTATTACAATCTTTTTTGATAGTAGACATGCTAGGGTAGATGGAGTCGCCGTGCTGACAGGGGCACTCATCCTTCCTAATACATCGGTTTCCTTCTTTTACATAGCCATCAGTGCAATGGCAGCCATCAACACATATGTTATCTGCACAGACTGGGTTAGGATTAGCACAAGTGCTCTCACAGCTGCTTCCACATTGGTTGTACACCATACCGTTATCACACTTGACAGCTGAAACAAAGAACATAAGCTACATGTACTCGACCTACAGACATCAAAAATGGCCACATATTTAACACTTATTAGCCATTGAAAAGAGTCAGTAATATTCAAAATAGTTCTTTTAGATATAAGTAAGCATTAAACAAATTTATAAGTTATTTGTTCTTATCTAACTACTAGTATATGCTACGCAAAAATCTTAAGATTTATTCTTTCACTTTCATATTCCAATGCTATTACATAGAAATATGAAATGTGAAAGATTAAAAGATATCTCATTACTTAATTTTTTGAAAAATCTCTGTTATTCCATATTACAAAACATATTTCTAGGATGCCGAAAGCATTATGCTGGTTAGTCAATTTCTAATGATACAATAACTTGGTAAAAGAGGATGACAACAGAGTGTGTGCAAGTAGTAAAGCTGGCTATAAAACATTTCAACTTGCAGTGTGTTGCTAGCATAATATATGAGCTTTTGAAACCTACAGCAAGCAGGCTGGAGTGCTCGCCAATCAGCAATTCTAATATTTTTCTTCTGGCAGTTATCAAAGTAGGCCTGGAAACTTGTGCAAGCATCAATTTCCCCAGAAGCACAGTGGCTGGAGATACAAGTATTAATGTACCATTGTGGCTCTAGCACCTGGTATAAAACAATGAAAAAATGAATAAAATATACAAAATAAAATAATTTGAGTAAAGTGCCAATAAAGCTTATTGATATATCTAAAGTTTTAACTGCTTTGCTTTTACGATGCAGCTAGTTTTACAGCCAAAACAACCAACCAGTGTCACATCCAGGATACAAATAAAATATATCAAAGCTGTAAAAAAATGTTAACATTGTCACTTACAGCATGGCAAGCCAAATAGTCTGTCTTCATAAGGTCTTGACAGAAAGCCTGGGCTTTTGCAAGGTCATCTCCGTTGCAGGTTGAATCATAGAGAACATTCTCTTGACATTGGGCTGCAACAGTATGAGCCTAAGTCTAGACCATGAGATAGATGCGCGTGGGATATGACAGACATGTTTAACCACAATGAGGACATGCTCTGATCTCATTGACATAGTGCAATGTAGAACTAATCTAAAATGGCACCCACTGGCTGACCAAATATATTGGAAGTTCATTTAATTTTGGTAATTTCAGCTTTTTTGGTAAAAACAAATTGTTTATAAGCACTTATGCAGATCTAATTTCAAATGCAAAACAAGTAAACTATATTACACATCAATGTATGACTGTTATCACGCAGTGGTTATTTCAGGGCAAGTATAATTCCGGCCACATAAACCAGACTAACATCAACTTGAAATATCTTGAACTTTCAGTTTAATATATTATTCACCAACCAGCCTACAGGACATGAAAGTGCCAGACTGAAATCAATGCATAGTTCAACACCCTACCGCCTGTGAGCTCAGACTTCTTGTAGTCGCTGGCAAATGTAGAGGGACTAGTAACCAGAGACTTGTCTTGCAAAAAGAAATCGTTGTCTGGATTTCCATCATATAAGCCGCAGAGACCACAAGTCTTATTCTTCAAAGCTTCATCCACCTTAAAACAGAAACAAATTAATTACAAATACAAGATAAACCATAGAGCATGGCAGCAAATAGAAAAAAGGCAGAACTTAGGAGTACTTTCAAATTATTCGTAAGAAGTTTTTCAATTTAAATTTTTTCTGTTATTAATTTCTAACATCTGTTGGAAAACAGCATATTACTGCTGATGGGTTTATAATACAATGAAAAATATTATTTTCTTTTTTATAAAAATAAACTCTGAGCAGAATTATTCTAGAGTTGCAGTTAGATAATTAACATACTTCAAAGTTGATGTAGTTGAAGCCATCCCACTGCAGCTTGAAGCCAAGTTTCTTACTCTCAACAAACACATAGTGAGAGATTTCTTCCACCACCAAGCCTTGCACAATAGATGGAGCCACAACCAGGGAGTTTGTCAGTCTGTCGGTCACCTGTGACAAACACCAAACACTGAGAAGGTTCTGAATAAACGGTATTTAGCTAATTTGAACGATGAACTACCATAAGATTAGAAGAAAAAACAATATTTTTTTGTTTTACTATATTGTTTGCAATCAAACTTTATAAAAAAAAACAACAAACATATAAACATATCCATCACATAATACACAGACCAAACACTTTCAGACATGTACAGGTATATAAATCAAATGTGTGAGTATTATATAAAATAAAAGAAGCATTGCAAGTTTGCTGCATCCTTACAATTATAATTATATTGTCTACATTTTTACCAGTATATTTTTAAATTCTATGAAACACCATAAAGTAAAGCGCTATATTGTTATCTATCTATGCCAACAACTAATAAAAATTTCGCGTAATATAGCAAAATGATACTCACAGTGACAATTCCATTAACTCTGTTTAAACTCAGAGCATGCTCCATCCCAATGTATACATCTATTTGAGTAACACACTTCTCTGTGGGAGAGCATGTTTCACCATTGGTTGTGTAGATTGAAAATGTCTGAAGCTCACAATCTTTGGCAAATATATATGTACATTTGCTTGGGTATGTATACTCTTTGCCATCAAATGTGCGATACTGCCCTTGGTTCCATGCCAGACAATACTCTTTAGCTGAAGAGCTGCTGGTTACAAATGAATTTGGCACATTGTAAGAGTCTCCAGTGAAAAACGGCACAGTAAGAACTACAAACGCAGAAACACTGAGTCAACACACAGAATCTATGGCATGAGGAGTTCACTAATTAATAATTTTGAAAGCATTATACAGATTTATCAAATTAGAGAAAAAGATAAATATCTAAAATAAACAGATTTAAATTTAACAAAGCCATATAGAATATTAAATCATACTCTAAACTTTACAATAAATTAGTTCAAGTTTTTGGAATAACACTTCTTCTAATGGCTATACCTAGTACCTACATACTAATGAGAACTACAGAAAATAATTTCCGAAACTAAATTACATTATAAAATGTGGTTTTAAGTTGTAAATCTAAAAAAATTATTTAAGCAAACTTACTTTCGCTAGCACTTTGAGTCGTTTGTATAAGCCTGAAATATCAACAACAAAAAATTAAAACAAAACATAATATAAAGACATTTGTTATAGCTATATATACTTTCTGAACTATAGAGTAAGTTAGACAGCATTAAATTAAACACATTAGTCTTTCGGTGACCTACCCTGTCAGCACTGTAACAGCTAAGCAGACAGTGCCTAGGCGCCTCATGATTGAAAAAATTTCTCCTCAAGTGGCGCAAAATAATATGCCCAGTTAAAGTTTAGCAAAAGCTTTTATAGATCAGCTTGACAGCAAGAACCTTGTGATTGGTCACTACTACAAATTAGTGCCCTATAGAGAAACTTTTAGCAATGGCTCTATTTGCAAACCCCATATTATACAATATTAATAGCTTAATGATTAAACTCTGCTTTCACTTCAATATTTACCAGAGAGTAAATTTAAATTGAAAAAAAACATAACTTAATTAATTAAAGTCACAATTTTATTCTCAAATAATAATATGATGGTGATAAAAATGAATATTTTATGCTATCATGTCATTTCATCACTTTCATGTCCCTGGAAATAAGCAAATATCAAACTTTATCAATATCAAAGGGTTTCTGTAAACAAAGCTATCAGATTTATTAGCCAACAGCAATTTAAATATTGCATAATATACTTGTTTAATTAAATAAAAAGTTGATACGCAGTATAATTCTACACACATACTCAAGTTTTGCAAACAAAGTGACGTCATTAAGGGAGTAGGATTATAGCTAATTAAAATAGTCTTTACAAGCCTAGTGGTCATTTGAACCTTGATTTTTACATAATGAAAACTAACTTGTATTAATTATCCTTTTGATAATTTAAATAGCATACATATAGAACTGCATGTAGCTAAAAATATTCAGCCAGTAGAGTTGATGCTGGAAATAAGATGCCAAATTAAATTAAATGCCATAATACAAAAAACTTACAAAAGGAAAATTTTAATTGGTGCTCATTAAGTGCATTAGAGTACAAAAAAGGCAACATTGTTTACATATCACAGCAGCATTAGCAACTAGATATTTTTTCAGCTATATGTCAAGTAATGGCACTAACTGATAGCTGTAGTTACATGCCTTTATTACAGAACTGGCTACCTTCGGACTTAACTAGTTTTAAAAAAATGAGCTTCAACAACTAATTTATCCAGTAATAAAATTTACATATCATCTTAGTTGTAAGCTAAAGATTATTGATCAACAAACTTTATACAGCATTTATTATTGCTTATGAAAATAAAGTTGTGACAAATTGAGATGGTAAGTTAAACAACATAATATTACAATTCAAACATTTATAAAGTTCATTACTGATGCATTACATCTAAGTATACGATTACATTTTTCCCATAGATCAGTCTCAGTTACCAACTAAGGGTTGTTCAATACAGAGTATAATTAGTACTGAGTCGGTGAGAAAAAAAATCTGTGAGTCAAGCATATTGTTATCTTATTAGTTTCACATTTTATCACCAGGTTTAGCAATTTATTAGAACTAAATCTGTTTAATGTTTTCACAATTAGTCAACAAATAAAGAGTTTAGATCACTTAAATCATCAGATTTGATGAGGCAGCAAGACCACTTTTGAAAGAGTGGTTAAAAACACAAATTGAAGTACACTATACGAGGAAAAAGTGTGAAATTACTTCCATAAAAACCCTTATTGCTTGAAAAAGCCCTCTTTTACAAAGAAAAAGAACATTGCTATCTATCTGGGAGGTGTCATGCTTAGGAACCATTTTACTACTTTTAAATAAGAACACCACTATTTCCAAATCAACCAAATCTGAAACATATGTAGAGGCTCACTGTAAGACACTTTAAAACAAGATATAACAACTATCTGACACCACACGCACACAATTTACTGTACTATGAATGATAATTCATTAGGCACATATTTTTTCAAGTTATGAGCATAAAATATGGTAGGTACACTGGAATAGCAAGTCCTATGTTTGAAAATTATGTAACATTCACTCTTGCAATTATACACAGGCGGAATAAATATTAATTTTGAGCCTAGACAGTCATTACTTCTTCAATATAATGATACAAATTCAATTATTTTAGATGTAAGATCAATGGTGTGATACTATTTACTTATATTCATACTATTTGTGAATGCAATCATGATTATGGCACTATTAAAACTATCTATTCCAATTGAACCTGTCTGTGCACTTACTAATTAGTAATCAGTAATGGCGACAGTTACATCCACAATACTGATAGCTTAAACCAGTTGTTAAATTCATCGTGACATTTGGTAAGCTACAGAATGACCTACAAATACAGTAAAGAGTAGATATACACTTGTAGGTAGCATTCACATTATCATACTAATATTAAAATGAAAATGTGAGAATCACTTAGTTTTGCACCACGAAATCATCATCACAGCTATTGCTATCACAATTTTTTTTTAACTTTTAGATTACAACATCTTTTAAAAATTTTTAATAATTATGATAAATATAGAGGCAAAATAACTTTATAAAGGGGGCTTAATGATTATTATTATAACTAATCATTATCACTGATAATGATTATAATGGCAATGACAATAATGATTTTATGCTAATGCTAATATTCATCGTAAATTTAATGCAATCAATAGTGTTGTTGGTACAATAAACACTATTATTATCAGTAAAATTAGTGAAATCCTGTCACATTGAAAATAGAACCCATTATGATAATGATTATTGCCATATAATTTGATTTAAATCCAACTCTGTGGCTAGAGAAACATCAACTTTAAAATAGAAAATGTTGTGGTTATGGCTAACGAAATAAATAAGATTATCTACAGTTACTTTATGTTGTATTTAGAATCTATATAAATGACATGCTATTCTCCTTATTCTTCTTTTCCACGACCTTAACTACATTTTAAAAATTAATGATGGCAATAGCTAGCGGCAGCATGCTTTGGCAGCAGCCCTTGCATCTAGACATGCTGTCAGATGTATTTGCTATGCTCTTCGTCTAGCAAAGGTTATGTCAAGATAAGAAATCCCCTGATAAGTGATAGGACCACCCAAGAGAGGTTAATAGGCTCTTTCAACATCTTCAACTCAGCCACCAAGAAACAGACAAAAAAATCTGATAGTGTGCCTTTGCAAGAAAAAGCTTCTAGGGAAAGAGATTGATTGGTTAAAAATAATGAGTCAGAGTAAGAAAGTGCAAGTGCCATGAACATTTATCCCTAGATTAAAATGATTTTTTGCGAATTGATGGTAATTACTGTCCACTTAAACCAGGCAGCTCCTAGCCAAAAAGGTGCTTTAGTGCACCAACAGTACTTTAATTGATTTGCTCCAATCTCCTTGCTCTAAATTCACCTCAAAATTTTAAACTAAATATATCTACATAAAACCTACAGTCGATAATGGCCAAAATAAACACAATTAGTGGCTTAGATGTTATCCATAGTGATTCAAATTCTGATTGACTCCAATTTACCACAAGGATGTGATTCAATAGCTGGTCTGTAGGAAAACCGTCTTGAAGGAATGGGCACCATCAAAATGTACCTTCTGCTGGTTTGAAGAAGCTGGTGTAAACCCCATACCTATAGAACTGATTTCACTATGTTGAATAATCTACAAAAAACACCATAAGCTATCAGCGATTGCATTTTTTATTCCAAAGTTAAAAGTGACAAGGAAATATAAAAAAATCAATGCCTTTGCACCAACACTCACAACAACTGATGATATATTTTAATTCTATCTAGATGATACAATTATGCAATAATCCACCTCAAAAATAGTTCTCTTTGCAGAAATATTTACCCCAGTTGAAGCAGTCAAGTTTTTTGAGAAAGTTTGGTGTTAGGACAGACAACATAAAAGGCCAACACTTCCTAAAGCTCTGCTCAAAAAATTATCGCTATATTACCAACTTATTATTCTTTAGAAAGATCCACCAGAAAGTTTATTGGTGTCATCAACTTGAATTTTGTAATTATTTGCTGGAACCACCTGTTGAAAGTGTTATATAACCAGACATATCAGTGTGCTAATTGTGACACTGATCACAGGCTTGCTGGTTTTTCAACAAAACTTCATCCATGGCGCTATCAACAGCTATTACAAAAATTAAAGGAAATCGACATATGAAATAGCAATGCGCTTAAACTCCAACAGCACTATCGCAATAAAAAGAGTTTTCTCTTGCCAGTTGGCCAAATATCTTATTCACAAGGAAATTGATCTTCATCCCTCTGACCTATTTTTAGTCGTTCTTCGCCTTGTTTATATTGTAGTGAATTTTGCCAGTTCACTATTATTATGTGTGGGTCAACTTAAACAAAGCCACTACACCAGGTTGTTTACGCTAAGATAACTTTATTATTTACACGAATACAAGAAGGTTATTTACTGCTAACATGAATAGAAACGATTACATAATTAGTGAGCTTTAATACACAACTACTCTAAATGAAGTCCCAAGCTGCTCTGCCGGCTAGCTACTCAGCGCACTGCAACTACGAGTAGCTAGCTCCACCTGCCATCAATTAGTGTGCCTGTCCTGATTGGTGGTTACTATTGGTGCCACTGCTGTCCATAGCTACATGCCGATGTGGTCGAACTTACAATATAATAAACAATATAGAGTGAACCTTTTCGATTAATAACAATAATGATTGCACCACTAAAATCTATCACACTCGCCACACCTATCGAAAAGTACACTCTACGATTGATGCTTGCATGACAACATAAAAATGAAAAATAAAATGAAATAAAATAAAATAAAATAAAAGACCAAAAACAACAACAGGAATGAGAGAACACAAAATATGTATTCAAAATGATTTCCATATTGTAAAACGATCGATCCGGGTCCGTCACAGGGTAGAGGGTCTCTCACCAAATAATGTAGGGTAGCATGAACTTAGTGAGAAGGAGAGGTACTGCTTCACACTCATATAGTCGAAACCAAGCGATGGGGGTCGAGGAGTCCCCAGAAGAATCAAGCGTGGCAAAGGAATCTCTCCAAAGGGGGAGAGAAGGAAAAGGGGTTGGAGAGTACGAAGGAATCTCCCCAAAGGGGGGAGATGGAGGGGGTTGACTGGTCTCTTTAATACCAACATCCACACTCATCGCCGTCGAATTCCCAAAAAGGAGGAAAGGAAAGACTTCTTCATCTTGACTTTTATATTTACTTTTTACTTCATGCAGGAATCTTTAATATTACTTCTTCTTCTTATTATTTTATACAGTTTTATTATTAGGATGTACCCACGGGTGAGACTGCTCAAGGTTGAGGAACTACTCTGCTTACGTCGGTGTGTTGTCGCCAGGAGAGAAGAGGGAAGAACTACTCTGTCTACATCGTATGTCGTCGCCAGGAGAGAAGAGGGAAGAGCTACTCTGCCTAACGGTATTCTTCTTAAAATATGTTACGTCGATATGTTGTCGCTAGGACGAGAAAAGGAAAGAACTTCTCTGTCAGTTGTCTCTTGGAGATTCGGGCAGGAGTTGCCCTTCTTCCCAGCTGTACACACCCGCTTTCCCCAACTGCGCTTCAACGTCCGAGCGAGGGGGTCCACCGTCCCTGCGCTCGATATTCTGGCACTGCTTACACCCATCTGCCTGGCGGCGGCTGAGTCCATCTGCATTACCGTGTTTCTTACCGGGTCGATGCTCGATCCGATAAGAAAACTCTGCCAGGATCTCTAGCCAGCGCGCTACTTGGCTTGATGGTTCTGCCCGTCGACACAGCCATATCAAAGACGCATGATCCGTCCGAAGCCGGAATGTACGCCCATATAGACATGGTCTAAAGTGTTTGACCGCCTTGACTACTGCCAAGAGTTCCCTCCTGGTTGTACAGTAGTTCTTCTCAGGCGCCGACAGGGCCTTGCTATAGTAAGCCACCACCACCTCGCGACCATCTTGGACCTGCGATAGCACAGCCCCCACATTATGGTTACTGGCATCAGTATCCAAAATGTACTCCTTCGCAGGGTCAGGATACGCCAAGATGGGTGCTTCCACCAGGCGATCCTTCAGGTGGTCAAATGCCTTCTGCTCGGCCTGCGTCCACTGCCATCGCACCCCCTTTGCTGTCAGCCGATTTAACGGCTGTGCAATTCCGGCGAAGTCTGGTATGTACTGACGATAGTACCCTACCAGCCCCAGGAATGACCGCAATTCAGGGAGGTCGACAGGGACGGCCCAGTCCCTCACAGCCCGTACCTTCTCGGGGTCGGTGGCGACCCCGTCTCGACCAACTACATGGCCCAGGTACTTAACCTCGCGTTGCAGTAATGCACACTTCGAGGGCTTGAGCTTCAGGCCCGCAGCTCGAAGTCTGTCGAACACCTCCCTGAGTCGACTGACATGTGTGTCGAAGTCGGGGGAGATGACGATGACATCATCGAGATAGATGAGCAAGGTCTTCCAGTGCAGCCCACTCAGGACCTGCTCCATGAGTCGCTGGAAGGTGGCCGGTGCGGACGTAAGTCCGAATGGCAACACCTTCCATTTCTAGAGCCCATCCCGCGTTATAAACGCGGCCTTGTCCTGTGCTTCAGGACTCAGGGGCACCTGCCAATACCCGCTTAGCAAGTCTAACGTGCTGAGGAACTTGCTACCAGCTAAGGCATCGAGCGACTCATCGATCCTAGGGAGAGGGTAAGCGTCCTGGATGGTCACGCTGTTCAGCCTGCGATAGTCAACGCAAAACCTCCAGCTACCATCCTTTTTCCGAACCAGGACGACTGGAGAACTCCAGGCCCCATGGCCTGGCTCAATCAGGTCCCGGTTCAGAAGGTCTTGCACCTGACGGCTCACTTCTCTCTCCTTCTCAGGACCTAACCGGCGGGTCGGCTGCCGAATGGGCGCCGTCCCCGCCGCCAGGGGTATCTCATGACAGACAGTCTTAGTCAGACCCATGTCATGGTCGCCGCAACTAAACACGTCCTTGTACTCAGAGAGTAGCCGCGCCATCACCAGGCGTTCTCGCTTGCTCTCACAGCCATCGCAGGCATCCTCGTACAACTCTGCTACGTGTTCAGGCACCAGCCCCCTGCCGTCTCTAGTGGGTACTCCCCGGGCGTCGTCCGCTGTTTCCAGCGTGGGCCCTACATCCTCCTCCTGTACGGAGTGGAACTTCCCCACTAGAGACCCAGCCGGTAATTCTACCGGCTCCGTAAAAGGATTTACGCACTGGACCAGGAACTCCCCCGCTCATCCAGCCTATTCAGACTGTTAGCGAGCTGGACACCCCCCAGTGCACCTTCCACCACTCCGAGCTCGGAGATTTCCCTACAGTTCACTCTGCAGCGAACTGTAGCCCGGGAGCGCCCAGGTACAGTACAGCGCTGTACCACCTGCACTCCCCCCACCAAGGGTCGGCCAAATCGGTCGACACAGGCCAGCTCACGCCCGGCCATCACTACTGCCGACTTGCTAAAGTCTATGTAGCACCTGTGTCGTTTCAGAAATGGCATGCCCAAGATGGCATCCTCCTTGAGTTGACTGACGATGAAGGTCTCACTGGTCGTCTGATCACGGACTCTACCAGTCAACTGGATTACCCCATAGAAAGGAATACACGACCCGTCCGCCAACGTGCCGTGTTCCCCTTCATATGGTTCTAGGCTAGCCCTGTCCCTGGCACTGAGAGTGTCCAATAGACGCCGACTCAGTAGATTTGTGGTGCACCCAGTATCCAACAGGAATGTGACAGCTTTGCCAGCAAGTTTGCCGGGGAGGAAATAGCTGCTTCCATATGGCTGAGCGCTCACTGAGCGGTTCGTCTCTTGAGGCGACACCTCATGTGCATGGAGTTGGGGATGCACCTGTGCTTTTCGGTTGCGAGGGGGTCGTCGACGTTGCATGGGCGGGCAGGGTACGTCTCGGTCTCGCTCACACACGGGCGGCCGAGTGAATTCTCGGACTGATGCTCGTGTGGGCAACCGAGGAAAATCCCTGTTTTGCTCCCACTCGTCGTTCACTCCCTCATCAAGCAAACCTTCAAAGCGGTTTTTGAGTGCCCAAGCCGGAGGTTTTGGTGGGCCTTGCGGCCTACTCACTCTCCTTGGGGCTTGCCACTCTGGCGAAGGCGGCCTCCTCACCCGGTGGGGTTTGGGCCTTGGCCTCTGCCTTGGGGGTTAAACTGGGGCCCACGGTCGGCGGAAGTTACCGTGGGCCGTCTCTGTTTAACCGCCTCCCACTGCCGCGGGGGCAACTTCGTATGAAGTGCCCACCACTACCACAGCCCCAGCATACGGGGCTGCGCCTGTCGTCGACAGCTACCGACGACCTCCTGGGTCTCTCGGCTGTCGACTGCTGTCAATGTGATCCTCCTCTACTGCTGCTGGCTCCTGTCTGGGCACGTCGACTTTGTCGGCCATCTTACTCCCTGGCTAGGAGCATTTGTATTAAGTGGAATCCCACCGCTGCCACCACTGTAGCGAATTTTGCCAGTTCACTATTATTATGTGTGGGTCAACTTAAACAAAGCCACTACACCAGGTTGTTTACGCTAAGATAACTTTATTATTTACACGAATACAAGAAGGTTATTTACTGCTAACATGAATAGAAACGATTACATAATTAGTGAGCTTTAATACACAACTACTCTAAATGAAGTCCCAAGCTGCTCTGCTGGCTAGCTACTCAGCACACTGCAACTACGAGTAGCTAGCTCCACCTGCCTTCAATTAGTGTGCCTGTCCTGATTGGTGGTTACTAGTGGTGCCACTGCTGTCCATAGCTACATGCCGATGTGGTCGAACTTACAATATAATAAACAATATAGAGTGAACCTATTCGATTAATAACAATAACGATTGCACCACTAAAATCTATCACAATATTCTTATTGCTTACACTTGTTATATGTTCTTTGTTGTTTATAAACAATCTTTTCAGCTGTTTTACCAAATGACTTAGGTTGTTTGGCCTTCTTGCACTACTACCAGTAGACGTAGTACTACCAGTGGTACTGGTAGCAACAGTAGCACTAGCAGTACAAGTAGTAGCAGCAGCAGCAGCAGAAGTAGTAGTGCTAACATGAACATGTCAAATAACTACTCATTAGTATTGATTACTAGGAAATTTATATATTTATATTAGCAGTCTGAGTCTAGCACTGATGATAGTCATAGTCATACTCATAGTCATACTCATACTGATACTAATACTATGTCATTGCCTATAGTAACAGTTTAACTTTTAAATTATAATATATTTAGGCATAACAGTAATGATAATAATGACAACCCTTAAATTTTATACTTCACTTTAAAATTTTTGAATGGAATACAGAGCAATAGTGTTAAGGTAAGCTACTAATGCTGATACTGATTGTTATAGTAATAATAATTATAGTAAAATTAATAGCCATAGGAAGTCGTGAACATGCGGTTATTAGAATTTCCGGGTTTTAAGTATTCGCGGCATGCTTTTCATTAGTCTCATTTATGACTGCAATAACAAAAATTATAACTCTGGTAGTGGTAACAAGTATCAATATGATAAAAAGCTAACAATTCTCATAATTTCAATCAAAATCAAATTTATTACTATAAGTGAATATCAATATGAATATGAATATAATAAATAATTACGCAACAGTAAGCTTTCCTTTAACTTTAAGTTTATTATTATAGTTAAGTTATACATTTCAGTTGCTGCGGAAATTCTACATCAACTACTACTAGGGTAATAAACTAAGATGCAAATAATATTAATGTGTTAATATACTTATACAGTATAACTCATAGTAATAATTTTAATAATATTAATTCAAATTATGAAGAATGAATTAAAATATTATAATATTTATATTATATTCTTTAAGTTTATGATCATATTCATATTGATATTATTATTCAAGTTGATTTGAGTATGATCTTCATCTTGATCATTGTGATATAAAGTTAAATATAAATATTAGGCGTACTCTCAGTAATGCCTTGTGGTATTAGTAACTATAATACTATTAAACATAATATTAGTCATACTGATAACCATAATAATAATTATCATAGTCATACTGATACTCATAGTCATAATGATACCTAATCATTTATTATAATTATGATAATCATCATAATTTGAAAGTAGCAGGTATTGGAATCATATTTCAATTTTATTTTGATTTATTTTTGTTTAAAATTCAATTAAATACTTTACCTTAATTTATGCCCTAGGCCAGCACTGGTGATGCGACAATTGAAATAAAGACTTTTAGAAAATGAGGTAGGTGCAGTAATGGAGATATTAGAAACCACATATATGATATAAAGATTTACTATACAACATTTTTAGCTACTTTGCCATTTGTGCCATTATTACCTGTGCTACTTTTACTGGACACCCTCCGGACCAGGCAATATTGAATATTCTTCATTTTCCAAACGTCTATTTTCCAATTACCCATTTTCTAATTGTCTATTTTCCAGTTGTCTATTAGTGATATGTTTAGTTTCCAAATAGGTGTTTTCCAATTGTCATTTTTGAAATGTCTGGATCCGCTAGCACTTAACTGTCAATGTGAGACTGAGTGTCACTGCCCTTCACCTTCTGGCTCAAACTAACATTCACATTGGTGATTGGAAGTATCAACTTGAGCATTATGAATATCAAGACGAATTCTATCACAATAGTCAATGTGAATAAAAGTCACATCATTATATAATTAAGATTGTCATCATGGTGATAAATATCATTATGAATTAATATCAATATAAAAGTAAATATTATCATTATAAATAACATAAATAAATGCAACTCAGTATCAAATATCATTTTTTTAATTTCTAAATAGAAGTTGTCCAGTTAGGGGTCACCTAAGTAGATTATATTGATGGCCGTCTATCTAGGGGTCGTCTATTGGACTGAAACCCACACATCTCCAATACTGTTTTAATCCATGGGTTCGATCTTTTTGGTGTCTGTAGCTCATGTATAAAATATTATGCCCTTGGCCCTTCTTGATGACTGCTGTCTGGTTCATTGTGAAACAATTAATTACCGATAAAATCCTCTCCTGTACATACGGAGATAATTGTCATAGTTTGATTTAATATTTTAACATTGGATTAAAAAGCAAATAGCTGGCTTGGTAGCTATTTATTTAATCATACTTAATGTCTATAAATATCTGTAAAAGTCTATTTTAAAAGCATTAATTAGAACCCTTTATCCCGGTCATGGTTGGACAAAAAGAAGCGTACTTTTTCATTGAGCTCTGTTAAGCTTTCGACTTGTTAATGTAACAAAAATTGCTTATTTTGATGTGTTATGACATGGACTACTACACATCAAAATAAGCAATTTTTGTTACATAAGCAAACGAAAGCTTAACATAGACTACTAAGGGAGCAGTCGTGGTCTAGGGGGTTAAAGCATTTGCCTAGTAAAGACAAAGTCATGGTTTCGAAACCCGACAAAGGCCATTGGTGATGTTAGGAATAGTATCCAGTCATAATTGCTCCTGTGCCCTATCTGAATAAGTCTTTAGACCGATTTAACAAAAAACCTTTTCCATCAAGGGTTTCTCAAGCGAATAGTGACTATAAGCTTGCGTGAGAGTTACATAGACTACTAATAACCCTTTTTCAAAAGCTTTCAGTTAGAGATTTTTTTATATATTGGCATCAACTTTTGTGGGGCTATCTTGTAAAAAAATAACGTTAATTTTATAGCTGTGTAATAATTACTTGTTCTGTTATTTTTTTTCGAGAAGTTAGCACTTTGAATCAATTTATAGTATTGATATCTTTTAGGTGTAAAATTTTATTCGACTGCAAAGATTTTCATTTAATCTATGGTGACACTTCATACTACCTTTAAATTTTTATGTCAGCTGCAGAAAATTTAGTACATTTAGCAATTTTTTTGATCAAGTATGTAAGATCATTTGCCGAAATGGTATTGCAGAGATATTAGAACCTTGACACTTGATGTAGTATTGCACTGTCTAACCTAATGTTAATTTTATAAATTTCCCTTCTTAATAAAAATGGTTTAATTTTTCTTCTATTTGGTTTATGTAATATTATGACTGTGGATGCAGCAGATTATATTTTGTTAGACACTGAACACGAGCAAGTATAATATTTAAGATGGCGATAATTTTATTGAAAACTGAAAGTAACCTTGACCTAATAAAAGCATAACATTATAGCGAGTACATTATAATACAACACCTCCCTTTCTCAAGACCATAATAAAAAATAGGGAGACTACACAAAACCATAATACAGAAGAAAACACACATTGGCAACATATTGTTAATACACAAAAATATTTTAGTACGCTAGTGAAAACAAACACAATAGTAATGCACATAGTCTATTTACAAATCCAAAATCTGTCTAGGTTTAATAGTTCTACCAAAACTAAATTTTTTAGCAATATTATTTTTATCAGACAACTCAGTAGTTTGTAATGGCACTAAGTCGGTAACATTGCGTCTGAGTGAAGCACCATTAGTACTTTTAACAACAACCGATCGGGGCCTTGCAGGGGAAGTACTAACAACCTCAGCATCGGGATTCAGATCACGCACATGAACTCTATCACCAGGGCTTAACGATGGAGGGACCGCAACTCGATGTCTCAAGTCAAATGTATCTTCGCTCTGAGCTCTAGCTTGAGCTTCTTTTTGCTTAATTCGTTCTGCATCGGGCTGCTTTGGGGCCAACACTGATGGAAAAAAAAGGCACCGTAGTGCGCACTTCTTGACCCATCAACAACTCAGCTGGAGAGACACCATTTTCCAACGGTGAAGACCTATAAGCCATTAACCCTAAATAGGGATCTTGTTCTTTTTTCAAAATGTTTTTAATAGTCTGAATGGCTCGTTTGGCTGCACCATTTCCCTGAGGTTGTGTAGGAGAACTGGTAACATGGGTAAAACCAAACTTTCGGGCGAAGGATTTAAATTTCTTGAAGCATATTGCACACCATTATCAGAAATCAGGACCTCTGGGACACCATGTCGAGCAAATAAGCTCTTCAAATGGAGTATAACTTTGCAACTGGTGAGATCCTCTAACAATGCAACTTCGATAAAACGAGAATAGTAATCGACTACTAGCAAGAACCACTTCTTGTCAAAATAAAACAAGTCACTGCCTAGCTTTTTCCAAGGACGACTAGGAAACTCAAAACGAAGGAGTGTGGATTGCTGAACGTTTGACTCCTTCCTACAGGACTCACATTTCTGAACCATCTCTGCAATTTGCTGGGACATATTGGGCCACCAGACTGACTGTGCAGCTCAAGATCTACATTTGGTTATGCCAAGGTGACCACTATGAATTTTGTCAAGCACAGCTAGGCGTTCGGCATGGGGAATAACAATGCGACTGTCAAGAACCAAGATATCATCAATTGTAGAAAGCCTAGGCCTACATTCAAAATAGGGGCGCAACAAAATTTTATGAAAAGGCAAATGTGGGCCAACCAGACCTCACATATTGAAAAACACGAGATATGATTTCATCATTCTCTTGTTGAACTTTCAAGCCAGGAGAAGCGGCAGTATTATGCAATGCTGACACAGCGAAAAGCTCTTCTTCTTCCATGAACTTAACATCAGCCTTACTAATGGGACCTACAGAACAAGAAAAGGCATCCACAATAACATTTTTCTTTCCAGAAATGTGTTCCACCTTATATTGGAACCTCATGAGGCGAATTCTAAATCTCTGAATACGTGCAGGATTCTTGTCAAGCTCAATATCATTCAAAAGGGGCACTAAAAGTTTGTAATCAGTTTTGATAACCACTCCAAAGCCAACAATATAATCCCTAAAATTTTTTACAAGCCCACCAACTGCTAACGCGTCTATAGTAGCATACCTCTTCTCTGCATGAGAAGCAGCACAGACTAAGTGTAACTCGCCATTGTCTTGAAATTGGGACAAAACAGCACCTATACCACAATGAGAAGCATCAGTGTGAATAACTGTTTCACGCTGCAGACTATAGGGAGCGATTTCAACACAAAGTTGTAACTCTTTTTTGATGTCACAGAAGGCTTGTTCTTGAGCAACATCACAAATCCAAGGAGTGTTTTTATGAAGAAGCTCACGCAAGGTAGCACTGAGTTCACCTAACCTTATGGAGAACCTGCTAAGCTGATTAGCCATTCCAAGAAAACTACGAACATCTTTAACACAAGTTGGAATGGCAAAACCTTCTATACCCTGGATTGCTTCAGGATTAGCACGAATGCTAGAAGAGGATATGACATAACCAAGAAACTTGATGCTGCTACGAGAGAACTTGCATTTCTCAACATTCAGAGTCATACTAGCGTCAACCATCCTACGCAAAACAACACGAACACGACTATCATGTTCTTTTTGAGATTTACCCCAAATGCAAACATCGTTCATGTAACAGACAACACCACCCAGACCTTCCAGAACCCGTGAAACAGTTTTGCAATACAATTCTGGACTAGACGACAACCCAAAAGGTAAACGATTAAAAGCAAACCTACCAAACGGAGGCAAGAATGTAGTCAACATTATAGCTTTAAGGGAGAAAGGAATCTGATAGAAACCTGAGTTAGCATCGAGTACTGTAAAAAAGTTACCATCACCAAGCTTGGCGAGACTTGACTCAACATGACCCATGGGGTGTACTTCTCTACGAACAACTTTGTTCAACTCAGTGTAATCAACACAGATTCTCACCTTTCGATTAGCCTTCAGGACTACAACCATGGGAGCACACCAATCTGTGGGCTCACTGACTGGAGAAATTACTCTTTTTGCGACCATATCACTCAACTCCTGCTTAACACTAGACAACAAGAGGTAGGGGACCAAACGAGGGGTGTTAATAGCAAATGGTGTACACTCAGAACACAACTCTATACGTACAGTATGGTTCATTTTACCTAGACCACTAAAAAGTTTTGGGAATTCTCTACAAAATACAGAGTTGTCAGTAACATTAGAAGCAGAGTCTACATCACACTTACATGAAATTAACCCTAGCTTAACACAGGCATTTCGACTTAGCAAGGCTTTTGTTTGATTTACAACATAGATAGTTTCAGTTTGAGTAACATTGTCTACAGAAAGTTTAGCATTAAAACAGCCTACAACTGGTATCTTAGTGTTACCTGGGCCTAACAACTATTTCTTAGTTTTGATTAATGGCACATTAGAACATAGCCTTTGAGGAAGTATGGAGACATCTGCACCAGTATCAAGTTTGAACTGAACTGGAAAGTCAAGCTTGTCTTCAACAATAGTCTTGGTCTACACTCCTACATTACTCTCCGCTATCTCACCCAGAAATAAGCTTTCCACTTCTTTTTTGACTTGCTGAACATGACTGGCAGGCTTAGATTTACACATTTTTGCATAGTGTCCGAGTTTACCACAGCGCTTACACTTACAATATAACGGAGCATGTACCTCTTATGTGTTTCACATAACCACATCGACCACAGGGAGTAGAGTTATTAGTTTGCCTAGTACTGTTACTCCTAGAGCTATGCTTCTGAGACTTGTTATTTGTGTGACCACCACTACTACTAAATTCGGAGACGGCATATACCGAAGTACTACTAGTACTACCCTGAGTATGACTTTCTGTCAAGTCTTTAATGTTCTTGTCTACATGCTCAAATTGTCTAGCCATATTTATGGCAACTTCTTCCGTTAGGTTTTCAACATTAATTTTCTGCATTTCACGACTGCAGTTAGTGTCCGTGATTCCTACTACAATTCTGTCTCGCATTTGCTCCGATCTATTGGAGAAATCCCACCTATTTGCTATGTCATTTAGAGACCTAACATACTGTTCAACAGTTTCTCTTTGTTGTTGGCAGCGCTTAAAGAAACAGGCTTTGTCATAAAACACGTACTTATGTGGAGAAAAATACTTCTGAAAAGCCTCGGATACTTTTTGGTAGTTCTTATTTTCTTCATCTGACAAAGCCAAACCATTGAAAATACTCTCGCTTTTATTTCCCATACAATAGAGAAAGCTATCAACTTGTAACTGTTCTTCTTCCTGGTTGAGCTTTGACAGTGTTCTATAATGACGCCAGCGAGTAAACCATTCTGCCCAGCCAGACAGATCAAAGTCAAACTCTTTAGGGGGGGTCAAACTTAGCCATAACGATAAAACACACTTTAACTTTGTAAATATAAAATAGCTAATAACTTCAACTTGGTTTCAGCAACACGCACTGGCCACCATGTAATATTATGACTGTGGATGTAGCAGATTATATTTTGTTAGACACTGAATTTGAGCAAGTATAGTATTTAAGATGGTGATAACTTTATTGAAAACTGAAAGTAACCTTGACCTAATAAAAGCATAATATTATAGCGAGTACATTATAATACAACAGTTTAAATCTGTATTAAACAGAATTAATATCCTATGCATCCATAAAGCTCTATTTTATTTGTGCATGCTAAAATATTTGTTGCTCCTTCTCCATTTATTCCACAGTATAAAAATACCATACAGATAGAAGTCAACACGTGAATCAGTGATATAGCCATACTCTAAGTTTTAGTATTTTCTATAAAAAGTAATAGAAATACATTTTAGTTTTAGTTTTTAATTTTTAGAAAGTTGTCATAGATTATAATATCAAACATAGTCATAAAGTAGCATACTGGATATACTTTTATTTGATAAAATAAAACCTTATGATTTATTAATTTCACTTTGCCTCCCCCCTCCCCCTTGGCACACTTTGTTGTAGTGTCAACAGTACCAGCAATTGTCAGCCATTTTTAAAAATGTCTGAGCTGGCCGTACGACATTACTGTATGTCAGGATCAAGCACTGCTTGATTTAAAAAGTTGCGTCAGGCTTCTATTGGACGGGAGATGTTTGCGTCAACTCATTGGATATAAATGTCCAATGAAGTGTCATAAATTGCACCCAATAGCGGACTTTGATAACTTAAGCCCAGGCACATTACAAATGGCTGACATTTTACGCTACGGCCTACGTTACAATAAAAGGTGTGAAGGGGGTTACAGCTAATGCCGCCTCTAAACATTTTTTATTGTCTACATTTGTTTGATGTTTGCTATGTTTTTGCTGAATTGGTGTGGCATGGTTGCTTCTATCAGTGGACAACCTATAGCATGTTATGAAAGGACTTCTACCACCAGCACTAGCCTCATCTGGTTTTCAAATTTTGTCAACTACTAAAAGTTTTAATGAAATAATGTTTAAGCAAAAAAATCAATACCACCGCTATTAATGCTAAAAGGAATGGTTATAGCTTTTGATAAAATATATTGTTTCGGCAAATTATTTCAATACTCACAAGTGCTGGATACCATACTAAATTCCATTGAATGCTGATATTAATTGCATAAAGCAGACCTTTGTTTTTTAGATCAAATGACAGTATATCAACATAACATAACTAAAAGCCGATAAAAATTAAAATCAGTGGCAGTGATTCATCTAAATCCTATATGTTTACTTACTCACATACAGTTAATATATATTAGATGTCACCAACACAAATTCTGTGACGTTATCAATTTACATACTATTATCAGCATTGCATCAACTTGTATATTCTAATTTACTCTTTGTAATTAATGCCCTCTGTGTACCATGAGTTGATTATTAGCTTTATCTGTTGAAATAGTAACTCATTAAAACTTTATGAATGGGCTAAAACTCATTGGTTACAAAATTTACTGTAAAGCTACTTTATGATGACACCGGTGTATAATGTAAGCATGCTGCAACAGTATCAAAATTATAATTACCAAATAATATAATTAAAGTATCTTGAATCATGCTTGATAAAATTTCCAAAGTGATTTTTAAGCCATAGTACTAGACAGGTTTTTTGGTAATACTATTATTCTTGTATTTCTTACATCATTTGTTTTTAGATACATTGTCAATCTGAAATTTATGCAATATTAAAATAATGATCAATACTACATATGAAATATTCAACTAAAATTTTGCACAACTTAATCAATTTATGCATAAATGCAAAATATTTCAAATTTAAACATAATTATATACCTTTATAACATACATGTTTTAGCGCAATTATATGGCGCAATATAGGTAACTTCTTTTGATTCACTTGCATTGCACCAAGTGCCCATCATAACCATATTCTTAATTACATTTTTATAATGAACTCTAAGTGGATTTCAATAGACCCTTTTCAGAGGTTCCTGATATCCCCTTTACAATTAAGAGTTGTGGTCTTCCAAAGGGAATAGGTTGAACCTATGCATCAAGAGCAAACTCATTAAAAATTTAAAGTTTGACTGCAACTTAGAATTCTAATCATGCTATAGAATTGTTATTTTAGGAAATAGATATTTTGGTATAAGCACACATATTAGCAGTTCAACAAAATTTGAAAACTATTTCTTCATGGAGAAATCTTGAAAGCATCTTTTTTTTGTTACTAAGCAATGCTAAAGTGGCACTTCAGCATTGCACAGCAACCAAAACCACAAAAATGAGTTCAAGCCTATTTTGCTTAACAAATTTCATTTTGGGAGATCACAACTCTTAATTGCAAGGGGGGGGGACATTGGGAACCTCTGAAAAGGGTCTATTGATAGTAAAAAGCACATATATCCATCAAATCAACTCACGGTATAGGGCTCAACTGTCGCCATTAAGTTTAATGATTTTGCAAAGAAAGCAATTGAAAAGCTTGTTGTACAGTGCATTGATATCTTTCATTTATTGCAAATGCTGCCTATTTTCAATGAAGGTCTATATACATGCCGTAGATATTGGAAGTTTCAAAAATTTACACATAACCTGTGAAGTTATGAGTCAATATCTTCTAAAATAAAATATAAATCAAAATTTGTCTAATTTTTATGAAGTTTTTTAATATGAACAGTTTGGCTTTGAAAATATGCATAGAAGCTAAAAAACAAAAATACTTGATTAATCACAAACCATCTTCGAACAGCCAACAGTACAATGTATTCAAATCAAAGATTTTTTTAATGTTGTACATCAAACAATTAATATCAACATTGATTTAAAAATTAAATGATACAGTTAATATTCAAACACACCATTAGGCACTATTTAGAAGTATCATAAACTGTATGTTAGTGTTTTTAAATGACTCAAACTGTGTACAACAGTTGTTTTCCCAAAGTTTGCCATCATACTCTATGCGCATAAAACAAAGTACCATAGCTCATGCATTCACAGTGAAAAACCTAACACATATTTGAAAGGTGTGTATATTTGAGTCAGGTACTAAGCTTATCTATATAGCTTAAATTGACAGCCATAGTGAAAGTGCTCTGTCACAGAATGCTCATTTCTGAGCATAAAATGGAAGTGTGGTGGCTATCTTGTAGGCTCATCCTAGTTGATGATTGTTTTTTCCTAATATTTTTTATAGACTTTGTTGGATAGCAAAAAAATTTCAATAGTCAATATTAAATTTGGTTGCTATAAAATTAGAAGTTCCATCAAATATGTGTTTGAGTGTTCTGACATTTAAATACCTTATCTTAATAATATTTATCAGACCCCCATGAGTTATATAATCTTTGCTTAGCTATTAATTGGATATTTAATCATTAGCACAGCACACATAACTTTTAATACATCTGCAGCCCATTATTTAAAATGTAAATTTCAATCTTCTATCTTCATACATTCAAGTAGTAATTGAATAACCATCACAGTTTTGTTTACTTTAAAGTCAGCACCACATATTTTAAGTGAGATAAGCTTTCACAAGTGGCTAACATAACTGTAACTTTAATAAGTCTCTTAACTTGTTGTATTGAAAGTTTGAAAAGTTTTTTTTAAATAAGCTAATAACATTGATCAATGTTGTTATAATAAAAATATATCATTAGAATAATGCAAAAATTATTATAGAACTGGAGATCTTGTTATAATTCATTACCTATTACATTATGGCATTATTATTCATGTTGAAATTTTGTCTTTTGTTTTGATATATAAACACTATAACTTACCCTATACACAAACTAAATGCTTCATTCATTATGTTTAAAAGTTTTCTGCTACCTAGCAACTTTTACATCACAAACTTAAAGATTTGCTGAACCTAAAAATACGTACCTACAGAATAATCGTAGGACCTAATAAACCAATGACAATGATGATTTTTAACAGTTTTTTACCTAATTTTCAGAATAATACTTGTCGTGTAAAAATCAGCATTTTAGCTTCTAAAGACATGTGAAAGTGCTAGGGTGACAGGCGACAGCTGATATTTTGCTAATTTAGGTGTAGACTGTAGCACTTGCCCAGCATAATTTGTTTGGCACCAGACAAACTTCTTTAATTGCATTTGTTTTTAGTTTGAAAATGTTTTTAATTTTTTGCATATATTTTTGCAACATGCTTTTTTTAAACACTTTTAAACACCTTAGTTGATCAATATATCAGTTAAATATAATAGTAATTTACTTGGTATATAAAAGATAGGCAACACTCGGTGGGGTTTGGTAATGGATGCAATGTTGATCTAGGCTACTCGATAAATTTGATTTTTAATAATATAAGTAGCTTGTCAAATTGAATTTTATAATTATAATTTGTATACACTGTATTTAGAATTCCTGAGTTTTGTCTGGAGTAATTATATAATATGCTTATGGTACACCTTAGTAAACTAATGTGCTTTAAAACTGTTTAAGTTACTCACAGTTTTCTTCAGTATATAATATAAAATATATAAAAGATAGGAGTGACTAAAGATAGTATCATTATGTTACATATATAACTTTTTATCATTTATGGTTTTATTTTTTATAGGTTTGCTTTTTGGTCTTCCTTAAGAAAGAATTTCTGGAGAACAACCTATCTATATAAAGTATGTCTCCATAATGATATTTCATAAGGGTGACTTATGGTTTCTTAGTATCTTGTTATATTAACAAAACAATAGTTTTTGCTCATCATTGGCTTCCCGTTTATCATGTTTATTAGTATTTTATTATATTGTATATATATAGTTTCCTGGAGCTTTCCAACTATGTCTGAATATGAGGGTGGTTAGCTGTGGTGTAAGATTGTGAGTTTGTCTAACATTCTGGAGTATAATTTTTCATTTTGCCTTGAATTCTAACACACCTCCATCTATTTATGTGATTTCTTGCCAAATCTATCACGTCTTTTACATAGGAAGAGTCTATTTTTATTCAGTCAAATGACCAAGCAATTTTTTTAAACTCTCAATTAAAATTCAAATGCCTCAAATATAATTTATGCATGTTTTGACATATCATATGTGCACTGTTTTATAAACCAATTTATAGTATGCACATATATTGTTGAAGCTCTGATCATACAATGGTTGTTTAAATTTTTTAAAAAATGGACACTTTTCAATATTGTGGAGATAAATCTTGTAGTATGGTAATTTATCCTGTGCTAATAACATGAGTGTTGACTGTGATCATCATGTGCTATAATAACTCAAGTTAGTTATGATGTAGTAAACTTGTCTCTAAATTTCTTGATTGTATTGATATAACTTGGACCCTATTAGCTTGACTCCGGTGTTATTACTATAACTGAGACTTGTCAGTGCAGTCAGCTGCCTCTAGATAGTAGAAGTCAAAGTAGCAAAGTATGTAGAGGGTAGACGTTCATTGACACAGTAGAAGCTACACCACAAGCTGTCAAAATCATTAGTTTTTATCACATCCCTCGGTAAATGAGCATAATATGTATAAGTTTGTTGTTTTAATTTCAGTTTTAAGCACCAGCCCTATATGCTATGAAACTGGCTTGAAATTATTCGGGTGGCCTGTTGCAGTTTTCAGCAAAGATGGTGACAGCTCTAAAGCTTGAGTGGCCTTTTCGACAATAAAAGGTACTGCCTAAATGTCTTCAAACCTAATTTTTTTATAATACGTTACATTCACAAATAAACTCTTTGTAGCGGTTTTAGTGAAAAGTTTATGAAATATATTTTAGTCAGGTACTAGGTTTAAAACACTTCGCCAGAGCTTGGTGGCAACATGATGTTGTTTTTTTCAAATATATAATTTTTGTAGATTTCCCCTACTTGCAGTAGATGTTACTCAAATTCATCTAAATTTTATAGATTTGGCTAGCAGTATTTATATTTTTGTGGTACTACGTGTATAGCTTTTTTTGCCAAACAATATAACGCTGTAATATAGTAAAATATTGACCTCTTCTTTTGAAACTTCCAATTACAATTTTTGAGTTCTCATTCGCTTTTAGGCGCAGAAATGTAAATATTTGCATAGCTTGAATGGTAGTTTGTTGTTTGAGTTCTCACTAATGGATGTTATAACTATGGGTTTTAGTTTAAAAATCAGCAACTCTCCGTACAGCTCTATATTTTCTAAAAGCTGATCATTACATTTACCTTTTAAACTGTTTTTAAGCCTATTTTATGTTGATCCTGTTTGGGTCTCTAAATATTGATAATTGTATCAATTTTGTCAACGTATTTTTAATTTCAAAGCTTGACCGCTCCACATAATTTTATTGTCAAAATGTCATAACACTCAGATCTGGAACGTAGATCTCCATCTTATTGTATTTCCACTCAAATAATTTGATACAATTGCCAGGGAATATAGTGACAAGGTTTAATGAGGGGTTACTATTTCAACAGAAAAGCTTGTTTTTTGCTAGCTATAAGCATTATTTTTCAAAGAGCTCCTTTAATACTTGATATATCAACTTCATAATATTAAGCTAGTTGAAATTTTACCCGTAAATAATATTTTCAAAATGCGAGCTTACTTGGTTTATTATGCAAATTACATTCAACTTATTGATGTGAGTAGGCTACTTGTTTTTTTTATTTGTAGTAATTAATTCAAGTTATTCTTTTTGGCTGTTGGTGACTAGTTACTAAATTTAGATTTATCTTTGAGCAATTGCTTCTTTCTATACACTTCCAATTGACTGCCCAAATTTTGTTCTGGATTTTTTTTAAAGCTTTGATCTTGCAATCTAACGTGTATTCGTGAGCACTACATGCAGTAACTAGACAAATATTGTTAGCTAATCTTTGTAGCTAGGTTGCCTGGCTGCAGCGTTTTGACAACCAAAACAATAAATACTTTCTGTTTATAATTTTTGCTAGTATCATCAATTTCATACTGATGTTTGTGATTTTGTGGTAGCTGACACACAAAATAGCAACATCCTCAAAAAAGCCTTAAGGGTGAACACAACTCCTGTCAAATAAATATGTACTGATATCAATGCAATGCCTTCACCTAGGTCCTGAATGATGACACTTCATTACATTTCACTTTTTTCAATTGGTTTTCCTTGAGTATTTTGCTGATAATTGCAGTTAAATTTGTACACCAATCTTTGCAGAGGCTAATATTTATTGGTTAAAGTTTGTTGTTGCAATGGCTGTTTGCGTCATACAACATACATTAATTTATGTCAAATACGTATTCTTAGGCAAGCATTTGGCTACCAGAAATATGATTGCTTGTTACTCGCGTGGTAATGCAAATAGGAGGTAGGTGACACTTCACCTTTCTCAGCTTTCAGTTCATTTGCATCACCATTGATCATCATTAGACAGCCATATTGTATGTTCTATGAAAATAGCCCCTCCTCCCTGGTTGTTAATATCTAGTGGGTTTGCTGCACTTGCCTGCTCTCTGTGTTCAGTTCATATCAGTCGAACTCTTTAACTTGATAGGTTTAACTTATTCGAATGCATTTATTATTTAATCAACGAAACAGTATCATACGAATGAAACCACATCCAGTATGGACAAGAATTTATTCTCACAATTCATTCGAATGGAATGACTGCTCTAACTTGTTTGATCAATAGGAGTGGTCATTTAGTTACAATATGGTGAATTTTTTTGTAAAAAAGTAGAATTAACAGGAATAGTTACAAAATGTAAACAATAGATTTTATAAACATCTCTTTTAATTTATAACCTATAGCTGGAGTTGAATTTAATTCAATTTAATAACTTTATTTATTCTAGAAGCTATCATTTTATGTAAGTAATTGCCAAGCACCTTAATGTAAAATATATTTTATGTGGGCAAAGGCATTATGGGACTTGGAATTAATTTTGACTCATACCTGTACTTTAATGTGTCATAAAATAATCTAGACTGTCATTAGCTTTTTTTTAATTTATAAAAGAGCTATGCAATTCTAGGCTTTTGCAAGTTTATTAATTAAATTTAGCTGAAAATTTTACAGAGTGAAAACACTGAAAAGCATTAACCTGTATCAGTCATATTTTTTACATTATGAAGCCACAATATGAATTGAAGTTATAGCGGAGAGAATTGAAGAGCTGGTTTTTTGAGTTAAAAAAAGTATTAACATAGAGGTTTTTCATTCTGTGTAACCCCATTTGACCTTTGGAAAAGCAGATTGAATAGCTTACCAAGCATGACATGACAAGAAATTTTTAAAAGGGTTGTTCTTATGAGATTCATGCTAGCAATAATGTTTTACTGAGATTGTTTAAAATTGCTATTAAATGATGAAATCATCTCCTCTGCCAAATTAGCTTCTCTATATCATTGTGCTTTCAAAGTCAGAGTGCGGGCCTCATTGTATTCCGGGTTTTAAAAAGAAACCCCTTTGCATCCCATTAACGTCACCATACTTTGTGTCAAGATGAATACAAGTGGAAATAGATTATTTGGCTTAAACCTTATCATATATTCATCAATACATCAATTCTGAGGATTACCTCACATTTATGATCTTTAAGACAAATAACATAAGAAGGTGCCGGTTAAAGTTTGGTAAAATGCCCTTTCGATTTTTGCCGTTGTAGCTGAATGTGGAAAGCTACACCAGTTTGTTTACCAAAAGAGCCCAAGAATCTATTATTAAACATCAAATTACTAACTTGAGTTGGTATATGTTATATGATTATATTTATAAATTAAATTATTATGTAATGTATCTATTTTAGACTGTTAAATTGGGGAGAAAATGGCTTATGCGCATTTACATGCAAACCATTGTACATTTTCTGTATATCTTAAACTTTTCAACTAATTGAAAGTTATCAGTGTAGCTTAACTCCAATACAAATTTATCATCTGATATTCAATTTTATTTGTGCTGTTTACCAGTAACAGTATAACAGTGTGCGGTATGAGTAATGCCCCCCCCTCCCCCCAAACAGATTTAACATCTTTCATAAGTTACAAAAATATGTGTTGTTGGTTTCATGTAAAAAACCCTATTCAATTTTAAAATTTCTAAATTTTTCCACTATAGTTCATTTTAAACCTAGAGTTAGTTGCACTCTATGAAAAAAATTTTTTGCTGCTAACTTTGATCAACATTCACACTAAACACTGATGTATGCTTTCTTATGAAGAGAATATCTGCTGGAGGCAGCATAAATATTATTTTACTTGAATGATTGGTTCTTATTTTTGGAGTTGCTTACTCATTTTATGAGCTCTTGCAAGTTGCATAACCTTCTTAGTCAGTACAAAACGAAAAAAATAGATCAAAGTTTGGATTTGGTTGATCACAGCCAGTCCGTCTACTCAGCTCTAGGCTGAACAGCACATACAAAGTTAAAAAAGTTGGCTGCCTGCAAAAAACTTTGCAGCCATGGAAATGTTATGCTACCAGTAAGAAATCCGTTTTCCATATTTGTGCTACAAGATGTGAATTACCTGTTTCAACTGCCGGCAGTGTAGGATAGTGTACTAATATATTGTAATGTTCAATGCTGCAGTAAGTTGTTGAAACAAAATTGAGCCCATCGTTGTATTTAGGGCAATTAGGTATAACAAATTATTTTCAGTTGACTAGCAATGGTTTGGCAAGCTAATTTTATTTAATATGTTGCAGTTTTATAAGAAAAAGCAGCAAGAAGTCGTAGAAAATATTCAATCTAAAAATAACCCCCCCCCCCCCCCACCTACCCGCCACTGAGATCTGTGCTGTGAAAAGAGGTTGGTGTATAATAGCTGCAAGAAACGGCAATTTTTAACTTTTTGGGATTCACAATTTGCTTAAATAGTCTACTATAAATGTGGCTAGTCTTAGAAATGGCAATTTTAGTGTAATTGGCATGTTTGGTGTGGTGAAGTATGTAACCCAGTTAATATAAGTGTAGGTATACCATCAGTTGGTGTGTACTGGAGTGTGCCAGATCTGCATGTATTACTTATCCATAACAATTATATTGTTCTAAGTGCCTTTACTACTTCAATATCATAGCAGTTATTAATGATATATTGTGTATTTAATAGCAGTTTGGATGCCATCAGTCGAGTACAGGTCCTGCTTGCAAAATACACATTCACGTGGGGAAACAATTATTTCGCAAGTCAAAGGCTACTTGCTAAATATATATATATGCATTTTATTTGACATTGTTGTGGTCAGTTAGCTAAGGGATAGCTGTGTTCTCTTGCATAGCCTGTGGTTTATAGGTTACAGGCACTAACATTGTTAAAGAGCTTATAAATTGTCTATTGACTGAAAAGCAATTCATCACGAAAGCAGGATATGAACGTTTCCTCATTACAATTACTCATGCTTATTATATAGTTATGGTATAGTGACTGTGGATTATTTAGTAGCCAGATGTAAGGCGTGCAACGTCACTAGGTGGTGCTCGGACTTTACTCACTATCAGTCATCTTCTTGCCCTCAAAAGGCTGCTGAAACATTCATGGGGTGAGTGTAACAAATTGTGTGATTTATAATGGGAAGAATTGACTTTCTATGCTCTGCTTGAATGGGTTGGTCTACTTTGGCCACCGAGATTGTAAGGGATAATCATTTATACAACCCAACATTAAGAATATGTCAGGTTATTTATTACATTATTTACTAAATTTGCTAGCTTATATCATTTTAGAGATGAGTTGCGTCTATGTATTGTGATCTCCTCCACCCACTCTAGTTAAGGTAGATGCAGTAATAGAGAAGTAAGAAAAAAGTTGTGCTGAAAAACTAATGATATTCCTAATTCCACAATTCATAAAGATTTACTGCATCTAAACAATACCACTGCACTCAGCTGCAGAAGTTTACAGTTTTGCTCTGCATAGGTGTCTGATTTTTAGCAAAGTGCTGGGGTGTAAGTTGGGTTGTGTCATCTATTAATTATTATATCATGCTACAATCTTCTACTATGACTTGTACTAATCCAAAAAAGCTACAAATCTGTACCTACCTCTGCCGCTGCCTATATTTTGTTATGAAGAGCGCAATGTTATTAGCTAATTTTGTACCTATGCAGTTGAAAAAATGTAAATCATATCTTGTGGTGTGCAGAAGACCAGAGAAATCTAGAATTTCTCACCTCTCTATAGCTACCCTCCTCTCTATAACTACCCTCATCAATATAACTACCCTCATCTCTATAATTACCTTCCTCTCTATATCTACCCTCCTTTCTATATCTACCCTCCTCTCTACTACTACCCTCCTCTCTATAACTCCTCTCTATAACTACCCTTCTCTATAACTACCCTCCTCTCTATAACTACCCTTCTCTATAACTACCCTCCTCTCTATAACTACCCTCCTCTCTATAACTACCCTCCTCTCTATAACTACCCTCTTCTCTATAAATACCCTCCTCTCTATAACTATTATCTGTCTAACCTGTACCTCCCCTTAATAACAATCATCAATCACTCTTTCTTGTTAATGGAGTGATTTTGTTGGTGTGATTTTCTGTTAGAACTAAGTAATACTTACAAAGTTAATCCACCGCAACTGTACCTCAATACATGTACAGAACAGTGGGCAGAGCTATGTCGGTACTGGATGGTGTTTATTCTAGCTGTGCTCACCTCTGCAGGTAAAGAGGGCAGAAACAGAGAACTAATACCTTTTCAATCCAAAAGTTCCAATAATTATATCAACGCTATAGAAATAAGTAATGCTGGTGGGCCAATGATGTCATACTGACATGATAAAGTGCTTTGCCACTAGAATTGGTTCGACTGAAAGAGACTGGAACTGCTCAGCAAAATTATATACAGCTTTAGGGACAAATCAAATTGACATTGCCTTTAGAGTTGAATAATTTATTCAACTCTAAAGTCAATTAGTAATTCAATGCTAAGGGATTGTTCGTGTATGGCATGCCACTTTTTTGTTTTACCATGTTTGAGATGTTGCAATCTGACATTTCACCAAAATGCTCTCAGGGATCAGGGAAGCTTGCACCAAACTTTCATTTCTAGTAATTTCTGGTAAATTAAAATATTTTCTATTAAAGGCTTATAATATTATGTTTGAAATGTCCGTTCTTTAATCAGCAGTAATTTATGCAGCTTTTTATTGTTTCAAGTAAAAATAAATTTAGTTGAAAACTTTATGTGGCATAAAATAAATTTATGATTAGAAATCGAGAAATATTCCATGAATTGCTCTCTAAGATACATGCCCTCTTACGTTCAAATATGATTAATAGATATTGTTGAAAAGATGTTACTTTTATCAGATTTAGGCTATTGACGTCCACTTTACTGGCATTATAAATTACTGATTATGTTGATCCCTAACTTAACGCATACATAATCTTTTTCCAGAGTCTTAGCTCCACCAAGCCAAATGTTCAGTCTCCACCCATAAATAAAAGTAGTAACTTATATCTACTGTTTTTACAAGAATATTATTTTGTTTAGCTTAGTTTTTTTATTTTTCACAAACATCTTTTTCCTGGAGCTCAAACTTAAGGGAAGTAGCTTTTCAATTTGCCCAGGCTGTAGCTGGACTCAACACTGGCAACTCAGCCTGTTAACTCTTGTAATCCAACTCTGTAATCTTCATTGCTAGGTTGTGCTGTCTATACAGCTGCCACCTGCATTGTTATAAAATATTTGCTTAAACTGTGAACTAAAGACAATAAATATAGTTGTTATGTGTCATATGTTTTCACACACTGACTTCTTGGCAAAAGGAAGGAGTGACTAGGCTGGGTTTATTAAATCAACACTTTCATGTGTTTTTGTTGAGCTCCAACGTGATCCATTACTTGCAGTGAGATATGGCTCAAGTATAAAAAATATTTAAGTTGTGTATTGTAATATCCCTAAATATATTATTATATAAGTGTGTAGACTACTCAATGAGTTTTCTGTGGAGATGGTATTACCCTGTCATCTGCCGAACTAATGGTGCATTAATATTATTATTTACAGCTAAACAATGTTGCCATCAGCTTATATATGTAATATAAATGGTTTTTAAATTAATTTGATTTTAATGATATTTCCTGTTACAGAAATGAAATGCTGATTTATATGAGCTTCCACTCTAATTTCTCTGGACTTTGAAACAGCCCAAAGCCAAAGAATTCATCCCGCTTGCTGTCTAACTGCTGAAATAGCCTGTATTCCATAAGGGCAATCCTTTGACTACTTCACCGTGATGGATTTACCTAAGAAATTGCAAACTATATTTATGAACAGATATGCAGGGGAGATGACAAGTGAATATTTTCCAACCAATAATCAGCGGTTGGTCCCTCCTTCTACTGAATCACAGGTTATAAAAACAGAGGCTGCAGACTTAACTCCTTTAGCTCCGTTTCCCCTCTCATTTGATGAGAACAGTGATGACTCCATGCAGCCACCCTCCAATGTGCAGAACAACTCCAGCAGCTGGAGAGAAAATCATTCTCCCATTGAACCCAGTAAACTAGGTCAGGAATGTGCCGCAGGTAAACAACTACATGTGATACCTGCAGGAGTTAACATCTTTGGCTTACATCTCTATATATATACTAATTATGCTGGCCATGTCTGCCTGCTTTCTTTCTCCAATAGTTGGCTTATTATAGCCTCTGTACAGTTGCTCAAGCGTTTCTGCAAGTTTCATAAAGTTGAATGTATTTCCTTCAGCTACTCTCAAAAGCTGTTTATAGAATATGTTAATTTAGCATATTTGACTGCAAAACATCTGAAAAACGTAGATTTAGCACCATTCTCAAGCCAGTTACATTGCAATAAAACTGACAGTCATACTTTGGCCAAGTCTTGCCAAAAGCCTACGAAAGATTATACTTTTCACTACTTCTAGCTTTATTTCAAACTAGAGGAGGTATATGAATTGGCACGTGTATGTAGAATGCTATACTTTAGTTTGTTCATGACCTTCATAAGTATTAGTACAACTATAACATACTGAATGCATTTTAGACTCAGAAGTTGATGCCAACTGCAGTTTTCAATCAACTCTTCCGATGACATCACCAGGTGTAAACCAGCCAAGTCCCACAATACCGCAGAATAACAAATTAGGTAAACAACATAGTTGGTGTAGTTATATTCTACTGTAGAAAAGGAAGTGAGAGACATGGTTGACCATCAATATGAATATGCGTGGTATCGCCATTAAAATTTTGGTTGAAGCGGGAAATAGCCATTTTAAATTATGTTCACATCATGCTTATTAGTCAGACTCTTTCATTTGCAGCTTTCATCCATATAAATTTCTATCAAAAGTCTGGCATTTATCCCACATTTAACTTGATGCATTATATTCCACTGCCTCATATTCTTTCCAAGATTTGTTAGTAACTTCTACAACATGAAATGCCCGCACCTTACATCCATAAAGCAGCTTAGTTGTTCTGAGAGAAATAAACTCGTCTTCTACAAAATTATTAGGTGGTAGGTTACATTATGCAAGGGCGCCATATAACCTCTCAACTCACTACCATCATAAATCAGTTTTTTTTAAGTATTTCAGAATTTATTTCATCCTTCTGCGTACTCCTCCTTATGATTTGGTTTTGCTGCTGCAGTTGTTTTCTCCGTCCGTTGGTTTGTTTAGAGTATAAATCCACTGTAAACACCTAGCTGCTAGAGAGTCTAATTAAGGGTGTAAATTCATATCCCTACACATTCTAATTCTGAATGTTGACTTAAATTAACACTAGATTGCATCTTCTCATAATCTAGTTGTATTTTTTTAATATTGAATTTTGAACTCGCTAGCCAGAGTTTACAATGATGCTTAATTTAAGGACTCAACCTAATCAATGTTCAATTGATAGTAATATTATGAAGTTATGAAAGATGTTGGCAGTTCTGTAATATCCCAAAACTTCCTGTTGCACAGCTTGTAGGCTGTATCAGTTAAGCAGCATATTACTCCAAGGGACAGTCAATCCTGTATATGCCTACAATATCATCCACCGGATGCTGTATGAGAGAGTATCTAAAACATTATTGTATGGTAAAAAGAACCCAGCATTGTCACAGAGAGCCATTATGTTATCTTGATTTAATTTCCTATTATGTAATACAGTTTTGATGAAGGATCTTGGTACATTGCCAAGTTTGTGAGGCAACTAGGCGCCATAGCTTTGACTGCAGCTCAACTCAAGACACTGTTTATTATCACAGTAATGTTATGCTCCTCTTTAGAATCCTTCAAGGAGTCGTGTCAAATATGTGGAGACACGTCTATTGGTTTTTACTGGGGAGCCTTTGTCTGTGAAGCCTGTAAGAAGTTCTACTCTAGAAGCTGTAAGCGCTCTAATGGTGCCTACATCTGTACAAATCGAACCAATAAGAATTCATGTCTCATAGTGAAGGCCACTAGAACTTCCTGTCCATACTGCAGGTTCCAGAAGTGTCTGGCCATCGGCATGGAATCTCCTGGTTAGTAGATAGATCACCAAATATGTTGTAGTTCAGCTTATTCTAAACTTCCTCAGGATTGAACAGTTGATAGATTTAATTTTCTCCTGTTATACAAATTAAGATGGTAGCTGAACCTAATTGGGTCATCTGTTGAACTAGTGTATATATTTCTTTAAGTAGTGCCATCTAGTCTCTTTCAATGTGACAGTCCAATCTGCAGGAATATCCTAACTGCAACTCTAGTACAACTTTAGAGTTGCGTACCCATGCAAATTGACTTCATCGTATGTTTTCTATAGTTTTCAATAGTTTTCAATTAGCTCTCATCAGCTTAGAGAAAAACCTGATAGTCACACATTTAGCATTAACATTGTTGGAATAGACGCTCTTTCGGATTGCATCAAACAAAATACCACATGTGCCTATGGGCCTATACTCTATTCTTATGAAATTTGCTTTTATAATTAAGGACAACTCCAAATAAATCAGTCCTTTAGTCCAGCTATCATGTATACACAACTCATTAGTAATTATCTGAAATTAATGGTGGGATGGGATCTAAAAAGATAATTAAATTTGTTATGAATTAAACTGCACTCCAGTCATTTAAAACCTATAAGAGATGATTATAATCATTGTTTACATTATGTAACTGTTGGCTTAGCACCTTCATCACATCACCCAATTATACTCTAGTTCTCTTATGTTTGTCATTTACTTTTTTAGCCATTCTGACTTTGTGTTATGTTTAGTTGATTCAATGGTTAGATAAGTATCAATGCTCAAAAGTTTGCCTACGGACAAATTTAAACTTCTTTAACACTTTATTTTTAAAACTGCCCCTGATAAAAATTTCCAAGACATGAATTTAAAGTGTGTGCGTGAGTAGTTGGCAGGTTGCAGCATGTGCACTGTTTGTTGTAGGCAAAGGACTACTGGACACACATAATATCAAGCAGCTGACTTGCAGGGTTTGTGGATCTCCATCCTCAGGCTTCAACTTTGGAGTGCTTACTTGTGAAGGCTGTAAGGTGAGGTTTCTTTAGGTGGTAACACACCATCTCTGCTACTCGAGATTCAAATGAAATACTACTCAAGCTTAAGGAACTTGCTTGCTAAGTGGTGAATTTACAACATTTCCTATCAAAATCACATGTTGAAAATTTTCACAATCTTTGTTTTTAGTTTTTAACGTGCTTGATACTAGAATTTGTCTATTGAATGAGGTAATAGATAACTGTTGGTCACTTCAATTTACCCTAGTTGACTATTCTGTTGGTATGTAAGTTAAACAAGGGCATCCAACCGTATGGCCATAGTGAAAAGTAATGTATTAGAGTGAATGTTTCTGTAAGTCATGCAGAGACCCCGTCAGTTTAGCTGTAGTATACCCTTGTTGGCATTTACTTGTCATGTCTACATATATTTAACAGGGTTTCTTCAGACGACGAACTCAAAATGGAAACTGTAAGCCAGAGCGTTTAATTTGTCAGGCTGGTGGTAATTGTCCTATCAACATGATGTCTAGATCTCAATGCAGAGCTTGTCGTCTGCAAAAATGTCTCAAAGTTGGCATGTCAAAACAAGGTACTGTGTTTGGCCAATTGGCTGTCAGTTTGTGACGGCTAAATAAGTGCTGCTCAATCTGCAAGATACAGAGTGAGAATTCCGATGTTTTCTATCACAGTCCTAACAACAATACAGTAATAATATATAGATAAATAGTTACTGGGTTTTGTTACTCTTCTCCATTGACAGTTTACAGTCTCTCTGTAAATATAGCATCATGTTATTACAGTACTCTTAATCAGAGTTATAGTTTTCACTATAAGGGTTGATATCATGCCTACCTCCAGTGCAGATTATTCCTCAGAACCCTTTCATGAATTGATTGTGGCCATAAGATTGAACAAAGTGATTGCGCTCTACTTTTCTTTACAATGAATGAAGAACATGATTAAAAAAAGACAAGTTCTAAATGTATGCTCATCTAAGAGGAGACAACTGTGCAAAATTGAAATGAAGTAACCGATGAACTTTATACTAAGCATACTTCTCCAACTGAACTGGCTGCAGTGCAAACTTGTATTTATTTATGGACAACCGGCAATTAATTAAGTTTAATTCAACTAGGTTAAGTTTCAAGTTTTCATTTAATTTTTTTAAATCCATAATTGATCACTTCTGTTGATTTGGAAATTTTGTTACGGTTATATTCATACATAAAGTTACCGACTGATTATTTGTCATTTTTATTTCGTATGTTTTTTGCTTAAAAGTTAAGGACTGTTGAATCACTGTTCTGTGCAAGTTAGTGAGTACGTAAGGTTACCTAAACTTGAACTTTTAATGTTTAATTTTATTTCCCAGCATCGAGAATTGGTCGGCTTCCTAATAATGTTCGTTATGCAAGAATTATGAAAAACATATCAGCAGAAAATATGTCTCAAGCTGAAATTGACTCTTCCAATCTAGTAAGTTTTGCACATTATCATGAACTATTAGTAAATTAGCACTTACTTTTGCATTTTAATCAGTAGTATTTTAAGTATTAAATTGATTTTTGTAGCATTAACCATTATACAATCATATGGTATGAAGCAAGCGCAACATAGTTCTATAATTCCAGTTTTGTGTTAATGTATCTAATATACGAAGTGTAATATTTCAGAATGGAGTCAATAGCAAAACGTTAGAAGTTGTTATGCCTTCTTCTGCAAGTCAACTAGAAGCGCCTTCTGCCGAGTATTTACGCAGGCCCTCTTTGAGTTATTCATCATCATCCCCTGTCACTCATCTCAACTCACTCTCTCCAGTGTGCATGACTTCCTCAACTACAGACTACTCAACCTCGAGTACTGCTGTGTACTCGATGACCCGACCATCCGGGTACACATGTACTTTGTCACCGACGTCTGCACCGCTGGATGTAGTTGACACGGATCTTCTCTATGGTAGCACTCGGCATTCTTCAAACATAACTCACCCCTTTCAGTCACCTCTACCTGCTGCTTGTAACTCTTCCGATTCAGTCCATAGTGACAAGGCGGAGCATCCGATGGACCTCTCAATAAATTGCCCAAAACCATCAGCTCTCAGTTCGTGTCCTCTACCAAGGAGTGCGAGTTTGAGGATACAGCAGATATCCTCTCTGTTCAGCACGTTTCGTAAAGACTACTATCAAATTATCACTGTGAGTCTGCTAAGTTACCATTGTTAGAAGTTACCATGTTGTAAGTACCAGATGTATAGACTAGAGAGTTTGGTGAGGAGATCTTTGAATAGTTTTTAACTTTACTTCAGTCAAAAGACTTTCTGCTTTCACTCCTATCACGTTTAATTTCCTGACAGAATGAAATATATATGTGAAATATAAGCAAGTTAATAGCCATTTTTTAAATAAAATGCTTATTTTTATGTCATCATGAAGAAGAGGGGACGAACATGCTTGTTTGGAAATGCCAATCCAACTTCTGTCTTATGCTCTATATAAAATACACATTCTCTGTTTTCTAAAATCTGAAATTTTCACACAGTTGATTTGACTAAATATACTCTCTTGCTTTTAGGATGAAAAGATGGTAGTGCCTGGAATACCTGATCCAACATTTGCTCAATTAGTTTATGACTGTTTCCAGGGTTCTTTGATGCTAGTTGTTAGCTTTTCTAAAAAATTAGATGGTGAGTTTTTGCCGATAAATACAGTGTACACTTGATATAGCTAAGCTGCTCTGGTTCTCTAATGAATTTATCTATTATACATTCATGTTGTTGGTTACTTTTTCTAAGCCTTACATCTTTTACTTTCCAATATAGAAAGAAATGTTTTGATTTAGCCCCGAGTCAGGAAAAAGCCATTCTATATCATGAGATGTTACTTTAGGTTTAACATGTTTCAAATTTTAAATGATATTAGCTATAGCAAAATTACTTTGGAGCATTTTTTAAAATTTCAAGTGATGTTTCAACACTTATTTTTAGCTGTTGTAAAGGTATTTGGAATTAAGAATTATTAGCCCAATATCTGAAAAGAGGGTGCATTTATAATTGACTATTGAAAGCTTTTAAAATCAAATGGTTTTTTTATAATTTCCATCTTTCACATAATAGTTGTGCATAATGTTTTTTCATAAAAATATTCAAGCTTGGTTATTTGTACATACAAAATTTCTAGCCATTCCTTTTTCATGCAAACTTTAATTCATTTACATATTTGTACAAAAATAAATCTAGAATAGTTATTGGTACAATTTGAATTATATTCTTTACCATAGTTGCTATATTTCTTATCTATATTTTGATTCTTAGTAAAGTTAACTTTACTAACATTTTAATTTCTATTTATTATGCCTGATCACCTTTGGTCTGGTCCTGCTCAGTGATGGGCTATTTATTATGTCTTACTACCAATTTTTAGTGTGTCAAAATTGAAACAATTTTCAGCACAACAAAGCTGTGGTTAATTATTATCTTTTATTAACATATTAAGCTAAATATATTATTTTTTAATTTAAATATTAGATGTTGCCTTTTATGCACCAAGTAATACATTGAAATATAATAAATATTTTTGCATTTTGGCCTCAAAGAAATAACTAGATTTAAGTTTAGTTTTGGTTTTGTCATCTTTGTACAATGCTGCCAGTAAAAATACGATGGATAGCACTGTAGTGGTAGTTCATTGCAGAATAATGGTTTGGCACATTCAGCGTGATCACTAGGGATTTTTGGTATGAAGGTGCCATGTAAAATGAACAATTATGTGAAAACATTGATTACTATATCAGGCATCATTGGCCAGGTCACATGATTTATTTTTAACAAGTTGATTGACATTTTTCAGGATTTATGCAACTTCATTTGGAAGATAGGATTTTGCTGACTAAGTGCTCGATATACAGGTTACTGTTGTTAGCAGCGTCACAGCGTTATGACCTGGAGACCGGGAAGCATTATCTTTTTGGTTGGAGGTCGTGGGAGGCAGCACCTAGCAGACTTGTCAGTCTGTATCCAGAATATGAGGTTAGTGAGACTCTATTTCCTTTGATTCTCTAAAATCAATGCTACATCTATAAGAATGGAACTAACTACTAGTTGGAATTAATGCAATAACATAATAGTGCTAGAACTAATACAATAACTTGGTAGTGCTAGAACTAATACAATAACTTGGTAGTACTAGAACTAATACAATAACTTGAGAGTACTATAACTAATTCAAGTAACACATTTAGTTCTTTAGTTATTTATTACTTATTATTTGGCTTCAAATGAAAGTTTCTTTGAAATGATACAGTTTTCTTAAACACAAAAATAGAATATTTATAGATTAGCAAAATTATACATTACTTCATTTTTCACCTTTGAAAACAACTAGAAAATTTCATAAGAGTATTCAACATTTGAATGTTTTGCTATATGTTAGGTAATGTCTTATTCTTTCAATGCTTTTTTATTTTGAGCTAGATCTTGGTGCATCATTTCGATTTCTTTGGAAAGAAGTTAAAGGAAGTGGCATGCAGCGACGAGGAGCTAGGACTACTTGCTGTTCTCAACACTATCAATGAAGGTTGCTATTTAGAGGACTTTCATGTTTATATTTGAATATTTATTATAAATAATTTGTCATGTTAAGTGGAATACTCCTTATTTTTAATTAGATTAGTTGACCATGTGGTTAAATTTACTCTTATCTGAAATTAAGGTAACGTCAGGCTGCTAAATGGGTTCCCTAATTGCTGATTAGTCTTATAACTCAAGTAACTTGGTACAAATTTTATCAAATATGCAGCATTGTTATTCTATACTCCATCCTTGTGTGTAAAAGTTAACTTCAAATTGGTTTGATGCTACATATTATAATATTCTATTGGAAAAATAGTTTCATTTTTGGTATATTATTTACTGTAACCTACTGAAATATAGTATAATATATATTCTAATGGGTTTTACTAATCAGGGCTGTTAAGGTGGAGTATTGGTGAAGCTGTTGTGTGCAAAGTTGACCTATGTACTTGCAGATAATTTGGCTGACATTAAAGACCAACAAGCAGTGACTAGACTTTATAATGAATATATGGAGCTGCTAATGCTCAACACTGCAGGTAGCTACTAGTACATGCACCTTTCTATCATACCATTTCATCTTACATATTTGTCTATGTAATATAAAAATCAAAAAGAGTTGTGGATCAACTTTAACTATAAGGCATGAATAGCCTATACGCATGTGTCATACTAAAATATTTCAGCTGCATACCTTTGGCTTGCCTTTAATAGTTTTGCTCCATCAACCTGTGTATATGACAGGCATTATTTTAGCATTTGCCTAAAAAAAAACATATTACTGTATGTCCTGTAAACCTATGCAATAACTGTGAAACTATATTTTCTCTTAGCTACTAAAAAATTTGACTTACTTTATAAAGTCATATTTTATAATTTTTTCATTGTTGGTGTTTGTTTTTAGGGAGTCATGCTAACCCTACGAAGCGTATGAGAGAGCTGACTACCGCCCTTGGTTACTGTCAGCAGGCTGCCAAAGAGCATGCTGCAGCTGCCAAGATTGTAATTGAGAAATATCCAAGTTACGCTGCTTCAGCAGCCCAGCAAGTGGAGATAATTCCTCAACTTTACAAAGAGATGTTTTCAAACACTCCATGGAAACACTGGGATATCAGTGGTTGAAGCAATTGTGGGATTTTTTTGCATTAAGCGTCACTTGAGATGGGCAAAGTTATCTCCATCATGTTTCATGATATTTTAATTTCCTTATTACGATGACATTGCTGTAGTGCGATGTGCTCAGTCTCTGTCTAAAGTTATAGCAGCTATCAGATTCTTTCTGTTATTATTAAATAACTTTTATGTTGAAGCTCAGCTAAGAAATCATATATATATATTTATATTTATACATATTTTATGTTTTATTGACTTGTTAAAACAGCATGTTTTTTTATCCACACTATTTATTATATTTTGTGAATTTGAATTGAAAATTCTATCTTATGACCAAAGACTTTTGACTGGTGTTGAATGTAGTATGCTATGCACTGTTCAAGCTTAACAACTGTTGTAGTGGAACTAAATTTTATAAAATATAAATATAAGAAATCTCTCTATCAAATGTATTGTGTAATCATGTTATGACTTGAAGATAAAGAAGAAACCTTTGAGCTATCAGCTGTTTCTCATCAGATTTTCTTTTGCATATACAACTAAGGTTTAATCTTATCTCCTCCTTGTTGATACGAAGACATTGTGTCTATGATAAGCAGGCCTGTATATTGTGTAGAAAGCCAATAGCAGGACAGATTGAGAAACATGTCGCCATACCTTAATCATTCTTATCTACACTATTGTTCTTCAGCTTCATCTTGGTTATTCTTTCTTCCTTGTCATATTTTAACAAATGTGGGAAAAGGCGAGTCTCAATTTATTACCTAATGAGAGAGAAACATGGTAAGTTTATCATGTATGTGTATACATATTTCAATGCTTTTTACCAAAATCTCTGTATTAAAATTTTGGGTTTTTTATTTGGAAAATAGTGCATCATTATTATTTATATGCTTTGACCTTAATATATTTGATTATCACAGCTGACATTCAATAAACTATGACTAATAATTACACTATTAAGTGTCCACCATCACATGCATTTTTTATAATGGTCATATAATATATCACAAATTTACTTAATAATGACGTTGTATAGCACATGATTGTGACTATAAATTAATGTACTACCTGTGGTAAATTAAGCTAATCAAAATAAAACTGCTTCGAGTACTGTTTCAGAAATAGATTGCAACATATAATATAATATAAAAAATATACGATTATGTAAACAATCTAATTAAAACTAAGAGTTATAACATTATTGCAAATATTTCAAGACAGCTGCTGGTATTGTCAACAAACTTATATGCTCATGATAATCAGAAGCATTTTTACTAAAATTTTATTATTTTGCACGTTAGACTTTTTTAAAATATGTAGAGCAAAGTGGTTGCAGCTACTAATAGTATGAGTTAGGTAAAAAGTGTCATTTTTAAATTAATTTAAAAAAATTATTAATTTATGTCTCAAACAATGTAATGTTCTAAGAAAAAGTTCATAGTGAGTTTTTAGACACATAAATTTTCAATGACGACTGGATTGAAAATCAATTTTGTTTAATACATATTCTTAACACATTTTTTTACCTGAAACTCTTTGTTCAAGACAAAACGCAGCTGTAGATATCAAAGGAATAAAATACAAAACTGGCATACAGCAGCATATTTGTAGTGCAATAGTTTTTCTTGCAGCATCTAGGAAATTTAATTAAAAAATACATATTATACTTTGATTCAATAATTCAGCACAAACCAAGACTGCAAAAATGTGCTTTAAATCAGGTAAGAAGAAAATTAGAAAATTAGAAACAATGCTATTATTATATTGAGACTATTATAGTAACTATCTATGAGCACACAAAACATGCACACATATACATATATATGGGTCATTTTACTTAATTTAGTATACACTGGAAATCTCCAGTTTTCAGCTATTTTTCACAAATTAGCTGCTAATGAAGAAAGGCTTTTGCCCAAAACTAGTAAAATATGAATGAATACACCTAAACAATCAAGGTTCTTCTTAATTTTACTTGATTTCCCATGTTTTTTTTTAATCATTCAGCTACTTTTGACTTCGGAGAGTTATGGTTTTTTCATAACACTCTGCAATCAAAAGTAGCTGAATAATTAGAAAAAATGTGGGAAATCAAGCAAAATTAAGAAGAATCTTGATTATTTAGGTGTGTTCATCATGTTTTACTAGTTTTGGGCAAAAACCCATGTTCATTAACAGCTAAATTGTAAAAAATAACTAAAAACTGGAGATTTCCAGTGATTACTAAATTAAGTAAAATGACCCATATAATATGATAAAATAAATATTCTTGAATATAGAATACATGCAAAAATTTGATGTGATAATTCCCTACATGGACATTCCTTTACAGGGTGTGATTAGAGGTGGTAATTAGATTAAAGTATTCATGTAGCCTAACCTAGGCTCTAAGATTATTATCTTTTGTTGGTACTGCTAATGAAACCACTAAAAGTATAAGTACATTCAATCTTTACTTTGGTATTATGTTTTAGATTTTTAATTTGTGCTTGATGTAGCCTTTACAGTATACACAGTCAAAAGTACTATATTTGTTTTATGCAAAACCTAATTTCAGTGAATATTTTTGTGAAATAATTTGCTCATTTATTTGTGATCACAGAAAACCCAATGAAATTTAATTCTATTGCAATAACTTGGACAAATCAATTTACCATGCATTTTTGCGGAGCATTACTATGCATGACAGGTTATACATGTTATACACGCTTATACATATATTTATTTTTCTTTTGAATTTCTAGAAGAATATTTGGAGTTGCTTTCTTGTAATATGGCTGCTGTCAGTAAAACATGGCAAATCCGAAAGCTGCAATTTGGATGAATGCCAATTATGCAACTTCACTACTGCCATATGCACAACAGAAGATCCGGGGATCTTTGCAAAGCTTCCTCGGACTTTGGTGCTTCTAGACATTAAATTCTATGGCCCTGGTGTGACTCTTACTGATGAACACCTGAAAGCTCTGCCCAGACTCGAAACAGTAACCATATCAGGCAATTTACACTCTATCTCTCCCCATACCTTTCAGCATGCCTCAGCATTAAACAGTTTAACTATCCGAGACACATCCCTTGACACACTACCTGATGATTTGTTTGTACAAAATAACTCCATTGAGCATTTAAATTTGGAAAGAAACCTGTTTACTGATATACCTGTGAAAATATTTTCTAAAATTCCAGATTTAGTTTCTTTAAATTTGGCTAACAATTGCATTAAACTACATAACTGCGATACAATTAGCCCAGAGTTTAAACACCTTGCTAGTTTGCGAGAGTTCAATATGGCTGGAATGACTGGACCTAAAGGTTGTGGCTTCAATGAGCTATCAAAATCGTATTTCTCTCCTATTAACTCTAAGCTGGTTAATTTGAATATGTCAGATGTTTTCGACTTCTGGAAAACTGGTGCAACAGTTTTAGCTCATTTTACCCATTTACAAGTGCTTGATTTGAGTGGTGTCGCACCATACAAAAAGTGCCCAAATGATGCAAAGCATGCTTTTATATATTTTCCTGAAAGTTTGCAGGTAGTTTATATGCAAAGATGGCGAACAATTTTTCGAGTTTTCTCTGATTGTTATTTTTCAAATGCTACAATGGATATGCTTAAAAAACTACCAAACCTTATTGAACTTAACTTTAAGTATAGTGACTTGGCCTTTGGTTCCGAGTTGCAAACTACAGTATTTACTAATTTCACAACTTTGCAACAGTTGAATTTAGGGTACTGTAGAATTTCCATTATACCTTTCAATGCCTTTGATTTTTGTCCGAACCTGAAAAGTGTTGTACTTGATGGAAACCCTCTAGGAACTAGACGAACCAGATTGCAAACCTCAACACTAAGTATAATTGAATTAAGTCTCAAAAGTGCAGGAATAGCATCAGATGAATATCAGACTTTTCTCCCAATTAGATGGTGGATAGCAATTAATCATTTGAAGTCCTTGGATCTGAGCAAGAATTACTTACACACCATGCCTTTGTTAGCTTACAGAAATAATGATATTTTGCTTTTGCAACAACACACGTTATGCCATAGCAGACAGCTGAATCATGGCATTTCAGTGAGCATTCCGCAATTAACATCATTAGAGAATTTAAACTTAAATGACAATTTTCTCCATTCATTTATAGATCCTATTGCTTTAGATAACACTAACATGACACAACTTTGCATCAATATTTCAGCTCTTTCGGTGTTGAAAATGGAAAATAATAGACTTACAAATTTATATGGCATCTGCCCATCCCTCATGGAACTATATTTAAAAAACAATAACCTTGGAGCAAATTGGGATCACACAGCTATTGAATTATCTAAACTAAAAGCCTTGAAAATTCTAGATTTGTCAGACAATAAAATACCATCAATTCCTTACAATTTAACAATTCAAATGATGAATTTGGAAACTATAAAACTTCGATATAACAACATATCAAGCGTTCAAAGAGACACATTTTTAAAAAATTTGAACCTCAGGGAAATTGACATGAGCCTTAACAGACTAGTCAGTTTTGATATTGGCATTGCTCCTCTATTGAATCTACAACTTATCAACTTGGACCACAACCAAATTACAAACTTTACTCAGGAGTTTTTGGAGGAATTGGAAAAGAGTCTAGTTGCATCATTGAACATTGATGGAAATACATTTTCGTGCGACTGTGACATCTTTTTTAAAAGCTGGTTGTTGAACAATCGTGCACTAGTTACTCGTTATCAAGAAGTTAGGTGTTCTGGTCAAGATGAGTTTGTTTACAGTTTTCAAAGGAATGTGTTTGAATGTGATACAAAAATACCGCTTATTGCAACTTTGAGTGTCATTGGTAGTATAATCTTAACAGCAGTAATTGCTGTACCCTGTTACAAGTTCAGGTGGTTTGTTTCTCATCCTAAAGTTGTCTGGACCACATTTGTTAATCAACTGAGAAGCATAAGATTTGAAAATGAGTGTACATATGATGCGTTTATTTCTTATGATTCCGAGTCTCAAGTTGATGTGAAATTTTTAAAAGAAAGAATAATTCCAGCTGTTGAAAAAAAGGTATATAGTTATATATATAGCTTATATAGTGTTGTATACAGAGCTTATTCATACAGTTACTTATGACAATTTGAATGCTTTAGAGAACAATTAGGGGACATAATATGTTGCCTAGCTCCATAAAATGTGCTTTTTATTTAACCATGAGTGTATATATCAAAAATCTTCTTTTTGTATTTTACAAGTGTATGTGTAACATGAATTTGTGATTTAGTCACAAAGCTAAATAACTAATAAGGACAAAATATCTTTGCATGCCATGAGTCATTTATAAGTAAATAAGTGCAATCTATCTACTAAATACCAGAAACTTTAACTTCCAGGATGAGTGCTGCTTGTACTTGTACGACAGAGATTCTGTACCAGGTGCTAGAAGACATACCGAAATGTGCAATGTGCTAGAAAAGAGTAGGAAGGTGGTGATTCTCTTAAGTAACTCATACATCACCAGTGCGCAATGTAGATCGGAAGCTGATCTTGCAGGTATGTGTGTGTTGTCTGTGTTGTGTGTGTTGTTGATATGAGATGACATCTTTTATTTTGATCACAAATTTTGCAAGCAAGAATTTTTTAATATAAAATATGAATTTAATTTATATACCAGTTTTTAATGCGATTTATTACTTAATCTATATTAACTAAAGTTACAGGGAGCAGCGCGGCCCAATATTTAATAACTTATTATGACAAATGTGCTAGGTCATAGGCTAGAATTCCGCTGAGTTATTGTTGATTAAGGGAAAGCATCGGATCATAATTGCTCCTATAAGCTAGAGCAAAAGTATTTGACCATGTTGCCAGCATGATGCCGGAACTTCATTTTACTGATTAATAAACAATGTATGTATTTATTAAGTTAAAGAGATAGTTATATTTCCTAGGTATCTGCTATATCATATTTATGATATATCCACTATAGTTCTCACTTATTAAACAACAGGGAGAAACACATATGGAATGAAATGTTATCAGCCAAATAGGATTCTAGTTGTTGTCCGAGAACAGCTCCACATTGAGAATATCACTCCTCCAATTTCCACAATACTCACTGAAAATGTTGTTAATGTAAGTCATATAATTTATAAATTTATAGTCAATCGAAAGTTGTGAATTGCAACATGTTGCTATTACTATGCTCTCATTGTTCGAAGAGCTCCCCCTTCATCGTAGATCAAGTACTCTTTCCGTTGTGTTATATCTTAAAATATGGAAAGGAATATCATTTATTAATAAAAACTAGATATTTAGGTCATGATACTGTAGACAAACATTTTCTCAGACTGACAACTATTCACACACACACACACACACACGCACACACACACACCACACGCACACGCACACGCACACACACACCACACAAAACACACAAAACTCAACAGTTTTACAATTTAAAGTTTATTGTTTCTTTCACATTGTAAAAAAGATTAAAGAGTAAAGTGTTTTGTATATTAGATGTCATAATGTGGGTTAAAAACTTGATAGTTGCATATACTTTACTCTGTAAATTTAACTTTATAAACTACACGTTATATGTTTTCGCTTGCAAATAATTCATAAAACAATTAGCTTTTCTTCATTTAGTTTAGGTATGTTATACTCTTTCCATTCCCAAAAATCTATATGTTGACTTTCAGAGTAATTTCAGATTAATTATTTCATGAAACTGTTTGATAATCAAATTGAGGAACAAGTATTGCTTAGTAAACAAGCCCATAAAAATACGAGTTTATTTTAAAACTGGTTGTCTTTTACACTGGGTAATCCTGAGAAATCACCTGCCTTGTTAAATTTATTCTAAATTATTGTAATGACGGAACAATCATTTTTTGACCAAAAAGATATATAAACATAATTACACAATGAATTACCAATTCTTATATCTTACATAATTCACCACAATACCTTACTCCAAATATCAATATATCTAAACTTGTGTTGATGTTTCTATAGTATGAAATATGTCATTCATATACTAAAAATAATGGATTATGTCCAATTCTCTTGTATGTGTAGAATTCTGAAATAAAAGAGGAGGAAACAAGTCAACACGCAATAAAAAGAGTTAAAAAGTTTTTAGAGCGACCAAAACATGTCTACAGAAAGGAATCTGATGGTTATTTTAATGAGGATGTTGAAATGTCTTAGAGCAGCTGAGATGGTTTGACATGGTGAACAGTAGAGCTGTAGAAAACCGGAAGTGACAGAATTATTATCCATATTGCAGCAATTGATTGATAATTATTAATAACTGTGACCACTGATTACGACATAGCTCTATTACAAATACTACTAGCAACATAGTAAAACTTATTGGCTAATTAAAAATTATATTAGTACTTTACATTAGTATAAAATGGTGGTATTATCTAAGCTTTAGGAGGACAATTTCCCTAAGAATTGAAATGATGAGGGGGAATACATAAGTTAGATTTTATAGGAATGTACCAGGTGGAGGTAACTGAGTTGACAGTGCAGACAGTCATATATATTAAATACAGACTATAATATGTTACCCAGCCATACTCTGAGACATGATTATGTAATGTTAGAAATATCTTGTCAGCAGTTACTGTATGTTTGAGTTACTCTGCACCTGCATGTCTGTTATTTACACTCAAATTACTTATTATTTTTAGAGTGTGAAGTTTATTGGTTAGTATTTGTAGACTTGTGTGTTAAACCTAGGCTCAGCTTTTATCTACCTCTCAAGTATAAGAGCTACTCAAATAAAAGAGATTTATATTTTTCTTTTGAATTCTTGTGACTAAGCATGAAAAATATGTGACTGAGTCATACAACTATAGTCACAAAATATTTTCATAAATAAACTTCATTTAGTAAATGAGTAAAATATAGCTGGTAAGTTTAGAATTTTATTTTGTATCTCCTTAGTCCATATTTTCCACATGCTAGATGCACCTTGTCTCCATTATACACAGCAATGTCACACACCTTGGCACTCACACCAAAACTTCTCTGTGAAAAGGTGTGCATCAGTTTCCCTGTAAATAAAATAACACCAGATTGTATCAGTTTGAGACAAACAGACAGACTACAGTGAGATCACAACACAACTAAATGCAGTTTCTACTTTCTAGTATAACATAGTAACTGAAATATATCCAATAATATACCTGCAGCTGCACTATAATAAGTATCAAACATATTTTTCACTCAGAAAAACTTCCTTATTTAAAGATGGAACTAAGCAGATTATGTTGAAGATAATATAGTTCTACCAGTCAGTATTGAATAATTTACTCAACTGCTCTAATGTTTACTTAATAATGAATGACAACATGAAGAGAAGAGACTCAGAATACAGACTTAGTGCCCAGCTAATATAATTATGAATAGTTACATAATATAAGATATACTCCAACATTATCACATATTAAATGTTTGACAAGAACTAATTACAGCCACTTGAGTCTCACCAACAAACACTATTCTACCAGCCATCATCAAGTTACAATAGTCTCAGTAATAGCAGTCAAAAAGTATCAAATTATTTGTCTTTAAATTATCTGATGACCAAAATAATAGCAGCACTAGACTGAAGTCAAACTGCAAATCGTAACTCATGTGTAGCTGCAGTCTGTACAGTTGTTAGACTGAGCACCTCTAAAATTACTGTAAATACTTCTATGAAATACTACCCATAGTAAACTAGCCTGAGAGCCAAGTACTTACTAACAATATCATAAGTCATAACACAGCCTATCAGTTAAAATTAATCATTCATCCTAAAATATCCCAATTATTATTGAATTAACTAAACTTACTATAATAAACAAAGTATTTATTTACCTTCAAGTGAGAGGATGAGGAGAGGTCTATTTTCTATACAGATGTAAACTAGTTGAGATGTTGGATCAAAGGAAATACCAGTTGGTTCTGAGATGCAAGTAAACTCCCACATTAAAGTGAGCGTTGTGTTCTCCACTTTATATCTTTTCACTCCACCATCTACAGCGAAGTCTCCAATGAGGAGAGTTGAGTCGGGGAGAACGCATACAGAGTCTGGGTTCTTTATCCCAAAAAGTGGGAACTTCTGTATTTTATTGTCAACTAGATTATAGACTACCAGCTGTTTCTCTCTCTTTTGTCTACAATATAGACCAGTGAGAGGTGCTGTGCTATTTTATAAAAAGTGATTTTATCTACTGACTGTTTATACAGAGAATTGGTTTTCTTCAGAGATTTCGGATGAAGAAGTGTGACTTCAGCTGAATTCTCATTCCGTTTATAGCAGCTGCCAACCACCACCTCTTCAGGTTGAATTATCTCTGCCCATAATGTGGGGTCGCTGTGTTTCACTGAGCTGATAGTATCAAGAGTGTGTCTATTTCTTACTTCTACACCTTTTCGTGTCCCACGCATCAGATGTCCATCAGCTGAGATATTTACTGTGAAAAAACAGCCAGCGGCAGAGTATCCATTAGACTGTAGAGAAGCTGGTGGCTGCAACAGCTTCAGCCCCAGACTGTCTTCGCTGTCTGCAACAACATAACAGATAATTCTATAACTTGGGAATCTCATAACCTGCACAGGTAGAGAGTGTTTTGTTAATACTGACAGCAAGTAGTCGGCATAACACAGTTTAGCAGCTCACTTATACATCATAAACTCTAAAACCTGAAGAAATATCTCATAATGTGAGAGTAGAAATAAAACTCAATCTTCTAATAAATATCAACTATAAACTGCATCAACCTTTTTTAAATACTTTCAGCCTCCAAGGCTTTCAGTTGAACTGCTAGAATGAAAAACTCATCAAAAGTAGAAAAATCTTTCAGTGCAAGGCTGGGAATAAATTATCAAGTCATTCTAAATTTTTGGTGATGGATTCTGTTTATTAAATATTCATACTTGCGGGTCTCAGGAATTTGCGAGGAACATAACATTTCTCTATCATGCTGATGTCTAAAGCATTTTCCATCTTTTCACTCATCTCTTTGTAGTCTCTCACAATGCCTGCATCATTGAACTTATCAACTGCATGTTGTACTCTGTCCACCAGAGACAACTTATCAACACCATGTTTCACTGCCAGGTCATATCTATAATTAACCGCCATCTCTGTGCTGCTTCTCAAATATTCTGACAATTCTTCCTTCAGTTCCTCAGCTCTCTTCCTAATTTCTTCTATCTAATAAATACCAACACACTATAACCACATCTGCACCTCACTACCTCTACACTTGGCATGAGAGCGACAGCTAACAGACCACCCACTGCGTAGACACACAGTGACACAGTCATGTGACACTCTACACAAAGCAGACTGCTAGTACATCACGTGACTAGTCTCCTCCTTCTGACACCTGTCAATCACTCACACAAGCAACCTCCCTGTGTGAGTGATTGACAGTCGCAGAAGGATGAGTGAGTCAGCTGCATTGACAGGTTCATCTGCACTGAGTGTCACATGACCAAACACAGAATCATAATGACAATAGTTTAATTAATGGCTGCTGATTTCTAGCCACCAATGACATATTCTGCTGCAGAAATGATTTCATTGAAGAGATAAGTGCAGAATTAAATACTAAACACAAGTATAAGGATTTCACCCCAGGAGTTACATATTATAGTGAACATATAAAAAAATTTAACATTGCATCATCATGTTGTGACTCTACATAACAGTGTCTACATTTTTACAAACATGTCTGCCAACCTTAGCATTAGCTGTAGCATATACTCTGGCAAACATCTTCTTCACATCCTCTTCTATTTCACTAAGCTGTCTCCAGGCATCCTTTGATATGTCATTCAACTCTGAAATCTTCTCAGACAGAATCTTCATTTCCCCAGTCAGTTTGTCTCTCAGCTTACTGGATAAATCATTCAACAGCATTGTGATGTGAGAAGCTGCTTTTCCCTCTAAAATAATACTCAATTATTTACCTGAAGACGTTCAATGTACCAGTTACCTTAGACTGAGTTCTATTTATGTGGCCAGACAGGAACACATACTATTCTCATATAAACAATGGTTTCTTCCTACACAAAGCTAAAATATAAATCGGACAAAAAAATCACCTGCCACTTTTCCACATCTACTCTTGGAGTCACACCGAATACAGAATATCTGGTGACACTCAGAACACGCCTCTATCAGCTGATGATGTTCATGATGTTCACAGTTAGTGGTAGTATAGCGTTGTGGAGATGCTGTGTAGAAATCAATTGGGATAAATTGATGTCTAGTGTTCAGGTAAGTATTTATTGCCTCATCATGTCTCTGACAACAAAAAATCCAACTGACTCACGGAATCGCAGCAAGTAAACAACAGAAGTGTATATTTAATGTCAATATAATGTTGTTAATCACATGACCACATTAGCTGATACTTATTTCATAATAATATACTGAGAATTGTGTGGAAATACTAAATTATATACAATATACAGCCATAAGACTAGAGGAGAATTCTACAGTACAACTCATCAGTATGCCCCAGACTAGTGGTTACAGTCAACACCTAACAACTCACCTGCTGATGCTGTTCGCACAACTTCTTCACTCTCCACACAAAACACTACAGCTTCTGTTCCATCTTCGCATAAATCACAAGGAATGGGCACAGGTTTGGGCGGAGATCTATATTCTATTGGATCACCAAACTTAGCTACAGGTAAAGTTGTGGGATCTGTGATGTCATAGACTTCCTTCCTAAAATATAGCATTAGTCAGTTTACTACAAATGATGAGATAATTAGTAACTTGTAACATCCATCATTATGAGAGAAATGATCCTGATGACTAACTAGATAGTAACTAGAGTTCATTTAAACATTAAAACATTTACATAAATACAAATATGACAGTTTTAAAATAATGTTCATTACTGTAACTCACCCACAATATGCGCATTTGATATGAGTTTACCTGTAGCTGATGTCCGTCTTTAAACACCTCATACAGTAGACATGCAGACAGGGGAGGGTCCTGGGATCTTCTAATTTATTGAACTGCTGGTTGCAGTATCCACATCTGTATGAGTCATTCACTCTTCTTTTTACAACTCTAGAGTCAGCCATTGTGAGTTGAAGAACTCTAGAAGAACCATTTGATACTTTCAGTGAAAAATAAGCTTAAGCTAAAGCTGGCCAGTTTACACTTACATTTCATTGAAATATGAATCCTATCCTGCAACTAATTGACATTGTATTTACTAATTTGTCTTTTAGTTTTCTCCTAGATTATTGGAGAATTTATGAAACCACTAAACATTATTGCAGAATACCATGTGTAAACAAAGTTGAATAAATAAACTACTAACCTGACGCTTCCATTTTAAGCTCTGACAGGATAGTGGCTGTAAGAAGTGGGACTGTGAAGGGGTAAAACTGCTGACTATGAAGTATGCGTTTATTGTGTCACGTGATATTTACTATTCCTTGATTTGTTGAATTAGATTGTCAGTTGACCAATCACTATAATATCATATGCGTAGTAATCCATGATCTGATCAATCACTGCCTTCGTTTAAACCCATTTGTTTTGCTATAGAAAATGGCTATTCTTTTATGTGGCTATTGATGGTTGTTAGTTTCAAGTCATCTGTTGAGTTTTAAATTAGAAAACTTACGTACTACATTTGTATGATTGTGAGCTGTTTTATGAAATAAATTGGTGTGTCACTACTGTTTTAGTGTTATAATATGCTACAAACACACCAGGGGTGGACTCAGGGAGAACTCAGGGGGTGACAGAAAGTTTAGGGCCTAAAAGAGCTATAGAAATTTTATTTTCATGAAAGCTAAATTAGCGGACAAATATTTTGCTGTTTTAAGTACTTTAGCTCACAAAACTAATGTTCTCTTATCAAAGTAGGCCTCAGCAATATATTATATGTCAGTTTGAAGCACTATATTTGTGGCATCATACCATAGTAATAAAATGTGATATAGTAATTTATAAACTAATCCAGACCACATAAATGCATAAAAATAATTATTTTAGCACAAACTTTATGAGAAAAGCAATAATGTATGTAAGAAAATTAATCTACCTAGCAAATGCTGTCAGATAGTCAACTTTATTCAACAATTTTATCACGCTGGCTCTACAAACTAATACAGGATACAAGAATACAGAAAGCAGCATAACAGAAATATTATCATAATAAGATAAATACTAGAGCAGCAGTTTAAAGATCACTCACTTACCTGTTACTATATTACGAGATGGCTTATTCGTTACAACCATGTCATATGTCATGGTAATATAAAAAGCAGCTTACACAATACCCAGACTAGGTTTAACAAGAAGTCTCATGTGCATTATCAAAAGTTTTACAGGAATTTTGGCCCAAAAAAAATAACAAATGAGTGAAAATATATGGAGATAACAGCAGCATATAAATTATGTAAAGTTTTACAGTTCACAACAGTGACAGTATCATTAACCACATAGCACTATATTATTGTGTATTTATCTTCTTATACTAAACAGTTTCAATAGAAATATTAGTGAAACTATTATAGCGTTTTGTTACCTTTTTTTAATTTGGATAGCTAATTATTCAGCAATTTGTCGGTATACAAACAACTGCTGAATAGATATGAATAGGGTGGGTGCTTGTAGTGTGTCAGTGCATGCTGTGTGACATTGTAGTGCAAAAATGGTTAAAAACCAATTTTGTAAGCCTCTCTATTCTCACTTATTGTATTAAAATAAATTTATTTAAACAACATAAAAAATATTTGTAAATTGAAAAGTTGCACTTCTCCATAGACTTGTAGGACACGTTTTTAAACTGAGGTAGGTGCAATAATAAAAATGGAGAAAAATCTGTATTCCAGGTTAGATAAAGTCAATTGCCACATACATCGAAATTTCGAAAGTAAACTAAAGATCAGTCTATGCTATAAAGATTTCTCCACTACTGCCCCTGAATGGCTAGCAAGTTGTTGGAGTACTTCTAGACTCCGGTATACATACTAACATAATTTATGGACTTACAACACACGTGTTAATTTATTTTGAACAGTTGATTAAGTGAAGTTTTGTATCTGCCAAGGCTATTGCTATTGTTTTACCACAAATGGATGAAGAAAGGGGGTGTTCAAACTATGCACCAGCTGCTTTTATTTAAAATTGGCATAAACATAGCCATTTGCGACTTGTGATGTAATAATACAAAATAATAAATATTGTAGGTACATAAATTAAATGTTTTACAAAAGAAAGATAAATAATTATTTTTATAATAATTTTGAAACATGTAAAATTTTCAAGGGGTTTGTGTCCACTCTTGATAACTGCGCGACATGCAGATAGATTATTAATCAAATATCAATGATAAAGCCGCATCACCTTTCATGCTGAGAGTCATTGATGATAATTGCAACTAGTAGCTAATAGTAACAGTTTTAGTTTAACCATTCAGTAAATATCACGGCAGGCAGAGATGAGCAGTGGAGATCAAGTAGGCCAAGGTATGCAAAGATGGACTGGGAAAGCAGCCCTAGTCACAGGCGCATCAGATGGTATTGGCAGGGCCATAGCTGTTAGACTTTTGAAATGCGGGATGAGAGTTATCGGGTGTGGGAGAAGGATTGAAGCATTAGAGGTGGGTAGTATTGAATACAAAAGCCACTGTAGGTTATGTACATACTCATAGTAAGAGTGTCAATAGCAAGTTGAACTAAGGCAAGCTAGTAGCCAGTGCCTAGTGGGGAAGTGAAATGTCATCTACTTCGCGCCAGTTACAGAAAAGCTAGGTAAAAAAACCATTCACACTTTTATACATTTAGGAGCAGTAGGGGAGAAATTGAGATAGCCTAAGTTCTTTAATATTTAATTAAATTTTAGTTTGAGGCGTGGGTTGAAATTCTTACATCCATTGAACTATAACCCCCCTATAATTTCAGTTCAGTGCTTGCATCTACCTCCTTTTATAGCTAATACTTTCCATCAACATGTAAGCTCAGCATAATTAGAAAGTGACCAGAAAATCTATCCCCTATTTTCCCAACTGCAATATATTTCTGAGCAGCATATTTCTCTCACATTTAGAAACTGAAAGCTGATATCGGCGATTTAGGAGATCTGACAATCATGCAATGCGATGTGAGCAAAGAGGAGCAGGTGTTGGCTATGTTCGCTAAGATAAAGGAAAAGTTTGGAAAAATTGATGTTTGCATTAACAATGCAGGTTTGGGAAGAGATGCCCCTATTCTCTCTGGAAAATCTGAAGACTGGCAGTTGATGCTTGATGTAAGTTTTAATCCCACCAGCATATTTTGCAACTAGTAATGGTCAAAATATAAGATGCTCTAAAAAGCTAATATTACAAATGTGAAAGCAGTAGGTATTAGCCTGATTTTAGAAAATCTGGATTCAAACTATAATTTTGATAAAAAATTTAAAAACTTAAGCTGGTTTTGTTTTAATTATCTCTTCTCCAAAAATGCTGGTTATAGAGCTTATTCAAGCATTAAACTCTCAAAAAGTTATGTAAACCGGTGGCAAGAAACTGGCTTGTTTAAGTTAATAGAGCCTCTATCTGGACTCCGTTTGAGTAAGATATTTGAGCGCCCCTGTATTTTGGGGCGAAGCAAGATATTAGCATGTCATTACAACATGTATGAAGACTTAGATATTTTATATAGCTACTACAAGCTGTTGGTACTAGAACATAAAAACTTATAATATTGAATACAAAGGAACAGAGGTTAAGCAACTAAGAACTGTTTGAGAGCTCAAATTTAATATGCATCTGGAAATTAAAAAAGTTTATAATGAATAAGTATGTTTCATGTGTCCTTCCTTTAAACATATTGCTAAAGAAATGCAATATTACTTAGAGTGCCAATGTTACCAATATTATCACTGTATGTAATATTGGTAACAAAACCACACACCAGGAGCAAAAGCTCAGCTTAAGTTTTTAAATTTTCTATCAAAATTATAGTTTGAATCCAGATTAAGTAGAATGCTAATAATGTCAATGTAAGAATTTATGCAACCATTTTTTCCAGACAAATGTCATGGGAGTTCTCAGGGTGACAAGAGAAGCCACTTCTCTCATGAAAGCAGGCTCCATAGCAGAAGGTCACATCATAAACATCAATAGGTAAAGTTCTGGAGCTAGCACCACTCCATCCCTGTTGGTAATGCTACTTTTAAACTAGGCTAGAATCTTTAAATTCTCTCTGACTGTATAGAAGCTAGAGCTAGTCTACATTTCACTTTTTGTTCTAGTTATAAGTAATGTCATCTCGTTATAGTGTGTTAATGCCCAAGATGTCATTATATTATGTATGCTACAGATTTGTTTTAAATTGAAATTAAACAAGAAGCAAAGTGTGAATAACCTCCCCTTCAATATAGCAGCATAGTAGCCTAATTCCTTTCAAATCAGTATTTTGTTGTAAGACATGATAAATATTACTTCAGCCTTTCTGGACATCGTTTGATTCCCAACCCTTCAGGGCATGTTTACACTGCAACTAAGTTTGCCCTGACCGCCATTACCAATGGAATAAGAGTGGAGCTACTAGCTCAGTGGCCAGATTTCAAATGCCGAGTCTCAGTAAGTATATGATACTTGCTACAGGCTGTCAACTATATTATATAGGCTGAGAGAACTAAAACTGAGTTAGAACTAAGGCAAAGTTTAGCTTTTGGGTGAAGCTGCTTAATAGGAGAAATTTTAAAGTATTTGTTCCTGAAATAAATTTTAACAAATGGAAATATGTTATATCCAAGATTATAACTCTGACTTCAAACCAAACTGAGAAAATTTTGCTAGGCTTTGTTGTTCAATACTGTTGAAAGTTTTTCCAGTTTATTTGTGCCTTCTAATATGTATTTTTACCAAATCTATAACAAATAATGAAGCTCTATATTGATTTTAGCAAATTAGCCCTGGACTTGTTGAAACACCTTTTATAAAACATCATGTGGGGGAAGAAAAAGCAACACAACTATTTCAGCAACTTAAGGTCAATATCTACTTAATTTATGCATATATAAGAGTCCCAGTGCCACATATTTCGTAAAATAGATTATTCAACAATACTTGTGAAGTTTTTGTAGCTAAAAAACTTCCAGCTAATTTATAAAGTCCATAAATGCTTAGACCTATTAGCTGCACTATAATTATTCTAGTAGTTTTGTTTTCTATTAAATTTTACATTTTTATGAAAAGACAACTCTTGCTGTTTTATTTGATTTCTTAGTTAATGATTAATTTATATAACTATGTGTGTAATGCCGCTGGACTCCACTTGAATACCCTCTGATAAATAAGTTATGATATAATGTTTTACGTTTCATTAAGTCATAATGAATCGAGCATTCCAAACACAATATATGTAAGGGAGGATAACTTCATAGTGTGTAGCGCCCACTTTACCAACACTAGTATCACGACAGGCTCTAGAAGCAGAAGACCTTGCTGAAGCAGTCGTGTACCAGTTAGGATCTCCTCCCCATGTTCAGATCCAAGACGTACTTCTGAGAAGTAGAGAGCAAGCTTCATAAATGTGTAGCATAGTTGTCAGATTAAGACTTCATACTTTAGTAACTATGTCATGTACAAGGCAATGACATGTACTCTAGTCAACAAGTGATAAATTTAATTAAAACAAAAATGACATATCCACACTTGTATCAAGTATCATGTACTTTTGCTTATGTTATTAGTTTTTAACACTGATTTCTCAAATAAATGTTTGTTAGTATAATATACAAAAGTCCTTTTATATCATGGTATTATTTAATGTGATTTTCATTGCTATTTGCATTTTCTTTCAAAAGCATCTAGTTATAAAAAAGTAGCTTATCCAAGTGTCACTAGGTTAAGGTTTATAATGTTACCAATCATTATAATACATCTTACTAGAATTAAAGCATGCTTATCTATGAAATTTATAATTTGCTAAATTAAACCTAAAATCCTTGCTTGTTATGAAAAACAACCGCAGCTTGTTTCACATACAACTTATTGAAAACAAATTTGTCATTTCAATACAGACAGCCATCCATTTTTTTGCAAATTTGAATGTAATAAGCTAGTTTAGTAGTTTTGCAGTATTAGTGTGATAATGTGAAAGCCATCTTGTGTTTTAGCTGTTCATTATAGAAAGTTGTTCAGATGGTACATCTAATTTGAAGCCAGTTTACTGTTGGAACAATTTACATAAATGATAGCAGTTGTTTGTGCTTGTTTGCACTCGCAGTGGGCACTGTGTGTGTGTGCATGTGTGTGTGTTTGTGTGTGTGCGAGCGTGCATGCGTCTGTGCACCTGTCTACACAGATGTGTGTAGATGTATGTAACACTGGTTGTTACTGAAAATACTATTCATCATGTAAATAACATAGTGCAAGCTTCTAAAATATCTACGTGTGTCCATCATGTGAAACTCAATTTAACAGTAAACTTCAAAACAAATTTAGGTCACTATGAATTTTTGGAAAACTAATAATATTTATGAACCGCTCTGAATATTATACTAATTAGTAATTGTCTTCCTTCAGAGTTGCTTTAGCCACGCCTACGTAGAAGTTGTAATTACCGGAAGTCAGTGGTTGCTACAAACCTGAAAGCGGTCACCTGGGTAGTTTTGTCACTTTGACTTTAATTCTGTGATTATAGTTTTTGTGATTACTATTTATAGTTTCTTTTTCCAAGTTTCTGTTGAAACATTTTGAATCAACATCTTACTTAGTGATGTTTTCTTAAACAATTAAGTTTGGCTAATACTAAATGTAAAAGTAGATTTAAAATATTAATATATTTATGAAAGCTTAAACTTAAAGTAAAAGTTAAACTTCAAGTTATAGTAAAACTAAAAGTAAAGTAAACGTAAACTAAAGCTTTACTTTAACTTTTACTTCTAGTTATTTACTTTCAGTTTTATTTTTATTCTTAGTCTTAGTCTTTTACTTTGAGTTCAAGTTGAAATGAAAGTTAATTATTGTGGTTATTCTATAGTAATAATAATCATAATCATAATGTGAATTTTCAATAAACTATAAACCTAAAGGATTATTGTAACTTTAGAACTAAAATTAAAATAAGATTGGATTTCTAAACTTATTTTTATGACTTGCCACTAAGGCCGTTTTGATTGTCAATAAATGATACTAATACTTATGTTGATATCAATATGAATATTCTTATCGACATTGAAAAAATATATTGTATTTATAATGACAATTTAAATTTGTTTGCCATCAGCATTGTCATTATGTTTGTGATTGTTCTTATGACTTATGCCTATGGGTTGTGCTTATTTTAGTTTGTAAACAATCCAATTTCAATTTGTAAATAAAAAGTTTCAGGTACAGTTAGTGTTACTTACCGTTACTCTGATTTAAAACTACTAGTGCTACTAGTCATATGTAGTTATATATATTTAATTTCTTTACAATATAATATTAATTGCTACCTATATAATTATTATAAATATTATATTATAATTATAGTTATAAGTGTACCAGCACCAGTGTAGTAATAACAAAAAATGAAAAATGTAGTCTATAAGTATCTGTATAAACTCAATATGAACATTTCTTATACTATAAGGCATAAACATGTTTATTCATGATTATGATGAGTTGATTGTAATCATGGTCATACTCATAGCACCACCCAATGATGAACTTCAACTTATATAAATTTAAAGTGCTGCATTCATGAGATGATGATATTCAATAGGTATAAAGATAGTACTCACTGGTTTGAACTTTTGTAGTACTCGCTGTGCTGTTCATATTCAAAGTGATATCTGACATTTCAATTTATGGTTATCCTATACTAAGCTTATTGCACATGTTTGATTATTCATGAAATTATTAATTAAATAAAAGCAGCTCTAACAGCACTTCTAGAACTTTCTACTGTAAATGTAGAAAAATAATACTTGCAGTTAGTAGGAACACAGTAATTTTTGTGATAGCAAATGTAGTATATACAGTTACAGTACCAGGAACACAAACAAAACTGTTGAATACTTCTTGAAAAATCAACCTGGACCATTGTTGATTACTACCAGAACTCTTATTGTAATTATTAATAAATGTTTTTTGTGGTGACGGTAGGGCTATATTGTTACAAGTATACCTACACCTAGTGTCTAATATAATTGTATGCATACTACTAGTAGGATACTTTCAATTAAAATGATTATACTACTAATAATCACAGCTACACACTTGCATAATTTCTTTTAAGTACCACTCTTGTAATAATTATATGTATAATACGCTCACACTCATCAGATGTGTGGCGAAGTAGTTTCATATCAACTAACTAGTTGGCTAAGCTTAAATCTGGAATGCCCAGTTAAATTCAAATGTAATAGAAGTGGAAATAAAAAGCTCTAAAAAGTTAGTAGCTCGAGTTCTAGTTATATTTGTTAAAAACCAATCAGTTATGTAAGAGTCATGACAATAATTAGCCTGCAAGTGATGAAAAAACTTTAATGAGTAAAAAATAATGGTGGATACTGGATGCATCATATGAAGAAATTATTTGATAAAATACAGTTGATTGCAATAATTAGTTGAAAAAATAAACATGTGTATTTAAAATAAATGCCAAAATAATTGAATGGTTTAAAACTAAAGTATTTAATTTTTGTTATTAGGGTAGCAATACAAAAAACTGTATTGAAAGATAACCCTAATTTTTATAGCTGGTAAAATGTTCATAATAGCACTGAAAATAATTGAGATAAATCCCAGTGTTTTCTTGGCCATATTAATGTTTTTGGATACATCAATGTATGCTGCATTAGGTAAACTATTTTAGTAAGTAAAAAATTGAGCTTGACAACATGTTTTCTTACTCCCAGTCATTGCCACTTTACTTGGCACTTGTAGATCCGTAGCACCTTTTTATTAAAAAATAGTTAGTCAAATATACCTAAAATAAAATTTAATGCACTATGAGAATCAATTTTATGATACAGAAGGGCTTATGATAGTGTAAGTGATCTTAATACCTGTTGCTGGTTGACTGACCAAAGTAGAAGCTTTTTTATGTTTAAGTTACCAAATGACCTTTTAAACCTTGAAGCCTAAAGTTTACTTTTGAGTTGGTTTCATTTACTTTTAGCCTATATATAGGCTTTATTAGTATATTCAAAAAATATTTATTAAGTATTAATCGTGAAGTGAAACTATTAGAACAAAACTGATAATATATTTATTTGAAGTGAGTAGTTGCGAAAAATCATTAGTAATTTGTGTGAACCACAATCAGAATATTATCATTTAATTATTGTTTCTTTTCAATTTAACCGGAATCAATAAAAGTAAATGAATATATTATGTCAATAGGCACACTTTCTGTTTCCCATTGAATGTTACAGATATTAAGTAGTGATTCTGACTCCATTCACTTTGATCAAACACTAATCTGATATGTTTAAAAATGAGCTTTCAATGTGATCTAGCTATATATGCAATATCTAATTTTTATCCTAGTGTACCACAGTGCTGTTGAGAGAAGAAAAGTCTATATTATAACTTTTTGACTGTCGGTCAATCTTTACTTCTTGATAAGCAAAAATATTTTTTGCTTTGTAGCTCTTCAATTGCTTATTAATGTGAAATTCAACTTGCTATTGATGGACCTTGTCTTGCCATGCACCACTGTTTGAAACTTACACAAAAAAGTTTTCATTTATAAATGAAACTATTCCTCAAACAAAATAGAGAATCATAGGCTTACAATTTTTAAATACATTTGTTATAGAAGATTTTGATGGTTCAGAAATTGTTTAAAAATAGAGAAAATTTAGTTAAAGTGGATGTTAGTTTAACTATGGGTCAATTCTATAAGTTGACAGATTAACAAGTATAACTGGTGTCAATATATGTATTCTACGTGCAATTTATTTGAATATTATTGAAATATATGCTTCAATAAGAAGCCATCTGACACAAAGTTTTAAGATAAAAGATAGACACAGTATATTAAGATACAAATATTAAATATTTTTATTAAGTGATATATTTGCAGAATACAATACATAAATACATTTCATGATATATCACATACTGCTATATTACAACTGCAACTTAGAAGTGAGAAACCAGGTGTTGAACGGCATCCAAAATTGGAATATTATTCCAGATAATTCATATTAACTATTATTTCATGTTTAGTAATCAGTACTACAGTTATACAAGTATGTATATATTACTATATATATTGTACCAAAATAAAAAATAGCGTCTAAGTGGGAAGCGTCTATTTGGGATGAAACCGTATGACTACCCTTTGGGAGAGGAGCTAAACAAATATACTATTCAAATATTTAAAATTGTATTTGCTCAGATACTAGTAGCTTTGAATAGTTTATTGAATCATAGACTACTAAGATGTGTTTGTGTGCATGTATTGTTCATATTCACCTAGTTTTGAAAAGATGAAACAGCCCAACTAATTTTAAACAAACTCCTGACATCTTTTAGAAAAATTACTTAAAAGCTAGCTATTGCTTTTGAAAGTTACTGATATGCCTCTCACTTGATTTTTGCTTCATATATTTTTCCCATTACTTAAACTAGTCACGCCAATACCATTACTGTCATTACTGCTGGTAGTAGATGCTGTGCCCTTGTCTCCTCATTGTACCAGGCTCTGGTTCAATGTTCATTAACTACTTAGAAAATAAATTTTTTTTCAGCCAACACTTGATGACTAACCAAATATTCCTGTGATACTGGTACTTTCAATTTAAATTTATAGAGGTAGAAAACATAAATGTAAAAGTAAAATCGGCTTTGTGCTAGAAAAATGAAAAATATTCTAAAAGCTGGTAGATATGTTAAATAGAGTTCAAATTATGTTTTCTTTGTCTTAAAACACTAGTCTGATATGGTTTGTAATTTACAATTAATACAGATAATTGTCTTTGCATTTTAAAACTTGTTCCCTTTTTTAAAACTAAAACTGATGAAAAAATTTAGTGATGTAATTTAAAGCTAATTGGCATTTAGCATGGAATTTTTTGCTTTAGTTTCAGACAAGCTGTAGGTTGAATCATGAATATCTGATAAGGCACTCTCTACTTAATGTGGTGCCTGTAGTTGGCAGCAAATTCCCAATGTTACACGTAACATTTTAAGCAAAAGCAACAACCTATCCCTAGTTGATAATCAAGTAGCTGCAGTGCTAAATTCTGCACATTTTGTGGCCATACTTTGTAGCAGTTTTTGCTTAATTTTACTTGGTTAGTTTCACTTAATATAACAATGACAATAAATACATGTAAATAGCTTTCACGTTACAACATACTTCAATACACTACTAAATACTTTGCATTCTAGATAGATATGACATTATTCAAATTTTAGTTTGTTTTTATTTAGATCCAAGCTTGAATTGGCTGATGCTAATGTTCTACAACACATCATCTTCTAACAAGTTCAGCTGACATGCTTGTACCACTGAGGTCTTCAGATTTCTTGTAGAAGTACAGACATCAGCTGATGGATTAATTTTCTTCAAGTTGCATGTAGTTGCAAATTTCTCTGAATTTACAGTAGTTAGCTCTCCATTCTACTTCTGACACGTTTGTAAAAAAGATGAGTGCTATGAAAAAATTTGTATAGAATAATTTAGCAGTCAAAGAGAGAGAAGAAAGAGCCGCTGAGTAGGTTATCATACTCGTACACACTAGTTATTACTTATCCCTACTCATTACAATGAGTTGCTTCGGCAAAAAGGAAACATCCGAAGAACGGCTTAAAAGGCAAAAAGAAAAAGAAGCTGAAAAACAGCAAAAAGAAAAGAATAAGCGGATTGAACGGCAGATTCGAGATGACAAACAGAAGTATAAAGCTACACACCGGCTCCTACTACTTGGTAATGACCACTTTATTTCTATGTTGTCTTGCAACTATATTATCTAAACTTAAAACTAGTTTATTCAAGCATTTGACCATTTACCTTCATATATGTTGGTAATCCTTATAAAATCATTGAAAACTTGAGAAATCCTTACTTTAATTTTGGGGTACAAAATAGACATAACTGTGGGAAAATCTGATCACCGTTATATAGTGGGGAATAAAAGTGTTCATACTGGAATAGGTAGTGGTTGTCATACAGCCACCTGTACTGTGTACATGCATGGATGACTAGTGATGAAATTGATGTAGATTTCCTCATTTTGCTGTATTCCATTAGCTATGCTGCACCAGAATACACAGTTGGACTAAATGTGTTTTCTTGGTACACTATGTAAGAGCTTGGTTGTATTGTCCCTGCATTGTTCACTAGAGTTCAGACCAACTGCAACTCCTGTACTCTAGTCAACCTCACTGCAGAATAAAGTTACCAGTACTTCATGTGTTATTGGCTCACAAATAATGTGGTTTTCTAAGTTATTGATTAAACACAAGCAATCTTTTGCATTCGTGGTGATCTTTGTTGATGATTTAGCTGTTGCTACTGCAGTTACATTAGAGTTACTAAAAATATCTTATACTGGCCAACAGTGATAATATACTAGTCTGAATTCCTCTGCATTTCAATAAACTTGTACCAACTAAGCGAGGCTTGTAATATTAGGTATTCTTGTGTTCCTAGTACTAGGCATTGCTTTGAACATATGTAGCTTTGTAACATTTTGGTGTTAACTAATGCAATCGCCAAAAGGCTTGAAGCAGGTTTTATGTACTCTACAACATAGTTGTTAGTAATGTGGGCAACTTGTATTAAATTTTTGCATTTTGCTTTAATACGGAAGTGATATGGCCACCAGTCTCAAAGCTCTATCTCACTGCCGTCGCAGTGATTCTAGTATTTCCTCTAGTCTATGCTGAAGTCCTCATTATCTTTGCATGGATTAATTCATATTTTAATATCTCAACAAATATCTCACCATTATAATCCAACTCTATTGAGATTCTGCTCCGTGAAATGCAGCTAACATAATCATGGTATAACTAACACCTCATCCATCACACACATCAAGCGCAACTCCAACTTACCAGGTTTAATACTTCATAAGTGACTTGACAACCACTATGAGATAAATGATCGATTAGCCAACTAACACCACTAACTCATCCTCTGTCACTCACATTACATTTCACTGACGTCACACTACTACTCTCACTGATGTCACACTACTACTCTCACTGAAGTCACACTACTACTCTCACTGATGTCACACTACTACTCTCACTGAAGTCACACTACTACTCTCACTGAAGTCACACTACTACTCTCACTGATGTCACACTACTACTCTCACTGATGTCACACTACTACTCTCACTGATGTCACATTACATTTCACTGACGTCACACTACTACTCTCACTGATGTCACACTACTACTCTTACTAAAGTCACATTACTACTCTCACTGATGTCACACTACTACTCTCACTGAAGTCACACTACTACTCTCACTGAAGTCACACTACTACTCTCACTGATGTCACACTACTACTCTCACTGATGTCACACTACTACTCTCACTGATGTCACACTACTACTCTCACTGTTGTCACACTACTACTCTCACTGATGTCACACTACTACTCTCACTGATGTCACACTACTACTCTCACTATTGTCACACTACTACTCTCACTGATGTCAAACTACTACTCTCACTGATGTCATGGTACCACTCTCACTCACTCATAACGAATTTCAACTATGACTTTCAAGCTTCGCCAAGTATTCACTAGTGTAAGATACCAGAATTTTGTGTATTACTCTAGTTTTAAAATAATTAAATTTGTTGGCAGGGGCTATTTCATTCTTACATGATTCATAGTTAATGGCATACCTTTCAATTTTTCAACTATAAATACATCTTCCATATATCTTCAAGAAATAGCATGTGGCGTAACCATGTTGGCTCACAACAATAGGAAAGAAAGCTCCTTATGATTTTGGAATGCATTTGGTTTTTATGTGACAACTCAATAAATATGGGGAAACAAATTGTGACAGTTAAGTTTTCTACCCAAATGACTGTATGAGGAAAATTTCAGGCTAAGTTATTTAAGCACAAATTAACTAAAGATTTCGAGAAATTCAGCCCAAATGTAGCAAGTTTTCATCAAACTTGAATTCAGAATTTAAAAACGAAAGAGGCCAAATGCAATGAATACACAATGCTGAGTTGTGAAGCCCAATCTCAACCATTAACCATCACGCTATCCTAGACTACTTTGTTGCTTGGGAGATTCTGTTTTGCTCACAGATAAATAGAAGCATGTTTGCCCAGACATATCACAACATTTGTACTATTTTCATAACTTCATTTTGTGTGGTGAATCAGGTGCTGGGGAGTCTGGTAAATCCACTATTGTGAAACAGATGAAGATTCTGCATATACAAGGCGGCTTCCAGGAGCAGTATGTCTAATATACTATACTAGTTTATGTTTTTGTATTACAGGACTATATAATTGTAAGATTTTAGTTATTTTGCTTTGCACAAAGTGCCACTAACCTGTAGACTGAAATGCTGTGGTTAGTGGATATTTTGTAGTTGAGTAAATGCATGCAAATCTAAATTGCTCTTCCTGTTGTACTGATTTATTTCTACATGTCTATATTTTGTACAACCTATATTTTGTACAACTGAGGACTGAATAAATATCTTGTTCTAAATTGAGGTTATTGTTAAACCCTGTTAATTTAGGCTTGTTTAAAATGATAACGTGTGCTAGTATTACGTTTCTCTTATCTTATGATTATTCTGCTTTCTTTTTTCAGAGAAAAACGTGAAAAGATTCCTGATATAAAGAGAAATATCAGAGATGCTGTTCTTGTAAGTATTATTAGTCATTTCCTGAGATGCCTGCAGCCTAAAATCTTCCTTCAAAATACTAAAAAGGCAGTTCTATTTTGCAAATGCCTTCATATTAAATCAAGGACCCTAAATCCTTTGCTAGAAACTATTTTTGAAATAATTCGGAGTTGCAAAGCTTACTGTTTATATTTCATGTAAACTTCTAAACTGAGCTTTACTTTTCTCTGCTAACAGTTTCAGCTTAGCGTGACTGCAGAATTTAACTTTACTTTCTTACTGGATTTTTTGAAAAAAAATTCCTGCAGCTTTACTAAAAGTCTCAAATGGTTTATATTTGTCTTTAGAACTCGTTTTTCCCTTTAAACTTAACTTGAAGAATTTTTCCATGGATTTAAGCAAGTGAATATATCTCGTTTATATTTTTGAAACTAGCCCTGATTGCATGGCTACTTTAAATTACATAAGTTAGGTTCCATGTAAAAAGCTTGCAGCTCTGATTGGGTTTTCAAGTAAAACTTTCACACCTGCCAGAGGTGATAAAAGATAGATATAATGAAATATAATAATGGATAACATTCCCATAATGTAATGTTTTGACTGTGTACAAACTTTTAATAGCTACCTAGGTTATGCTTATAAAACCAGTAAAAACATATAAGAATAGAAAAAGTGTTAGCTGCTTTGAGACAAAATGCATACAACTGTTGTATAGTTTTTACATTAGCAGGTTAATTTCAGTCTTGGCTAGTATTTTATAAACAAGTCTTCATTTTATTGCCTTAAAAATAAAGTTTGCTGATAGCCTGATACTGACGTATTAGTTACATTTGAAAGCAAAAAACTACCTTTTTAATTTTGGCTTTTAAAAACCTTTAACTTGAAGCTTTGTATATATTTTACTAAAATTTCCAATAGTCACTTTCAAATTCTAGTAAGTTACAGTATATTCAGGAGTATGATCGTATAATATTGCATATGTTTATTGTATCTATTTTTTATTAAACGAATGAAAACAGGCAATACTTGTCAATAATTTTATGAGGGTGCCTTTCAAGCAAGTCTAAGTAGTAAGAATAGGTTATGCATACATTCACTATCAACTTAGATCGATTATATGAGGTTTGGGGTTATATTATTCACAGTGACATGCAAATAAACTCTTCCACAATATCAAGTTGTAAACCTTTTTGGTGATAAAATTTTCTGAAGCATTTAAATTATAAGCATAAAGTTTAGACTTTAATTATTTTTCATATATTTTTAAGTTTTAATTAAATTTTTTTTATTGAAAACTGAAAAGTAAACTTTGAAAATCAAGTAGTTCATACTCAATATAGTATAATCAGCATTCACATTGAACAGTAAAAGTTATAGTTGTGAAATAATGTAACCAGCTGACTATTAATTTGACCTTTGAAACTCAGTGTCAGTCGTATCAGTCAGTCTTACTACTGAGTAAGCCTTATCATTGTGACTACTGAGCCAGTCTTGTCAATGTGACTACTCATTCAGTCTTGGAACTGTGCTGGAACAACCATATTATAGTTCTTTTAATTTCTTAGCCCTTGTTGATTTTTGTTTCATTTTTATGCAAAACTTATTTTTATGTTCATCACTATGTTATTAATTACAAAAACTTGATGTCCTTTCTTTTTTGTGTAGGCAATAGATACAGTACTAGCATGTGTCAAGTATTTGGGCTTTAGCCTATTGGCAACTACTACTTTTAAATTCTGTGTCCTTTACACTACCACCATCATTTCAAGTTGCAGCATTATATTAAATTTAGAGAGTAGGTGGTTGGAAGAACCGTGGGTGATGATTGGTAGCACTGGTTGACCAGGATGCAGCATACTGTTGTAACTTCATGTTGCACGCTAGCTTGTCTAATATGGTCATTTAATATTTCTATCTTTTTAAAGATTTTAATAATTTTATACACAAAGATGCACTTTTACAAATTCTGCACTCCCAAAAGTTAACTCTGTTTATTTGCTCTGCTAATTTTGATTTTATATTTTGTACTTGTAATGCATTTTGTAGACAATCACCGGTGCAATGCCAAATCTGTCACCCCCAGTGGGCCTTGGAGATTCGAACAATAATAAGAGTTTAGAGTACATACAGAATGTGTCATCTCTACCAGAGTTCGACTACCCACCAGTAATTACTCTAAATTACTCTGTATTCTCAACCATTTTCTTAATCGAAACACTTTTAACCTAATTGTTATTTTTGTTCTACTATTTAATGGGAGTAGACAATGAAAGTAGGTTTCTAGTCACTCTGATATTTCTTTCAACACTAGGAGTTATTTACAAAAGCTTTTGAGAATTATGAATCAAATTATGAAACCTACGATATGACCTCAATGACCTGCAGCTATTTAGGAATTAGTTTTTAGTATGCTATAGTGTGTTGTAGTAGTTGTAGTGGTTGTAAATATAACTTAGATAACTTTAAAAAGTTAGTTTAGGATTGCTCCTATAGCTTCAGTGTTTCTAAAGCTGTGTCACTGTTTGAAGGTATTCTAATAAATTTACTTTTCACCTGTTCAAATTGCTTTTGCAAATCCAACTATAGATTTTAATTACATATCATACTAAGTTTTAAAATGACTTTCAAGTGCTGTGGGCAATTGTTTCAATCATGCAGGTTGATAAACCGAAGAGTATTTATTACTTGTACCAATTCAACAGCAAAGTGATCATCAGTGAGTCATTTCAAATCTCGTATGAGCTCACTCATTTCTGGGGTTTTACCTGTCACTCCAAAAAGCCAGCCAGATTTAAAACTGAGAAACCAATCAAGTGTCTAATTATTTATATGACTTTGCTGCTTAACAGAAATTATTTAATTTTGAAATAGTATCGAATCTCATTCACCCATTCTCAACAATGCACAATGAATATAACCCTCAGCAAGTTGGCTAGATTAAATTCACACAAAACAGCCCTCTTTTTCTATCTGCGGGAGGTGTGTGCTACTGCTCCACTTGAAAAGCTGGTTAGGGAGAAAATTGAAGCTTTGTCACCCAATTTCTTTTGACCAACTGGTATTTCTTGTTTTATATAACAGAAACTGTTTTTGAAGCTAAATTTTTGTGGAGCAGGTGATCATTTGCTACTATTTAAGGATATCGTGTAATATTGACCTTTCTTCTGCCTAAACTCCTGGTCTCCTGATTTTTGTTTATAAATCAGATCTGATTTTATGTGTTAATGTAGTTGCATGTCATCTGTTCACAACTTTATACCATAATATTTATTTTATAGGAATTCTTTGAACATGCTGAAGCTCTGTGGAATGACAGTGGGGTGCAGATTTGCTTCAGTAGATCTAACGAGTATCAACTTATCGATTGTGCACAATAGTAAGTTTCTGCATTATATGAACTGAGTGCATCATGTTTCCAGTTTGGAGACTGGCAAGATATATCTAACTGTCTCTTGCCCATCATCTGCCTAAGTTAAAGGAAATGTAAAGCACTTATAGCTGCACTACAATTTCTCTCCTGAAATGTTTTGCCTTGCAATGGTAATTCAGTTCTAAGTTGATTTATTCAAATTAGGCCAAAAGGCAGTTTGTTTACATAGTGAGAAAAGGAAATCACTGCGACAGGGTGAACCAGTAACCCGTGATATTAGTAAATGTTACCTTAAAATAGCTTGTCAACATCAGGATACAGTTAATAAGGTTGCAGGGTATTGCAAACTTTAGCAATATAATTTAAATTAGTTGCCAACGTCTCAATAACTACTAATATAAAAGGTCACAGAGCTATATTTAGACTAGCATTATAATTAGCATCAGCCTTGCATACTATTGCACGTGTACGATCAGTACATTGCAACAGAATGCTATAATCCTATGCTGTCTTGCAGAGCTAAAATGATTTGCATTTTATCAACGCTTTAAAGCAACAGGCGTCAACAAGCACATCAACTGCTAGTAATATTAGAAAAATAACGAAGGCTGAACTGAAATCGGCTGATTCAGGCAGCAATTCACTGAAGATATTTAACACTTATAGTTATTATTCTGTGAGCTAGTATCTTCTTTTCAAATCTAAAGAGTATGCCATGACATTAACTAAAGCTACAGTCACTACTTGTGTTGCTGAAATACTTGTATTTTGAATTTGTAACCCTTTGCACATACTGTATATACGACTTTATATTTATTGCATATAACTTGATGATAAAATGTTTTAAACAAATTGGCTAATTTTGGCTAAAAATGTATGAAGATAACTTCGTGAAGATGTTCACTTCTGCATAAGTTCTACACTTTCTACCAGCTACCGCGTTCACATGTAGACTCCCGAGTATGCATATGTATAGTTGAGCCCCTTCAACAGTTGCTTTGCTGTTTATGGTACTTGAAAGTCAGCTTTTAAGCTGGAAGATTTTTTGCGAAAGAAAACATAAAATATGCTATAAGAGGCTGCGTTGCTGGCGATTTGCTTCACTCTCTGGTATATGCAACTGCAATAAAAGACTATGCATGATGTGATTATGGTTGATTGTGTTTTTATTTCACATTAATTTTAATCTGCATAGAATATTTTATTGTTAGTAATAGTTGTAATACGCTGTAGGTTAGTATAGGTTACTGCACCAGCCTAGTAGTCCCTGTAGCTACCGGCACTGTGTGCAATCACTAGCTCCAAGCTGCTCATTGATTTTTACTGCTATTCAAAAATTGTGTCATATGGCTCTGTTTGTACATGTGCAATAATTTCTATTTCCAATCTGGGATTTAGTATTTAAGGGGTTTGTGAGGATTGCTTTGGGCATGTATCAGCCAGTGAAACAATGACCAAGAATGGTCAGGTAATGGAATCTTGGTCCAATAGATGTAATAAATATGTTTGTAAGCTTACAGGCCTTACTATTCTATTGATTATGTAGTTAGAAACTTGCCTTTTCTCCCTTTCTCTCAAGGCTGAGCATTTGATGTTTCTAATGATTAATAATATATTTGCACACTCTGAATATTTTCCAAACAGGTTTTGGGCAAAGGTTTGAAGGTTAGGAAGTATTGCATAAGGGCCAATAAGGGTTGTCAACTAATATTTGACACGCGTCACCAACTCCTTAAACTAATAGATATCATGAATTCACTGGATCAACTAAAAGCTGGAGTGTTATCAGCTTTAAGGTGGACTATAACATGCTGCTACTGAGCACCCATTCCCGTGTTCTTAGCTGGAAATATTCAATCATCTACTAGGATTTTTGCAGGATTTTCCTGCAAACTGCCATCAGTTAAGCCCTGCAATTTCTCTGGAACCCATGTGCCAGGGTTTGTTGGCAGCAGGAACAGTTTGTGGAAAGTTTTCTCAAGAGTTGCGTATCATGTTTGTGGGTACTGCTACTAGTACATCAGTGTCATATTTCATGCTATTAAAAGGAGGTCTATTTGAAGGTGTCTTAAGTTGTTAACAGTTTGGAGTTTACCGAGGCACTGGGGAATAGCTGTGTGATTGTATATATTAGTGTTTATTCTGTACACTTCTCATTTGATTTGGTAGTGAAGTCACTGGCTAGTCCCACATCATTTATTTTTTGATTAGGACTCTTGTGCCTCAGTTGCTAAAAATAGATAAGTAATGAATAATGTTGGCATAATGTGGTCTCATTGGACCAGAAGAATTTCCGCCATTTTAGATCAGCTTGCACAGAGTTGTCAATGTAGAACCAGCCATTAACTCATCTATTTAATTGTTTAAACTTGGGATAACTTTTCCAATTTTTATAGCCTGAATAATTGGCAAATCTGTTTTAAGCAAATATTCTTTTGGTTGAAATTTTCTTTTTGTTGTGCTACTTGAGGCTGAAAATATCCATTTCCCCAGTTTAAATAGTTGTTTTATGAAATGTAATGAAGCTTTGGCCAGGCATGTGCAATGAGTTGTCAAGATTTTGCTGGGGCCCTGACAGCAAAACTAAACAGCCATAAAAACTACTATATAAATACACTTTGTTCACAGCATTGTTTGATAATAACCCATATGGGGCATAAAATGTCATTATGTACACACTGGCATAGTTTAGTTCTATTTTTAGCTACTTTTAGCACATATAGGTGTCTTGTTTCCAAAGGAATGGACCCTTTTCATAGTCAGACTGTGTAATTTAGGGCACTGTTGAATAGGCTGAGCCACTAACCAATGTGTAATTGTGTACTGTTAATTGCTGCTGCAAGCGAATTCCAGACTAACTACTAATACTAGCTTGCTAGCTAAAAATAGCAAATCTTTAATTCTAAGCTACATTCACAGAATGATAGTTTAATTATTCAACAGCACTGCAGGCAGCAGTGCAAACTACAAATCAATATAGTAATTTTCTAAGCCTAGTAGTATTAAATATGGACATTGCATGTTATTATGATACAGAAATATGTACGCTGTGTAGCAGGGTGAATGTCTTTAATATGTATGAACTAGCTAACAATTGATCATTCCTTAGATAATAGGCTACGGTTGGTCTTACAGATTAATCTATTGTGCCATATTACAGCTGCACCTAAGTGTTTCTAAAATTAGCCAATGCATCTATTTTTAGATTGTTAGCACTTGAATAAGCATGTAATTGCTGCCACTACTTAGCAAGAGGTGTTTTATGCATGTAGGGCATTTATCCAGAGTAATTGAGCGCACATATTTCAGATTCCTGGTTAAGCACTTTTACAGAACTTGCTTCCCTCCCTGCAAAGGATCCCTCCAGTTTAACTTTTTACTTTAACAGATGAACTGCCGAATTTTTCACTGTCAAATTAAGTTCTTTTTGTTTCTAGGCTAACATTATTGTTAGCTCTATAATTATTACAAAGTTCTAGGTGGTATGGCTACACCACTGTTAGCTAAGCTCCATTTTATGGAAGGGATATGACAGTAATATTGTATACCAGAGCTACTGGTCACAACTCCTCAGTTTGAACATGAAGTAGGAGCTATTTAAAACCATCAGTATTTGCTTATGGTCTATAGATCTCTGCTAGTTTCTGCATAAAATCCCTTCCTCCTCTTTTGCATACTTGCCACCTGTCAGTCAAAAGTCAAAAATTGTTGACTGCCCCTATATTGGGTACCTCGTAGTCATGCTTCTAGCCAGTTTTGAATTATAAGTTATATTTTGAATCATTTATAGAGAAGGACAGCTGCAAAGTGTTAAGGTTGTCACTTTAAAATAAACAATTATTATTCATTAATTTTAAATATACAGCCTAACTTCAACACCTTAGTGATAATGCTGCAAGACTCAACAATGCCATTAATGTTTGGAATTAAGTATGTGGCAACCCAGACTGTTTTGGAGTTGTTGTTTCAATTAATATACATTTACAAGCATCAGAGGTATTCTGACCTAGAAAGTTTCCTTCTTTTTATATTTATGAGCCAAGTTTGATGGGCAGATAAATTATTTAAAACTGGTTTATCTAATTTTTTGACTTGCAATAAAAATGTTGATGTATTTCGTTAATATGACTCTTTACTGGGGGGGGGGGGGGGGGGAAGGGTAAACACCTCAGTTTTAAATTTTAGTCATTTGCCAATATATTTATTGTTATTGTTTGTGTCTTTTTAATTGTAACTTCATTATTTTGTAGCTTCCTTGACAGACTTAGTGAAATTAAAAAAGATAGCTATATTCCAAATGAACAGGTTAGTCGCAGTCACTCCTTATTTAGCATCTTTTAATTTGATTTTAATTGAGTTTTGAAGAATAGAGTGCCTGTAAATCAGTGTTATATATGTACACACTACTCTTATATTGGTCTGGACTCATGGGTTGAACAAGTAGTACAGACTAGTCTAGCCTGCAGAACTAAATGGACTCACTAGGCTTAACCAACGCTTGTCTCAAGTGGAGGTGCAATGACCAATCTACTTATCATGATTTTATTGATTTATTGCCTGATCTGCTATTTGATCACCTTGTGTAGCCGAGTCTTCTCAAATTATGAATGAAATATAACATCTTAGCTTTATGGGAATTGGCCTTACTAACAAAGTTACCTGAGCAACTTGGAATGTAAACCAGTGTACGCTGCTTTCGTTTTCATAGAATAGAGTGACATTTTAAAATCAGCCAGAAGGTGTAATCTATGCAGCAGACATATTTACATAAACTCCTTTGGTACTCAGCTGAAGGCTACAAGCATAATTTTAGAAAGTTGTGTCACTCAGGCTTACATTGGTGCAAGTATAAACTTTACTTGGGTATTAATAGATTTCAGTGTCTATTTATAGTTAGTTCATTAGATTCAGTAACTTCACCTGGAACTATTGCTGATTATCTGCTGTTTTGAATGATAGTTATTCAGTGTAAAGGTGTTAAAAGTCATTTCTATACTGTTTCTCACTAATATTTCATTGGTGATTATTAATTTTTCAATACCTTATATCATAAATTCTTCTTACATTTAATGACTTTGATTTATTTTACCGGCATGTTTTTAGATTTAGATTCCTTTTATTCCTTATAGCAACAAGAGCTAAGGTGAGGGTCAATTTGTTAACTACTACTAGCTTAGAGCACCAGTTACCATACATGAATTATGACATCACTAAGATGACTTGTGCAGGACAGCCTCTGCACTCTACAGTTCATTCACTCACCCAATTTCAAACTCAATCTAGTATTCTACATACAACCCTCTACTTTTTGGGTCCTAAGCTAATGATTAAGATGTGATAGCATCTTAATATCTCAAATACCTGGAAAATAAACAAACTGCTGGGTCAGGTGATACAATAGTGTGTGTGCTCAGTCAACACTGACCTCTAAAAATAGAAATAGTGATAACATCTGACAGTAAGGTGAATAGACAAACTTGTAGTTATGTAATGCATATGTATGACTGCTAGCAATATTCTAACTTGGCAGTCCTACACTTGCTGTGTTGTCTGGCCCTGGTTCTGGCATACTACTATTGGCTACATGATGCAGGAGGCTCAACTGTTTGGTGTTTTAGTTGAAAAATTATATTTAGCTTTGTTCCAAGAGCTGGAATCTTTCTACCAACTGGTACTATACAGCAAGTTGCTACTTTCCAACTCTTCAAATGTAATTTCTAGCTAATTACCAAAATTGAATTAAGGGAAGTGCATAATATAACTGGTCACAGCTTCATTACTGCTAGAGTATATAATATTATATTAAATTATCACATTTACAACCCTGCCAATCTTGTCCACTGTGATACAATGATGGTCAGGTGGCATAACTCCTAAATCTCTATTCACTGGCTTACAGGATCAACTACATTCGATAAAAATAAACTTGGATATTATGCTTTGGTTAATGCAAGCACATTTCATTTGTGTTTTGACACAATAAAACAACATTCAGAATTGTCTCCTCCTTGGTGTGTAGTGACATCAGTTTCACTGTCCTTTGAGCTTCTTCTGTGCAGTGAAACATTTGATTCTTCATGGATAAATCACTTGCTTTGTGACAAATATTCAGCAAACTTCTAGTTGCGGTGCCTTTGTCTTACATCACTAGACAAGTATATCGGCATCTTACTGGCTGTGATGAGGAGGCAATAGCTGCTATCAACAGTTCCCTCTTACTTAGGGAACATAACTCTGTATTAAAATGACTATTATGCAATATAATGCTTACTTGTATTGTTATTAAATATGATGGATATACTACATTTAACATTTCTAAAGACTCAGTTTCTTAAAATCGTCTGATTCTAATGTTGTTTTGTATACATGTGGAGTTCTGACCAACTAGCTCGCACACATGACTGAGTAGCTATGCAATCTTGGCTAACGTAAATTGCTAATCTGTTGTATAGACTATAAATTAATATTATAAAGTATCATAGCATAATCTTAATGCATCTTGTTGCAGCCTATGTTATATTCACTGTATACCCTGCATATTGTACACAAACCTGTAGCATAAATTGTTGAGTTGCCTTTACTACCAACACTGATTACCATCTTTCAGTTCTTTCTAGTACTCTGTACTCTCTCTAGTACTCTGTACTCTCTCTTTAGTACTCTTCACACACTCAAGTACTCTAGTACTCTCTCTGGTACTCTCTCTGGTACTCTCTTTAGTACACTCACTCACTTAGGCTCACTCTGAAGTCTAAGCTCACAAATGTTTAATTGTTGCTGTTTTTTGCTTTACAGGATATTTTGAGGTGTAGAGTCTTGACGTCGGGTATATTTGAAACCAAATTCAACGTAGACCGGGTGAATTTTCAGTAAGTAAAAAATTAGTTAATACTAGTTGTATTGCGGCAGTAGTGACTGGTGGAAAAAGATTATGAAATATGGCTGAGTAAAATTCAATTTGGGTTTCAGATGTTTGAACAGAGCATATTTAAAAGGCTTCTGTTCGCAACCATCTTGAAAAAAGTTTTGGGTTGTTTTCTGTGTTTTAAAAAGATCGTTGGTTTGCAGTTATTTTCTAATACTCATTTTGTATGTTGAAAAGTAATTTGTATCTCTTAGTTTTGTCACAATTTAAATTCTAATACTTCCATGTTCAGACTTTTCTATAACTTTCTAACTGATATAATTATATTGTTGTCTCTCCTTAGCTAAAATAGACTACAATATTATTTCATCCTCAATTACTATGTACTAAGCGTTGATAAATTTATGCTGTAATCTATACCTATGCTAAAAATATATCTGAAGGCAATAAAATGTCACACCACGCCTTGAATAAGGCAATTGACGTTAGTCATCACTTGCCTTCTGCTTAATTTATTGCTGGGTAAAAACTTTGGCTGAGAAATGCTGCTGCAAATTCTCACCTACTGATATTTCTTACTTTCTGCATGCATTCAACAAATTTGATCCTGTAAATTGCATCAGTATGTGATATTCTATCTTGCAGTATGTTTGATGTCGGTGGGCAGCGAGATGAAAGACGAAAATGGATACAGTGCTTCAATGACGTCACGGCTATTATATTTGTGACTGCTTGCAGTAGCTTCAATATGACCTTACGAGAAGACAACTCTGTGAACCGGCTTCGAGAATCCCTTGATTTATTTAGGAACATTTGGAACAATAGGTAGGAGCCAAGTGCAAGTTATAACTTAAGATGGTTTCCTAGTTTTCAATTGGCTATAATCCCAAATTTATTTTAAGAAAACCTAAATAATACAGTTTAGTACAGCTGGATAGCTTTTTAAAATACTTTCCCCATTCCACTGCTTAACTTACTCCCACACAATGTTTCAACACACCTTGTGGTAGCAAATCTGCAGTAGCTCACTTCAGGAAAGCAAATGTTGATATATGGTACTTTTGTGGAATATGGTTATGGCACCTCTGGGTATACAAATATTCTCTTTTAATAAATAAGCTAATAGCAAGTAGCAAGCTGCAGTGTAGGTCTTTCCATGCTTCCAATTAATTTTAGGTGTTGGTCGTTGGAGACTTTCTCTTATTCATATATTTGCAAAAACATATTCTATAACATAATGGGCCAAAGCTAAATGATAATTCAATGATTCCTTTTCAACATGTTTTTGTCTGCCCATATTGTAGACTATGTATTCCAAAATTTTGTTGATTAGAATCTAAGACTAAGCTTTTTAAGGACAATGCTAGGTGACTCAAGACAATATTAACTTTTTTCAACCAGTTGAATTTGTCAAGTATTAAAAAAATTTAATACTCTTGGTGAATTTATTTATGGAGTATATTTTATAATTTTAATATAATGTACTATATAATTAATAAAGTATTTATGCCGGCAAAATTACAATACCCTGGCATTTGCAATTATCTTCTATTTAATTGTAGGTGGCTAAAAACTATATCAGTAATTTTGTTTCTAAACAAGCAAGATTTGCTAACGGAGAAAATTTTGGCTGGAAAGCTTATAGAAGACTATTTTCCAGCATATTCTAGATATATACTTCCATCAGATGGTACGTTGCACTGTGTTATACAATGTTATAGTGTGTTGTACAGTGTTGTACAGTGTTATACTGTGTTGTACAGTGTTATAGTGTGTTGTACAGTGTTATACTGTGTTGTACAGTGTTATACTGTGTTGTGCAGTGTTATACTGTGTTGTGCAGTGTTATACTGTGTTGTACAGTGTTATAGTGTGTTAGAAGGTGTTATAGTGTGTTACACTGTGCTATACTACATTCTTAGGCTGATGTACCAAAGTTGCCTTATCTTGCTTGGCATGGGTTAATTCAGTTTTTCACCTCCCATGAAGTTGATTTTCATTTCATACTTGACTATTTTTGATTTAGGGATTTTTTAAATGGTGTATATATCTATAAATATCTACATAAATAGAGGCTGAAAGCTTGCAAATAGAAATAAGGTGTGTTAAAGCTGTTCCACACCAACCTTTCAAATATGGTGGAGTATTGGTTTGAAATGTGAAACTTTGCTTCCTTTTTGTTTATTCAAAATGATATAAATATCGATAACTGAATTTTCATTAACTATAATTACAATACATTCCAAAATACCATAAACTATGTATATATTGTAATGAATATTTGCTTTTGACAATTGTAGTACTAACTGTAAAGTGTCTTTAGTCTCTATTTTATTAAAATCTCAAACCTGTCAACAGTAAACAGGCTGCAGATGCCCTAAATTTCTGCAGTTTTTAAATTCTTCTATTCACTTGCTCAGTCCCATAGCTATGAAAGCGTCATCTCCATTAGATTGCCAAAAATTTTCCAGTAGTAGCCTAAAATAGAAACTATATCTCACAAATTATTGAAGATAGCCTAGCACTGTGGGTGTGAAGTTATTTAATACAGTTTTTATTATAGTCAAATATTTGTTGCCATGGGAACTGTAATTGCAAAATTATTCTTAGCACAATCTCCAAATTATTTATAGAGATCAAACGAACAAGTATTGCAAGTTACACTTATTTTTATAGAAGAAAATCATTTCCACCTTTTGTGGGTGGCTTTGAAGGCTGTTGCATTTAAGTGTTATGCAAAAATAATTTAAAACCCTTATTTTGGTGTTGTAGCTAATTAAAAAATATGTGTTCATATCTGCATGGTTATCCATTTTATTTTATATTTCTGTAAATTTATTTAAACTTTGATTTTTATTTTATCTAAAACTGCAGTTAACAGATGCTCTTTTGTGTCATTACAGCAAGTCATGCCCCGAATGAAGATGAGAGAGTGACTAAAGCCAAATTTTTTATTAGAGATGAGTTTTTGGTAGGTGTTGGCTTGTATTTATAAGCACATTCTAAGCACTATCTTAAACCTCTTTGACAAATTCTTGTGTATGTCTAGTCATATAGTTGGGGTTCTAACGGTAGACCATGAAATAATGTGGACACTCCAAGCTTACTAATAGCTTTTGTAACCTACTTTTTAGACACAATTGACCATTTAATCATTGCGGTTGTCTGTGTAACAGTCAGGACTGATTGACCTAATCTAAAATGCACGTACATAGTATAGGTAAATTTATTCATAGGCATCAAATTTGCATTTGTGATAGAAATTAAAATATCTTAAAATGTAGTGACGTCTAGGGGCTGCATGCCAGTTTAAACTTTTTACAGCTGTGCTGGAAATTTTTTGTTGGAGAAGCTGTAGCATGTGACTGAGATAACTTCCAATTGCACATGATTGTTTTACTTTGTATTAGTAATTACTAACACTTTTATGTGTTCTGTAGAGAATCAGTACGGCTAGTGGAGATGGTAGACATTACTGTTATCCTCATTTCACCTGTGCTGTGGACACTGACAACATTCGAAAAGTTTTCAATGACTGTAGAGACATTATTCAACGAATGCATCTTAGACAATATGAGCTACTATAACCTCTCGTTGATAGCTAGCTAATTAATCTTGACTATCTAATCTAGCTCTTTGTTAGTGATAGTTTCTCTGTAAAATATTGAAGTTGTCTGATCATGGCTGCAGCACATTTTGGAGTTGTGCTCTCTATAAAAACTGACGCCTAATTGACAGCTGTATTATAGGACTTGTATCTGGTCTATTTGAGTTGGGATCTTGAAAGTCTAAAAGTCGGCATATGTTGAGATTGGTTCTTTCTGCAGACTAGCCATTACTTGCAGTCAGTTCTTTTCTGAAGACATGACTTATGAGTGTAGCCAGACATTACGGTAATTTAGTTTTAATCACAGGGTGGTTGGCAGTAAGGTAAAAAAATGGTTGGAAAGTTTTATGCTTTTTCAAACCATCTAAAAGGCAATCTGTGCACTTATTCTATTCTACAATCTCAATTTTGTATCTACAAGTATGATGAACAACCAAACTCAATATAGCTAACTCATTTAGTCTGAACTCTGCACTTGCTAATTTAAAACATTTTAAATTAAAATCTAAAGACTTAGACTAACACTTTTTTAGATGAGCTAATTTTTACAAATCTCAATAGTTAAAATTTCATTTGCTAATAGATTAAAAATTAAACTAGTTTATCAGTAAGAAATCAATTAATCTTTGAACGACTATTTCTGAACTGATTTTAAATGAATTATTATATGACTGAAAATAGTATGAAATGCTTCAGAAACATCTTAACATGTTAATCGTTGAATAAGATAATCATGATCATCAATGCATGATGAGTTGGCAGGTTTTCTACCTTTAAAATATCATGTTTAAGCTATGAGGGGCAACACTCTGGCTATGTTCATAAGTTTACCTACACCGGCAACATATTGTCTTGGCATAACTAAAGAACGTGTTCCTTTTGTTATGACTTGGGGCTGTAATCTCCATGTTCATTGGTTGTGTCTGACGGATCCGCAGCTGTCCTTATTCTATTCTCTATGTTGAGCTGCTGCTGGCAGTTGGGCCATCTTACATTAGACCATGTTAGTAGGTTCAACTACAAGGATTTTGTAATCTGTATATATTAGTGATTTTTTTCTGGAAGAACTCTTTGAAGTGGATACTTTTCCCAGCTTACATTATAGTTCTTTGTGGCTATTGGTTATAGATTTGGGGCTTGTGGTCTTGCAGCCTTACCATGTTATTTTCTCTTCAAGTTGGCTAAGTTTATTGATTTAAATCTATTCTCACATATTTAAAAATAATGTATTTGTTGAAATTTCTTTACAGTAAGTATTGTAGTACAGCTGCGCTATAATAAGATCTTATTATAAACCAACACTACCATTGTAGCTAAAACGTAGATGAGCATATTTGTATTTAACATTTACAAATCGTATTCTATATAAAAATATATTTCTTATTTTCTTGTCTGTGTAGATCTTGCTATGATAAAATCATGAGCAATGTCTATAAACTTCATATGTGATGGTTTTTATATATTATTGTTGTAAGTTTAGTGTACATTTAACATAGGTACATCTCTCATCTCAATGTACAGATATGATTATCATTGTAATTTGTATGCTTATAGTACGTCTATATCTTTATAGTATATATTTAATATTATGACAAATGAAAGAGCAACAGATGATACTGAAGTAGTGGATTTGACTAATTGCATCTTCATATTTTCTCAATACAATTGTACTCTAGTCAAACATTTGAATAGATTTTTACTTTGGACTTCTGTTGTGAAATAACTTAGACTTAAGAACATAGATTTCTGATATTGCGATTACTGGTATTAATTTTATCATGTGTAACTGGCAAGTGCCATTTTCAAATAAATTTTATATTGAATTATCAAAAACATTGCCATTGCATGTACAACTTCTCAATATTTTATTCAAAAACAATTTTAAGCATTATTTGTTCATGAATCTGAGTGCTAATTGTTTTCATAATATTTTCATAAAAAAATAACAAAATAAATTACATAAACAGACAATAGAAAATTGTGCTAAAACAAAGAGTCATTCCAAATGGTAACAGCAGTGTAAAAATAGGAAAGTAAATATCTTTGTAGTCAAGAGTACTTGGAACGTTTAAAAAGGTTACCCATATCATGATCTGCATCTCGATATTTTCTTTTTTTAGATTCTTTTTTACTTTTTTTCTTCTTACTTTTTTTAGACTTCTTCTTTTTTGATCGTGACCTATCATCTTCACTACTGTCACTAATTTCTCCTTCTTCAGATGAGTCAATAATTTCACCAGTCTTTTCTAACTACATTCAATAAGACAAGCAAGTATAAAGCATATTCTAACCTGCTGATCTGTGACATCAAAAGATATAGAGTGCAGCCTGGGCCAATCAAAACCACAAAATATAGTTACACATTGTAGAATGCTTTACAATTTGAAACTGCAATTAAATGTTGAGGTAGTTACCACATACACAAAAGTCCCTAAGAAAAATCAGTTTTCTGAAGAAAATGTGTCTATCTTCTAGTATTAGAGTAGCCTGTAGGTAATTACTCGGAACCTGGTTGGCTCATAGTACTGATTATTATGAAAATTACAGACACAATAACGTAACTTAGCAGCACTCAGAAATGTATATATATATATATATATATATATATATATATATATATATATATATATGCAATTAGAATTGAGAGAAATCTGCTTAAAAAGCTTAGCATCCACTATAAGAATTTTTGTTGCTTCATTAATAGTTTGCAGTGGTTTTTACTAATTGAAAACAGCTAACCAGCTTTATTGGATTTCATTAAAACCTTGGTAGTCTCGTGACTACAAACTATCTAGACTTAATGTTGGACAATTAGATGACTGTTGTTCAGCTGAAATCGTTGGCCATGTAAATACGGCATTAAAAAGTAAAACAACCTGCATTCGATTATTCATAAAGGATCCTGTAACTTTCAGAAGTTAGAAGGACTAGGCAGAGTGAAAGAAGTGCCAGTTTTTTGTAAACTGCATACTCTGGTGACAGCTACTGAAATATTTCTAATGCATGGAAAGAACAGCTATGCAAATGATATTCATTCTCGCAACATGAAGTAAATGTAAAATTCAGGATGTAATAACAAGAAGTATGCAAGATTAGAATAATTTATAAACGGTAGAAAAAATATCTCACAACTGAGTCTGGCAGCTCGATGGCCTTGAGTATTTCCAGCTTCCTCTGAGCTAGCCTCTCTAACTCTTCAAGATCTTCTTCCTCATATTCATTTCCTAAACTCTGTTCTTCAAAATCCACAGCCTCCTCTTCATTTTGGGAAAAGGAATCCCCTTCATCCGCCCCTACTTCATCCACCACATGATACACAGCATTTTCATCTTCACCACCTTCCTCCTCTTCTAACTCGGGCTCAGGAGGTAGTAACGCCCCCGCCACAGCACTACATTCACCTGGTAAGGGAGGCAACTCTGGAGGGAGAGGTGGCTGCTCTGCTGCAAAAAAAATCTATCAATTATGAGTTAGAAACAGCTAGCATTTTAATTATATTACATTGATGATAAACAACCACAACTTGGGATTATATTTTGATTTATAACAATTGAATTTCCAATGAAAATTCTTTGAAAACGCTACCATTACTCATATAATACAAATTCTATACAAAATGCTAGCTGCATAGTTTATTATTTTTTAGGTGATTGTGTGCTTTAATTACGATAAAATATTTCTTATATTTGCATGTTTAAAAAAGACAACAACTCCCATTAAATTAAAAAATCTCATTTATATTAAAATTTTCAGTTAGTACCTTCCCACCAATTCACATATATGATAAGCTACTAACTTGAGGAGATTAATAAAAATAACTAACAAAGCTGTCTTATGCATTGAACATTGAATAGACTAATATATTGATACTATACGACACATATTGTAAAGCAGCCATTGCATAGTAATCTAGTTCAGCAAAGTAAATGCAGTGCTGCACTGCACTAATAAACCACTGTACTAAAAAATATAGTTTATTATTTAGAACAAGTAACTTATGTTATATGCTAAATAAAACATCATGTACCTGTAGGAAATGTAGATATATGCGATTGGACTGGAAGTGGTATAGATTGACAGAAGTTGTCTTCTTCTAGTGGAATAGTAATTATGGATGTGTTAGGTAGAGATGAATAAGCTGAAGGATCAGTAGGACTAGAAGGTGTTGGGCTAGTGGGAGAGTCAGTAAGTCTGTCAGGACTATGCCGTTCATCCATTGTAGGGGTCATGTCATTGGCACTAGTGGATCTAGACTGGCTTGTCTCTTCCTTTACAACCTTACTCATTTCATCAAAGTGTAACTCTGGCTCATAGGAGTCTGTCAGCTGCTCATCCGGTGACCACGTCTGCTCTGCTATTGGTTCATTTGTTGTAGGTTGTAGGATATTAGCAGCTGGCACTGCATCCAAACCTACATCTTCCGTGAGTTTATGTTGCTCAATCACTTCACTCCTTTCTGTTGGCGATGGAGGTGAGAGGCGAGATTGCAGAGCACATATATCTGACAGAACTACCATTGGCATGACTGATTCATCATCCATTTGCTCATCCTTGACAGGGGTGGAGCCAGGTGATTGGTCTACTAGTGGGGAGCCAGCCAACCCCTTAGCAGTAGAGCGAGTACATCGCTGTGATGCTATAGCTTCTGCAACACTTTCAGAGTTTTTACTTGGAAATTGTTTTGAGTGGTTGTGCTTCTGTAGAGAAATATTAGCGGGTATTTCAGAATTGGATTCAGATAACCGTAAAGAAAGAGATGTGTCCTTATTGAGTTTGCTAGATTTCTCGGAGGTGCCTAGGCTATCAGGTCTAGAGTAAAACAGAAAGATGTGATTGATTGTGGTAAATTACAATCTATTAGATTTGTTGTCAAAATTTCTACACTATGAAGTTACCTGTCACCATCCGGTAAAGGGGGCTCCTTTAGGGGTTCTGCTGCCATTTCTTCGAGTACCACTTGTGACATCTAAAAGTTCAACACAAATAAACATTGTTGCTGAAGCTAATTTATTTTACGTTTATAATACAGAATGACAATAAATAGCTTGCTTTGATATTTATCAAAAGATTGAACCACTGGATGGAAAGACTAGAGTGATAGCTGGTAAAATAATAAATTAAATAGTTTAGTCAAGGAGAAGTTATGAAGGCTACGTAATTTGAGTACTATAAAATAGTTATTCTATCATACCATGTCATCTGCAGTAACTATCTCTTCTTCTACATAATCCTGATTATAAGCATCACTTAGCAAGTCTTTCTTCTCCGTAAAGATGGACTCAAAATCATCCGACATGTACTTTTTATTTCTTGTTCGATTGCGTCTCATCTCTCGCCTTTCTGGGAAAGCACGCTCAGTTGACAAGCTCTTGCTTGTCTTTTTCCCTAAAAATTACCCACTGGGTTTTTTTACACAAATTTCATTACATTGGTGAAAAAAATGTTTAAAATTCAATTGAAATTTCATTAGCAAAGAACCTGGTAAAAATGTTTGCAATAAGATTAGAGTATGTAACCAACAGAAGAATGTAAAAGACTGTCCAAGTATAAAATGCAGTCAATTTAAATTGGTAGAGATAAATATACCAAGTGCTAGCTTGAAAATAAATATATTACATTCTTAGGACCGTTACACAGGGCAAAAAATTTACTTTTGAGGTAGAACTAACCTCCCGGAATGTCTTTAGTATCTTGGGAAGGCTCTACAATAACAATTTTGGTACATAATGACCAGCTTCAAAGTATAGGGTACAGAGGCTATGTAAAAATGCAGGACTAAAGGCTACAAATCCTGGAAATTCATATATGCAAACTCTATATCTTTACTACATGGAAAGCATTACATGAGCAATTTCACAGAAAATCGGAGTATTTAGTAATTACAAAAAATAAAAATTAACATTTTTTATTAACCCAATAATTTTTAAACTACTCCCTTCAATGAATTGAACAAATTAGCTAAAATTTTAGTGTGGGAAAATTTGCTGAGGTGTCTATTTGAATATACATTCTAATAAAATTAATTGTTTATAAACAATTACAAAGTTGAAATAGCTAAAAATTTAGTCAGCCTCATTATATTAAGGTAATAATTATTAAATAAGCATTACAAAGGTCAACTTGCAATTTAGTTCAAACTGACTGCTTTGTCATTTCTTGACATAAGTTAGCACACCATTGACATGACCTGCCAGCGCATTCACCCACATGTTACAATCAATATTTCATATCAAAATATGATTGTGATTGGTAATATAATTACTTTTATTATAATCTTTATTTCTGTTCTAGTAATTATCTAAAAGCATTTTCTATTATTAATATTACCATTATTAATACTAATTTCGATATCAAAATATTAGTTTAAAGTAAGGCTTTTTCGCCTACAGAATTACAACTTTCCAGTACCAACATAAAATAAACATGCATATCATTACCTGGAGTTATTTTCCCTTGTTTGCTGCTCATTTCACTGTTGCTGCTACTGCTAATACTCATATTATCACTGTCTGATTTATTTACAGCAAGGAGATTTCCCATATAAGCTGCCAAGCCTTTTGACAAGTCAGCACTATCCTCACCAGCTTTGCCTTCATCTATGCAAACATTGTTGGTAAAAATGAGTAATAGATAAAGGCAGCATACTGTCCTTGTGCACAGGATAACTATCATTGGGAAACACAATTTTTATGAATAGATTGTAATTGTGTTGCTATACTAACTATATGACATCCATAAGCATTACCACAATACAAATAGGATATGTAGCGAGTTGGAATATTTACAAGAGTGCTATTAGTTATAGCTGCTACATGGTTATGATAGTAATAGACGCTGCGAACGTCTCACCAGCTTCTTCATCAGAAGTCATGGTACAATCCATGTCTATACTCTTCTTAGTAGAGGCACGCGATGTGGAGCGAGAGTCACTCTTATCACTGATGTCCATATCATCTTGTTTGTCTGCCCCTTCTTTAACCAACTGTGGCTCTTCAAACCTCACTTCTTGTACAGCAGACGGCTCGGCAACTGTTTCCTTACTATGAGCACCCAATTCCTCAGACTCATCAAATCCGGGCAGAGGGGGTTGACCATTGACAGTTGTAGTGGGCGGCGGCTCCAGCGGGTTAAAGGGATATAATGTAACAGGTTCATTAGGCACCTCGGGCTGGGAACCTTCAAAAACATGGACTTGATCTTCATGTAAGATTTTTATAGGCAAAATCATTTTAAATATATTTTGAATGTATAATAACAAAGTTATAAGGTGAACTTGACTATAAAACTTGTGAGCAATTCAGATAAAAATTTGCCTAAAAATTTTTTAAGCATAAACCAATTTGAGAAGAATTTAGCCTTTACTAATTACAACACTGTTTACATGTAGAGGCATATAATACACAAATTTACCAATACCAAATACTATGAAAGAGCTTATAGTAATTCAGACAGATTTGTTGTGTAAGTTTACGGGAATTGAAAAAATTCCACAGGATTCTCATTTTCTAGTAACTTCTTAATTAACTAAGAGTTCAGTTCATCTTTGAATCGTAAAACAGACGTTTATGTAAAAAGTTAATACAACTACTGTACCATGATTTAAGAAAAGAGAACACATGCTTGACGTGTTAACTAATTTCAATATGTGAATAGGAAACAGAAAATGTTACCTTCAAGCTCTTCTTCTCCTGTGTGAATGTCGTCCGGGTTAACTCCAAGATGTTCACACACAAACTGGGCAACCATAGGCTTCAACTCTTTATCAATCTTTGGGGTTAGTACCTGATTGGCTATTCGCTTCACACCCGATTGCAGAACACCAGAACTGCAGTATATGCGAACAGGCGCTGTTTATATATAAAGTACACAGAGCATATAGATATGGATATTATACTCGGTTATATATAACATGGTATGAATTAAAAAACTGTGTTTTACCTCATCAAACCAAGTAACAGAATGTAAATTGATAAGTAAATTTTGATATTAAAGGCGGTGGCTAGACTAATTTGCAACACTGAGCATATCTTGTCACATATCTGCAATCTGTCATGTTGAACACTAGCAGTTATAAAGTTGTGACAATTCATTGACTGCCCATTCCAATTATATTAATTGTTTAGAAAACAATCAACATGCTAGCTAAAGTACATCGGCCATGAGCACACATGTATGCTATTAAGTAGCATAGTTGATTGCTAAAAAAGTGCGGACAAGAGATAATAGTATATTACTTACTCTTCAAGATTCTTCCTCATTTGCTCACGAAGCTGAATTTTATTAAGCTTGGCAGACCAAATTATTCGTGACAAAAAACTTGCGCATGCATTTTCTACTTTTTGGCGCAGATTTTGGTAAGCTGGCTAAAATAGAAGACAACTTTTCGAGTTTCCAGAGCGATGAAAAAATAAAAAAAACATTGTGTAAGAAAGCAATGCCTATATACTGAAGCAGAAAAAAATAAGATAGGCTTGCTAACCTTGGTATCAACATCAGCTAAACATTCTTTGCGAAGAGTGTCAAAAATGCCCTGTGATTTTATCTGGTCTACAATGGCAGCAATGTGTGGCGCCTGCTCAGCAGGCAGCTGGTTGACTAGAGCTGACATGCCAGTTCCTTATCTAAATTCACATATTTGAGAAATTAAACTCACAATAATTATGGTGATCATAATATTACTGTGAATCAGAATCTCATAGTGATCAACTTACTCTTATTTTTAAATTTTTACTAATAGTAATACGTATGTTTTACTAACAGTTACTTAGTTTTATAATTTATATCAATAGTTATTCTTACAGTTGCACTGTGAGCGTGACTGGTCATACTTACTTTTTGCTTTTTACAGTTAGCAACACCGAATATTACTACAATATTACTTACACTAAATATAAGTTAGTGTAGGTGTGCAAGATTAGGCATACTGAGTGTGACACACTATAAACTTGAAGATAAAATTGAAATAATAAAAGATTAGTACTTTTAAAACATTATTTAACTCACTAGTATCAGTAACTGTAGGGCTAGTTGTACGACATAGAGTAATTGTAAAAATAACTGTAAGACTAAAAGTAAATGCAACTTAAACTGTAAAACACTTGACACTTTGACAGTAACTGTAAGACTAAGTGAGCATCAGTAAGACTAAGTGTAAAACTAAAGTAAACTGTAAGACAATTATAATAAGTTTAACTGTAAGCGTAACATTGTGACTGTAAGTTACAATGTAATGACTAATAGTAAGTGGAACTCTAACATTAACACCGACAGTAACTGTTACTGTAAAATTAAGTGTAAAAGAAACAATAAGTAGGTTTCATCCCAGATAGACGCTTCCCAGTTAGACACTGGTTTTTATTTTGGTGCCATATAATTATATAGTAATATACCTATATATACCTATATGATCGTTGTACTGAATGCTAAATAGCTAAAATGCTAATAGCTACAATAGTTCACACGAATCATCTGGAATAATATTCTAATTTTCAAAACAGTAATATATTAATAATAAACATTATCATTAATTAATGAATACTCATTAACAAAATATCTGTTCAGACAAGAAGCAAAAGTACGCAAAATTAATATGTTAATGCAGATCAAAGAAGTTTGGTTAAATGTGCTCAATACATGCTTTATCTAAATATACACATATATTTAACTAATATTTAAATAAATTGCACATAAAATATATATTGTACCAAAATGAATAAATAAAGTCTAACTGGAAAGTGTCCAAGTGAGAAATTTAGCCTAGCGTGTAACTGGGAAGCGTCTATCTGAAATGACACCAATAAGTACTAAGTTACTAAGAGTAACACTAACAGTCAAGACTAAGAGTAAGTGTAACTCAAGCTACTAAACTTAGAGTTACTGTTAGAGTAAAACTAAAAGTAATTGTAAATCATAATCATAATGATAATGAATATGATAAAATTAAATGTAAAATGAGTACCAGTATGAGTATGACTCAAAGTAAATGACTAAATCAAAATGTAAAAGTAAAACTAAATGAGTTACTGTCAGTGTTAATCTGCTACAGTAACAGTATTGCATTTACTGTATTACTATTACTATTAGTATTAGTATAAGTATTAGACTCCAATTGCTACGAATCGAAATAGTATTACTATTACTATTAGTATTGGTATTACTATTACTATTAGTATTATTACTACTAGTACTAGTAGCACTAGACCTAGTACTAGTAATACGAATAACATGAAGTTAAACACTGCAAACTGAAACTGATAGTTATTATTTAAATTACTATTACTAATACTAATAGTACTTAATATTAGTATTACTATTAGTATTAGTATAACTATAACTATAAGTATTACTATTACTATTAGTATTACTATTACTATTAGTATTACTATTACAGTATGAGCATTAATATTAGTATTAGGCTTACTCTTAGTCTTAGCAATATCACTATGACTATCACTATCAGTATCAGGGAGCCCCAAATCCTGGCAAGGAGCTCGTGAGACTTATAGTTGTAATCACTTTAAACGTCAATTTATGTTTGTAGGCATTTGCAAAAATCATACTTATAATCATTTTGATTTTCGTAACCTGTGTGAGTAATATCAATATCTGAGTAATATAAAGATGGAATTGAATAAGACTGAGCAAGTCAGCAAGTAATATGCAAGAGCTTTAACCAAATAATAGGAAGAAAAGTATTTAGTGCGGCGGAGCGCTGCGTTTCCGGAGAAAATTTGTGAGATTTCGAAAATCAAATTGATTATCACTGACACTTGATTATGATAATCAAAGAGCGTATGTCAACTTATAATTTATGACAATGGATAAATTTCACTGCTTTTTATGTAGCAACACATTAACAATTCAAATTAATTAATTTCCAATTCCTAAAAAGCCGTTGTTGTTATTGTTATAGTCAAATTCAATGCTGAATGCGTGATTCAATCAAATTCAATATCATCAAATTCGATGTCATCGAATTCAATGTTACAGTTCATCACTAACTCTTAGTCTTACACCTAAAGTTAATCATACTCATTAATGTATTCATCATTATGATTACCAGTATCACTATTGTTTTTATTACAAATGCTAATAGTAATAGTTATACTTATACTATACGTAGTTATAGTTATACTTATACTTATAGTTATAGTTATAGTTACTACGATATAACATTAACTATAAGTATAAGTATTCATATTCTGTATTTTACTATTTATAATTATATTTAATTATCATTTATCATAGTCAAATTGTCATTGCAACTGTGATTCATACTCATACTATTAGTAACAGTAATACATATAAATATACTATTACATTTACTATTACTATTAGACAGTATTAATATTACTGTTAGTGTCTTTATATTATTAAATATAAGTCTGAGCATAAAAATTTTAAGATGGTAATACTAATTTAATCATGTATTACTATTATATTTCATGTTGAACTGGATGTAACTCAAACTTGAAATAACAATACAAGATTTAATATTTACATACTGTTAGTAATACTTCTACTGAGTCTAATAGTGACACATATTCATAAGTATACACAATTATAGGGATAGTGATACTCATACAAATATTTCTATGTCAATGTGGTGTAAGACTTCACTATAAATCCTTTATTACTGAAAGATTGATAGTAGCTAAGTATTTCCAAGCCGTTTCCAAGTGGCGGAAGTCAAATAAATTTAGTACTTGATTTGAAATGGACTAGGAATGTTTTTATTTGAGCCATGGCTAGAATGGGAGAGCCGTTGACTTGAGTTTCTGTGGCTGACCCCCCCCATTCGGTCTCTTGATTTGCACTTTTTTCATTATGCTATTTTGAAATTTAGTTGCATCACAAACAACAGTTTTTTTTATTCGTTTCAACATATTTTAATAAGTTAGCATAAAACATTTTAGCTGCAAACATGAAACTAATTATTTATCATCTGAAAAAATTGAATTCTGTTTCTGCCTATGTACTGCTGGCCTTGTCTAAACACATTCTCCATGTGCTACTTTACAAATTGCTGAAACATACTCTGGTTTAGTGCTTCGCTTTAGAAGATGTCCAAAATATAAAATTGAGTACATGTTGGAACATTTATATTATTTTAAAGTAATATTTATCTAAACTACTTTCATCTCATTTTACCTCTATAGTTGTTAGTAGGTCAAAGGTCACTATCATGGCGAATCTGGAAGATGAAATGTCAAGGTATGTTAAAGTTGAAATATCTGTTTGATTAAATTTCTTTTAAGTTAGTGAGCATTAATGCTGCACTTTTAATGGGGTAGAGCAGATTCATATGATAATTCAGTGCACCTTTTTGTTATAGCCTTGTATCAATCTCATGTTTTTGTAGGTTTGAGCAAGAAATTATGGGCAGTGGAGCAGCTGCTCCGCATAAGGCGCCATCAGGTGGCTCTGCTCAGGTTAACTCGTTAGTGATAGGAGCAAACACATTCACTTCAGTGCAGGAGCAATTGAGTGCATTGAGAGCGCAAGTCTACGGATCTTCAACAAATGCTTCTGCACAGCCTCCACAGGGCACCAATTTTTCTGGTACGGTTTTTATGGAAACTTGTCTCTCATGATAAATATAACTTCAAGCAAACAAAAAGTAAACAAGGTACACTGTAGTAGGTTTATAATTTTCGATGAAAACATTTATTTTGAAACCAAATGTCTAAAGTTTTTATAAAGCACCCAGTCTATTTGTTTTAGCCAATCATTGTTTTACAACAAATACTGGCATTAGACACCAGTGCTTAGTTAGCTGCTCATAGATGACTTGTGTAAACTGTCACTCCACACATCAGTGGTTCTGTTTCACCAAATCCCTAGATAAGTTCTCCTAATTTTTTATTGCATGGTATTATCTTTTTTGTACACCATGACTTGCTTCATTTTAGTTGTTGTGTTAAAATTTAGGGCCAAACTCATCAGGGTTGGGTGCTGGGAAGCTGACTGGCCCACCTCTACCACCTGGATTTCGACCTCCAATGAACGGTCAATCAGATAGCATGAGGCCCCTGAGTGGACCACCTCGTCCTCCTAGCATGGCTGGTCCTGCCTCCTCTCCTTTCTTACCACCACAGCTGAAACTGAGAGGCCCGCCTCCTCCCCCGGGAATGAGCAGACCAGCAGGTCCAGCAACTTTCCCTGGGCCTGGCAACCAACAGCCACTTATGCAACGGCCTCCGTCTGTTTCGCAAATGCCTCGGATGCCTCAAAGTGTAGGCAACCAGTCCAGTTCGTTTTCCAGTAAACCGGTAAGCTACAGTAGCCCACCAGTGTTGAGTGCACCCAAAGTAGTCTATTCATCTAAACCAGTCATGAATAAACCTGGTCAGGACACAAAACCTGAACTCACCTCCTCTGTGGATCGAATTAGCAAAAAGCGTGAAGCTACTGACTCTTTTTATGAATCTTCTGCAGTAGGCAGTTCCGCAGCTTCTTCAGTAGAGGCATCTGTATCTGCAGCATCTCTCAGCGATTCTCATCAATTTCCACCGGCTGCTAAAAAAGAGAAAAAAGGTAAAGCCCCTAAAGAGAAAAAGATTATTAGAACAGCTGCTAATGAAGTATGGGAAGATACCAGCCTTTTAGAGTGGGATCCAAGTAAGCTTATCTTGAGCACTAATTGAACTTTTAAGAAGTATTTGTGTTGATAACCCCATTTCAACTGAAAATATATTTGTTATATTCGAAGTAGGCTTTTCTAGCGTTGTAGTGCTCATCAACATTAGTGTTAGTGAATTTTTCTCGTAAATTAGGTCTTACAACATTATTATAAAGTTGTACTGGTTTTATTTTAATATGGGGTCATTTGTACTAATTTTAGACGACTTCAGAATTTTCTGTGGTGATTTGGGAAATGAAGTTACCGAAGAGAAATTAGCAGAAGCTTTTAAAAAGTATCCATCATTACAGAAAACAAAAGTGATAAGGGACAGACGAACACATAAGACAAAGGGGTTTGGATTCATAAGTTTTAAAGACCCTGCTGATTATACTAGAGCTATGCGAGAAATGAATGGTATGTATAATATGACTATCGTTTAACCTTGGTATGCTTTCCATTATCCTATCGGCTTCAACTTCTAAATATGTATCACTTGTATGTATGATTTTTCTACCACTGAAACTATAATGGATTATTTTTGTAGCTTTACTTATTAATATAATGCAGTAGCAGTTGTAACTTGATGTCCTTATCGTGAGATTATTATTAGAGCGGTCAGATTTTTCTGGTGGGTTGTGTCTTGCAAAGTAATGTGTTTGAATCATTTCATTTAACTTGATATGCATGCACCATTTATTATTTCAGGATTTTTGGATAAAAACACATGAAAATATTTTGTTTTTATCGTTTGTAGGCTACTGTAAAATTTGCACATGTTAGTTTCAGAATCCATACTTTTTTCACCTTAGTTTGACAAAGCTTACGTAGTACTTTCTATGAAAATAATCATCCCTCAAACATGTAATTTCTCCCAGTTTTATAATCTCCAACTTATACAGCAAGATGTGTATGGTAAACAAAATCTAATATACTGCTTTACTTGTATATAAATGGCTCATAATTATCTTACTTTTTTGTTGTTTAAATGTATTTTTTATTGATCGTTCTAATGAGATGGCACTCAATTTAATTTTAACAACATTGTGTCTTGTTAGGTGAATTTGACAGTTTGTGTAATTCGACTCATGTTTCAGTCAGGTCAAAATTTACATGAACTAATTAGATTATTTTCTTAAAATCTCTCTCTAAATTGGTACCATTGCAGCAGTAGAATACCAAAAACAATTTAAAGACAGATCTGTTGAGTCAAGTTCTTAAGTAATTCTCAGTATTTTATTTTGTTACTTAAAAAGATAAATGCATGTACTAAATAATAAATGTGCCATTCTGTAACTATGAAGACCATGGCCCAGTTTTTAAATCCTCTTTAATATATTTAGGCAAATATGTGGGAAATCGCCCCATCAAACTCCGAAAGAGTACATGGAAAGATAGAAATATTGAAGTTGTTAAAAAGAAAGACAAGGAAAAGAAAAAACTTGGATTTAGATGATAAATTTTATTTTCCATTGTACATAGTTGAAATTGTCCTTTTATAAATAATGTAAAATTTTCACAGCGAGTATATTATTCTTTTGTTTGAGAAATAGTTTGCATATGATAGTAAATGCTCTTTTTGAATGATCAAAGATATTGCAGCTGTTCTAAAATAAAAGGTTTCTAAAAATCAAGAAAAATCCTATCTGGTGGTACAAGATTCAATATCAAAACAGTATAAATGAGACATTACAAATCAACCCGTGGTTCATCACAAGAATCAACACATTAATCACACAAGACTAGTTATAGAAAGTTTGAGCAAAATAAAATAACATTTATATTTATATTGAATTCACAATTGTAAACCAGTAGTTTTATAACAAAGGTTTCATTAAAACAAAGTCAAAATCATAAGTGTCTGGCAAACCAGCATGAGTAGAATTTGGAAACTGGGACCAAGTGAATGGTGGGAGAGAGCTAGAAGTTGAAGGTCCATTAATGACCCAGGCTGTTCGATCAGCTGCCATTTTTAGATCTGCAACCTACAAAGCAGTTTATGATAAAATAGTTATTTTGCACCACAATTATTTTACAGCTTGTATAACTTCAAGTTTTGTGGCAAAAAGTTACAAGTGCTTATAAAGAAAACAACTTCAACTTTGGAAGGATTACTTCTGCAAAAGCAGCTTATGACATACTTACAAGTTACATGTGTCAAAGATTAAAATAAAATGAAGCAGTTAATTTTCATACGTAAACTGAAGTAAAAATAACTTTACAAGAACAGTAGCTCCATGATACGTTACTAAAAAATACTGATACATTGAACTTGATGTACACAAGAAAGCCCGTTCACAACCCAAGACTAAACTCAAGCATGACATGTTCAAAGCCAGAGTAGCACAATACAGCTAGAGCTTGATGCAAAATTCTTAAAGAATCCTTGACACACTTCACTTAAGCAGAACTAAAATATTCTTATATATGTTAATTTTCATTTGCATACTGTTTTAAGGTTGGATGCCTGAACTATTTTGTTTTATAATGAATTTTGTGCGAGTGTGTACTGAAATGATCTGGGATTTCTGATCGCCTGGAAATAAAATTTTCGGTAGGCTTTGACTTTACCAGTGCTATAAAGCTTATACCAATTATGGTTAACTTTCATTGCATCCTATTGTTAGCTGCTGCACTGCACAGCATAATCACTGAGATGGCTTGAAAGTTTAAAGACTTCATTTCCAGGCGATCAGAAATCCCAAATCATTTCAGTACACACTCGTACAAAATTCATTATAAAACAAAATTGTTTAGGCATCCAATCTTAAAACAGTATGCAAATGAAAACTAACATATATAAGAATATTTTAGTACTGCATAAGTGAAGTGTGTCAGGGAATTTTCAACTACTAATTTCAAAATAAATGTTACACCATTTTTTTATAATCAGTAAGTGTATTTACCTTGGTGTCATAGCAACCGTCAGGCCTGGTTCCATTTACTAGCAAATCACCACGGCAGCAAATGGTGTCGCAGGCATTTTTCTCAGAATAAGGGTCAACCTTGTAGTCTAAACAAAATCACCACAAAGACTGGTAGTGAACTATGAAATCAGTTCAGCAATAGGTGACCTTTTCATATAACCTAGCATCTGATGGCAACACAAAAAAATTACCAAATCCTTGAAAGAGCAACGAGACTCCAAAAACATTATTGACTTGTTAAAACTTGAAGTAGAAACTTTTTATCACGTTTTAAATAGTTAAAGTTTGATAAGACAATGTTATTTGTTTGATGATGATGAGAATTTTTTATGTCGGCCACAGTCGAATATGTTTACTCAGATAAATTATTAACAACTCATTAATATTAGCTGTCTTTAGACAATTTGGCCTTAAATTTACACAGTTTCTGGTGAGTCCTTCTATGTCAGCTGAGGAGAGTAAATTTATAACACTTGATGCGTATAATTCTAAAATCAAACTATTTCTTTATAATTTAACTTTCATACTAAATAAAATCTGATTATATATATAAAAAACCTTTTTACCTACCGTTATATCTCATAATGTGCTTCATGGTATCCATATCAACCACCTTTGCTGCATCCCGTCTAAATATCTTGGCTCTTGGTGCCAACTGATATGAGAAATCTAAACCCTTAGACTCTACTATAGCTGGATAGCCACTACGATTGTACACCTCCTCAAAAAATGGGACGTTATAAGATGGCCAGTAACCTGTGCACAGAACCGCAAGATTAGTGATTTTCCTTGATATTCCATAACTCAATGTTTAATATTATTAACCAATAAGCAACAAAGTATCGGATATAGGTCACCAACCTAGTCTGAGTTTCTCAGTAGCGTCTCCAAATTTGACATAGCCTGGGATCTGTTCAGTAATATACAAAGCATCATCATATATGGCTTTGTTTAGCACCACTTTATTCAAATCTAGAACCATGTACTGGTTGTTGTATGTCCCTGAAGCACAAAACATACAAGGAATTGAAAACTAAAGACTTTAATAACTAGTTCTGAGTAGCAGCTATTAGGACAGTGTTAATTGTTGGCTAATCTTACAAATATGCAAGTTTATAACATAAATTATATATGAATAATATCGGGCTTCTAAAAACATGCGATTGCAACAACTATAAATATGACACTCTAAGTTTTGCTTGGAATAACAGTATTTTTTCAAAGACATGCAGTAAAAATCAAACAACTCAATGTAGCACAAATTTTCATAGACCCTCTAATATTCTATCGATTATCGGTCTTCCTTATTTTGAACAGACATATAAGAAAATTTGAAACATTAGGCAGCTGTGATATTAAAAGAGCACCATAATGTGAGTATTTACGGAAAACTTTCCTAGAACAAAAATGTGCTTAACGAAGTATGTTTGTTGTCACGGAAAGACTACGGAACATAGAATGAGTAAAGTATCAGTATTAGATTATTCTGGAGCAGATTAGGTTGAGAATGTTTTTCAAACTCAAGTGGAACACTAAGTTCTAATTAACAAAGCTGGGAGTTAACCATTTTTACTTAACTGGAAGGAATTCATTAAAACCACAGTATAAAACTTAGCGCTAAAGTTCAACCAAATAGAAATAAGTTAGTCTCTTTAAAATATCATATAATTTAGGATCCCAATTATTTTTAAAACCTTAAAGAACCTAGTTGCATGAAACTAGGAAATTAACTTAGAGCAAATACATTTTGGGTCCTAAAAGTTTATTTTATCACACATTCATGTATACCACTCATGTATACTATTCATGTTTACCACTCATGTATACCATTCATGTTTACCACTCGTGTCTAATTTTTTTGTTTCAATAGCTTGATAGGTGTACAATGTTATTGGTATATCAGCTCATTGTAAAAAGATTCCTTGATACATGTGATGACACAATATTAAATAGGTTTATACAAGAATCTAAAAACTAATCTCAATATTGCCAAGCCATGTTGGGTTTCAACGAAAAATGGCTTCACTGACCTGAATTATACTGTGCAAGCCAACTACCCCATTCTTTGGCGGTGTTTGATTTCTGATTGGCTACTCTGACTCTCACCCAGGCAGGCAAAGACTGAGGTGTTACCAAATCATATAAGTCATAATTGAACACGTTGTTTGTTGTTTGCAACATAATCAGTCCATTGCTCATCAAATAGAAATCATCAAGAGATTCTAGAAAACCTGAAAAAATTGACATGATTTTCTTACTTTAATGAGTGGCGTAGGAGCAAATATTTCTAGTTACACACACTTTAAAAAAACGTAATTGCTAAGAAATAATTTGCCTTAACTTGGAGCTATGTTTATATAATTACTCATTACTCAACATAAAGTGATTTGAACATTCTAGTCATTTGTAGAATCACAAATAGATTAATATACTTATAGACTAGGTAGAATGTCTTTTTGGAATGAGGATTAACTTTATAAAGGCTTTGTAAAAAATAAGGCATTTCACTCCGCTAAAATTTTACTGAATTCATATAAAAATAAATAATTTTACAGATTTAGTTAAGTTGACTAGAATTTTAGGTGTATTTGGTAAACTGATTTTCAGCCAATATTGCTTTGGCATTTCTTGTTGAGTCCACTAGTCTAGGATCTGGGCGCATCTAGTTAGTGTTTTTTTCATACTTGAAAGAAAAATTTATGGGCAAGCTAAACTTTAACTACTATTCTAGTAGCAAAAACTTTTTATTGTAAGCATTTGAAAGGAAAAAAAACTTAGTTGTCTGCTACCGAGCACTCTTTATATTACTAGGAAACTCAGGACTTTCTAAATCCACCTAGTACTATATATGTAAGTGCACCACAACAATCAACTCCACGCTATAGGAGATCGAGAGCGTCATTTAAACTATTTTAACTATTTAACATATACATGAAATATGATACCATGTTTTTACCCCTCAATCGGTAAATTATCGCTGAGTGCTAATATTTATACTAGCTAGAATTAGTAGGTTTCAATATTTTTAATGATATAAAAAGGTGATGGTGAAGAAGATTTTTACAAATGCATTTCCCTTCGTTCATTTACAAATTATCATTTCGAGTAAAAAGTTGTTTCTACAAACCTGGATAGCTAGAAAATGAAATTTCCTTTGAAGCCAACTCTTCAATATTGAAACTGTAGTACTTAAATATCCGATTAGTAGCCTGATACACAAACCAACTGGAGTGAGAGAAGAAAATATTCTCGTATGCACCAAGAACCTAAAAAATTAGCAAAAAAATAATTCGAACATAATTTTAGAAAGGAACTAACAATAAGGGCGATTGACAAAATAAGCAGATTTTATATTTACACAAAAACGGTGACCATTAGACTATATGAAACAATAAGTTCTTTCCTAACAATTTAAACGATGTAGCAGAAATCAAATTGGGCAATACTTTTTAATACAAAAATCAGAGTAGAAGCCTAGTATTTATTTAAATTTTGCCGAACCCAAGGATCACCTGGGGTCACATACAATCAATAATAGTTGAGTTTTACGTACAAAATGCTACAATTTTACATAAAATTCCTTTATGAACTTTTATAAGTAAAAAAATTGTCAACATAGACTTCTTGCAAATAATTAAAGATTGGCTCAAATATTTGTTATTGTGACAGAAAAATATATTTCAGGTTGTTAATAGCTTCATATCTCATGTTTAATGCCTTCACCTTTATTTTTTGCTGACCACAGAGCTTTATTATGTATTGTGTAGGCCAGGGATAACCAAAATGAACACTTTTTCAATGCTTGCACGCTGTTCCAGAATTGCATATTTACATGCACATATTTGCAGCATCAATTATAGTGGTGCAATTTTCTCATTACGGTCTTTATTTATGTCTTTTGTGAATGTAATCTATGCATATGCAGTGCATATAAGAGCTCTAAATTTACTGTATTTTCGATTGCAAGTTATTAGAAAAATATCTCTCAATAAATTGCTTATTGTGAATGAAACTACAAAGATGTAATGCAAATGGCCAAACCATTCTTACAAATACAGAGAGGTGTAATCACCAATTTAACTCAGCTGTATAAGACAAAGCTCCGTAATGAGGAAATTGAAAGGGTTGTTGAGCACTGAGCACACTTACCTTAATCATAGCCGAGCAGTGGCTATTTTTCTGCACATAAGCTTTGAGCTCATCTTTGGTCATTTTAGAGAAGTCAGGCCGACTTTCTCTACTCACTACATGTATGAGATCTATTAAATCCCCAGCACCATTCAAAAGTTGAAAAGCAAAATTATCAAGTGCCTAAAACAGCAAAACTACATCTTAGTAAACATATGCAGATACAATAACTAACTATATAGCCTACACAGCAGTATGCTTACAGATTCATTACGAGACAACATATTGTAAATAAGAGTGTTATCAACTCAAAACTTGGGTCTGACAACAACAAAGATTGTCTGAACAAATGATTACTTTTCTGATCGCAATGCACAGAATATATATATTATATATATTATAACCGTGCCCAAGTTATGATACAAATATTTACAGCTCAAACCAATTATGCAAAGACAGTTAAAAACAGCGTGTCAAAGTAAAACCCTACCACGGCTAGAAAAATGAGTAGTTTACCATTTCTTTAGGAGCTGCATAGCTGTAACCTTGCACTAGACCGGAGTATTGGCTGAATATCAACCCTGCATTCCTCCATAATGCATTTTCTTTGTTAAGAAATACTTCCTTCTCCATCCATGCTTGCTGGGTGTTCAGAAAGGTTTTAAGTTTAGCAATTACATCTTCACCATAGCCATTTAGAAATGTTCCCTTTATATTGTTATATTGGTTGTAAATGTGCCTAAAATAAGGCTATACCGTAATAATATATAAACTAAAAATAAACAACAAATTCATTCAAAGGGAAGTTAAAGAAAACCTGTGATTTGGGAGAAGTAGTTATCTTAGCATGAAGTTGTGTTTATACCTTCACGATTTTCAGTCAGAAATTCAATTCAAATTCAAATTTCTCCGAGTTGCATTGCATTGTAAAAGCCACTCGTAAAAATTTTTGTATTGTGATAATTTAATCGGCCAATTTCAGAATAATACTCAAAAGGAGTAATAACTCCTTCCTTGTAAACATCGTTATTTAGTTATGACTTTGGCGATTAGATGACGTACTTATATGTTAATAATTATACCGCCTACACCTTCCCAATAGAGGAGTTTCAGACATCCCTCTAGAGTGGTTTGTATTTTAAAGTTGTCTTCCCCTACAGGTATTGGGGGCAGTCTCGATGATATATAGAAGGCCCATAAAATCAGTAGAAATGTAAGGTTTGAGTGAAGACTATTACTAGTGTATGTTTCATTTTTTCTGAGATTAATATTTTGGCATAAGCACACATATGAGCAGTTTCAGAATTTTTTTAAAAAATTTTGTTATTGATAACTTTCAGAAAAAGAAAACTTCAAAGCATATTTGTGGTTTTGGTTATTGAGCAAATCTGAAGCTGGCAGCTGTCATATCATCATTTGTTTTGCTGGCTGTAACCAGCCTGTTTAGAGCTGCTATAACCTTTCAACTCTTAGGACAATAATAACATGCTCTTACGCTATATAGCTGCACTAGTGGGCTCTGTCTTACTGAACTCCAAATGCTCCAAATTATGGGTTGGAACACATGCCTGCACATGCCACATAAAGGCACTGGCTCATTTGTATTAACATGTTCACTACTTACAACACCTATACTATGAAAATAACTAAGCCACTCTAATATCAAATATTTCTATCAAAAATAAAGATATGTATTGAAACAGATAGATTAAACTTGTAATTTTAAACAATATCTTATCTAAAAATTTCAAACACTGTATAACTATATATATGCTTTATAAGCATATGTTTCCATGGCATGCCTGCAAGACAATGAAAATATTTAGAGAACAGTAAAAAGAAGCATATAAATTTCAGAATAGTTTTTTTTTCCTGAGATGAATATTATGGAAATGTCCCACAATTCAACATTTAAATTAAGTCTGTAAAATAATTTTCACAGTGTATTTTCAATAAATAATTATTTTTGCAAGCTAGTTTGTGTTTGTTATGGTATGCCATTTTACAGTGGCTTAGTTAACTAGGTCAAAGTTCATTCAGCAGTGCAATGCAATTAACCCAACACACTTCCATTGTACACATTAGCAAACAGGTCAAAGTTTAATTCTGATGTAATGTGGCACCAGTCCAGCTGCCCATACTTTAGGAATTTGTAAAAACTTGTTCAGTTGGTATAGTATCAAACAGCAATGCCTAACCGTGCTTGCTCTGCATACCTATGTACAAACAATTAAAAAAAGCTACTACAGTCCAAAAAAGAGCTTTGTTCAGTTCATCATAGACTCAAAGGTAAATAAATCATTATTTTATTCATATTTGATTATGGAAACGAACTTAACTAGTTTTGTTACAAGTATGTTCAGCTGGCATATAATCCTTTAGTAGAATATCATGCAATGTAAGTGTAGACATGCTTGGTTGATAATAAATATATTACATTAATAACAAGTAGATGTAACAATAAGGCTTTGTGTTTAATGAGGTAAATTTCTGTGTGCACTTGTATGTGTATGTATGTGTGTGTGTGTGTATATATATATATATATATATATATATATATATATATATATATATATATCTCAATCTGTGGACGTATATATATATATATATATATATATATATATATATATATATATATATACACATATGTATAGATATATATATATGTGTGTGTGTGTGTATACTCGAGTGCACACACACAGTTATACAATTTTGTTTAGTTACTTACTTATCAACTCTGATGCTTTGCAGTATGGGTATATTGTGTTCTGCAATATGTTATCTTCTATGTACAACATAATATGCTCTACAGTGTAATATTATATCATACATATATCTTGTTTTATTCCACTTTAAGGAAAATGTGGATGTCTACCCTTCAAGCATTTCAAGTTCCCGGAAGATGAAAAGAACAAAAGGATATGGTCTAAATTAATCAACAGACAAATGAGCAAAACAGATAAAACTCCTTGGCAGCCTAATGATGAGTCAGTAATCTGCGGTAAACATTTTGTTGACAATATGCCAACAGAGAGTCACCCAAATCCTACATTGGAATTAGGCTATGCTCTTTATAATACTCACTCCATTAAACGTGCCACTAGAACATCAACAATGGCTAGTAGTACAGAATTGCCCAATACCTCTGTTACCTTAATCTCAACTTGCCAAACAAAAAGTGTGTTGGATTGCGAATTAACAGAAGAATCGCAAATATTTGATGTCTCTGAGTATGCTAGGGCTAAAAAATCTCAACCTAAGCAGGATAAAAATAAGCAATTGTCTATTGGAAGCTTGAATGAGAATGATGATGCTGTAAACGCTTTGCCATTAAGGTTGATGAAAGCTGAAAAAGAACTAAGGCTTCTAAAAGGCAAATATTTTGTCAAGCTCATAGAGCTAAAGAAAGCAGCCAAACATTTAGCGAAGCTACTTTTTCCTATATACAAACAACTTCTAAAAACAGATAGAATGTGCAAATTTTATACTAACATTCCTAATACAGAAATGTTTTTGGAGCTTTGTAAATATACTGCTGCATTGCAGAAAAAAAATTATCAAAAAAACAAGCAATTTTCAGCTAGAGCAACTTGGCTTGTTTCCAAAAGAAGAGTTAAAAATGTACATTTCGTAACAGCTGTGAAGTATAGAAAGACCGCACTATGTCATAATGACTGCATTCCTATGACACTAATGAAATTAAGATTGGCTTTACTCCATAGGGATCTTGCTCAAAGGTAAAGTTTTTAATAATGCTACTAAATTTCCCACAATTCCCAGATAATACTTTTTATATCAAATCATTTGGCTTTGCTGATTTAGTTATATTATGTACATTTTGTACTTATTTATCTCTAGGTCAGTTTTCAGCCATATATTTGCTCACATTGCTATACTTCTTTTGTGCCAGCATTCTCTCCTTTATATCTTTTCTGTGGTTTCTAATAGTTGTCAGTGGTATGTCACTGTATGTAAACTACGTGAACATCAGGCTATCTCTTATACAATGCATCCTGCTGTGAGAATAACAGCCGTTGTTGCGTATCCAATCAACCTTGTTGCAAGAATTTTGTTTGCTTGAAGCTCTCTGTTGACTAGCTGTCTCTCTATATTACATAACTGCTTGTTCAAGAAAGTGCACAATGAGAACTGTCTAACTTTAGCTGTCTAACTTGAATAACATTATATAGGATTACATCATTACATAATAAGCTGATTAAACAGCACATATAAATCGGCCAAAAAACATCACACAGTTGACTAACTCTAGTTTGACTTATTAATATTTTGAGTGTTTCATGTTACTTGAACATGCTTTAGCCAATTTGTTAATACAAATGAGCCAGTGCCTTTATGTGGCATGTGCAGGCATGTGTTCTAACCCATAATTTGGAGCATTTGGAGTTCAGTAAAACAGAGCCCACTAGTGCAGCTATATAGCGTAGGAGCATGTTAATATTGTCCTAAGAGTTGAAAGGTTAGCAGCTCTAAACAGACTGGTTACAGTCAGCAAAACAAATGATGATATGACAGCTGCCAGCTTCAGATTTGCTCAATAACCAAAACCACAAATATGCTTTGAAGTTTTCTTTTTCTGAAAGTTATCAATAACAAATTTTTTTAAAAAAATTCTGAAACTGCTCATATGTGTGCTTATGCCAAAATATTAATCTCAGAAAAAATGAAACATACACTAGTAATAGTCTTCACTCAAACCTTACATTTCTACTGATTTTATGGGCCTTCTATATATCATCGAGACTGCCCCCAATACCTGTAGGGGAAGACAACTTTAAAATACAAACCACTCTAGAGGGATGTCTGAAACTCCTCTATTATCGTTTTATGCTGTCAACTTCACTTCACTAATTCACGACGTTTACAAAGAGCATCAAATAGGGATTAGGCGAGTCAGATTTCATTTTTAAAAAGTAAGCTTCCGCATCAACATGATTTCAACGATTTTCAGTTTGACTGTAAAGGGGTACCCCGGACAAGCATCATTAACTGAAACTCGGTACTTTTTCAGCAAAGGTATAAACGCAACTTAAGAGTTACTTTTCATACTTCGATATCATAAAAACAAATAACAAAATCAATTTAGAACGAACAAATTATTTGAATGTCAAATGCACGAACTTACTGACAATTTATAATAACATGATGCAAAAAGCTGTAACACTGAGTAAAGCAATACTTAAAAGCATTTCCTACTTGTAAGTTAAAGCTCCTTCAAGAAATCCTGCAGCAAACATAACATCTTGATCTGATTGGCCGCTAGACGAGTACCCAGATTTCACATCAAACACCCCCCACCCACTTGATAGAAGGCCATCTTGAAATACTGCATATGCCAAGCCTTTAGCATCAACAACATCTGGAGTGTACACTAATGACCCATTCTTCTGGATATATATAGTAGCATTGGTTTGCAATGGTTTCTCTGGAAATAAAATAAATATTGTCAGTTATATATAAAAGTAATAAGACATAACAATTGTGTTGCATAAGTTGATCACATACACAACAAACAATGAAACAATAACAATCAAACAACAAATAAAAACTATTGAGTGGCGATTAAATAACCACTGAGGGAAATGATAATATATAATTTGCTAAGTATAGGTGTCATGATTTTGGCATCACTTAAAAATACCAGATAGCCTGTAATAAATGGTCTACCTTTGAATTTGTGGTCAAAGTCTGGAGCAGCCGATATCCAAGAGATAACAGCTAAGAAGCATAGCAATTGCATTTTCACGGCTGAATCTAAAGCTTCAACCTAAACATTATAGACAAAGTTGTTGTAGTAACATGATGCATTATGTATTTGCCTATAACTAACTAAAAATATGAACAATAATGCAATTAGTGCAGAAAGTAGCATTATAGCTGCTACAACATCTGCAATATTTATAAAATTCAATCAAGATAAACATTAGGAGTTGTAAATTCAGAAATTGAAGATTTTAAATATAAATATTTTGTAGTACTTGCTGGTATATCATATATCAACATGGCAGGCATTTAAAAAGCTAAGGTAACCTTAGCACGCATATAATTAAATAAGAGTTTGATACGCCTCCATAAAGTAAACAAACATGATTGAAAGTTATCACTTATAGATAACCTAAAATGATGTAAGAGCCTGTGACACATATGGCTATGCCACATGTATTTTTCTCATAATTTTAACAGCTTGAGTGCTGTAGTAGTATCTCATTGATCTAAGATCAGTTGAATTGGCCTATGTCCAAAAATTTATTTAGACAGATTTCTTTATATTTTACACAATGACTTACTTATAATCCGAATGCATTGCAAGAATTAACCAAACTTTAGGCCCATAATAAATTAACCACCAGTAAAACAGAAAATAACATGTGTTAACTGTTAACATGAATTACCACATTACATAATAATTACAAATATAAGCATATAAACTATGGTTTAACAGTTACATAAGATAAATAGTCACCGCAAGAATTTTAAACCAAAATACATTGTATAAAAGATGAGAGTGTTTTTGTCAGGTTAAGTAATGTACTTCTGTCATTAGTATTAGTCTTAAACTTCAATTTATCTAGAACTTTACAATTCGATGTTCAGCCTTATTTAATCATATATTATTATTTATAACCATCATGTTGCTAATTAATACTTTTATGGTAATTATTTCTAATTTAATTTGTTTTATATAAAATATATTATATTTATTTAATTAATATATTAAATTTATTACAATTATATTAATATAATAATTATTATTATATAGTTATGCTGATACTTATACTGATTGATACTCATAGTCATCCTGTAAGCGTAGAGCCACACGTTTGCTCTACAAGTAGAAAAAGGTGTCCACTGTACACGAATGTCACACGTTGAAAAAATACTCACACTTTTCGCTAAGCATTCTGAACGACAAGTGCAAATATTTTCTGTCATCATCACCTAATTAGCTGATAGCTATTTAGCGAGCCTATTTTTCCTAATTTAGTGCTACATTCCACTAAATTGCATTTTATTGAAAGTGAGTGCGAGTTAAAAAGGAAAACTTAATTTATTCCACACATGTAGCCATAGAAACAAGGCGAGCAGTAAAGGTAAACGCAAATATTATTAGCTAGTAGTTTTCCGATATCACTGACTCAGTGTTCCATACAGTGGACACCTTTTTCTACTCGTGGTGCGAATTTTCATCTGCGAAAATACGCACTGTGTGGCCCTACGCTAAGTGTATGAGTATCAATGCAATATTAATTTCATGTTTCGATTTGAAGCTGAGTCTTGAAAAAATTAAAATTAACTTCTTTGAGTTTGCTTAACTTCATTCTTTTTGTTGGCATTTTGATTTACTGAGTTAGAGTTAGTAACTGTCGATACCTGTCAAATTTTTCTTCACACTAAATCACCCTGTTGGGTAGAAGGGGTGTGCCGCAGTTTTAATCAAGGGCTACATGTATGTACTTGTGGTCAGTAAAAATATATTTAAAAAATTATTGTACATGGATGCAAAACAGGCCTGCTTAGCCTGTCTGTGGTAAGAGTGCAGTAAGGGACTGCGCTTTGGTTGCTGCAGTTGATCCAATGTTTAAATCTCAAATTGTCTGTGGTAGAAAACTATTGCAATACTTATTTTAGTTGGCACTGATTGAGCGCAGCATTCCTTGAGTCTGAGACCTAGTCTGAACTGTTGACAATGTTTGTTTAACCATGTGGTCATATGATTCGGTGAGTGCTGGGTGGTATTCCTCTTCAGCCAAAGTCTGGAGAAGCAGACTGATGCGTTTATTTCTTTTTCTGGATGCTAGTGGTACTATTCCAAGCTTTTTTATAGCCAAATTCAAATCTGTCCTCCCTTTTAAGCCGCATATGAAGCGAACAGTATCTTACTAGACACCTTCCAGGCTGGCAATGTCGCTTTTGCAGACTGGGTTCCAGACAGCATAAGCATATTCCAGATGTGGTAAACAGAAGGTTTTATACGCGAGTAAACGAGCATGCTGTGGGGCCAAGTGTAGTGTTTATCTAATCGTCCCAAGCTGTCTCTTTGCTTTTAGAACTTTCTCATAAATATCAATATGTGTATCAAACTTACAATCAGACTTGATTAACACTCCAAAGTATTTACTCAGAACCATTCAAGGTGCATTTCGATCAGTTTTGTGTAGCATTGATTTAGCTTTTGGCAATGTTGAATTTCATTTTGAATTTAAGGCGTAGTGTAAAGTCACCAATTTCTATGACAATTAGATTAAGTTTAAGACTACGTCTAAATCTAAGACTAAGAGCAACTGCAAGTGTAAGCCTACGCTGTAAACTGTAAAGATTATCATTATAATTATGATTATCATTATGATTATGATCATCATTATGATTATGATAAGGATTAACTTCAAGTTCAACTTTTACCTTAAGAAAAATAGCTCAAATGATAATTGAAATTAGTTTCATTACATTGATTTTGAACTCTACAACTTTTACTATCATAAGATTTTATTAGCACTGTTATAATTATTACTATAAGTTATTGAGTATCAGATGCAGTCTAAGCAAATTAGTTATTTACTACTTTTACCAATTTCGACTGCTCAGACTTGGTTTGACTAAAGTGAAAGTGGTTATCATCAACGCTGATAAAATCTAATTACTGGCGACTACTAGATGCAGCACAAATTTAGGGTTACTGAGTACAGTATTTTTATACTCATCGTTGTCCGAACGCTGAATCCCAACACAAACTCGAGACCTCCAATTACTGAACTCGGGGACTCCAAACTTGGGGTGCTACACCAAACGATTTTTATGTTATGCAAATTATCACTTGAATCATGTGATCGCACATGCACTAGAGTAGATCACGTGACTCAACATTCTAGGTTTCTGGAATAATAACTCTGATTGTGACAAATGAATTGTTTAAATGACATTACATAAGCCTAATAAGTATCTCTGCCAAATGCCAGTTTGTTGCAATTGCAGTGCTTAATTAGAAGAAATCAAAAGGTGCTTTCAACTCTGTCAAAGGCCCAAAATGTTTAGCGAAAACCTCAGCAGCTTTGATTTTATGATCATATAAGGGGAAGTTGAATTTTTAGAAAAAAATTTTAAATCACTCACTCCCATTAAAGTAATAAAGACAATGTATTTTGATGATAATTTAATTAGGTAATTGTTTCATAAATAGCAAAGCAAGACTTTATTAGCATACAAATTGTGGAGATTACATAGTGGATCTATGGGCAGGCCATCGGTTCTTATACCGGTACACTTTCTCCAATCATTTCATACACATCAATATAACTTAACTAAAATACATATTGTTCGGTGTTCATGTAAACATTTATTTCTAATTTGTTATTTTATTATTTTACTATTTTTTGTCATAATCTTAATAATTAATTGTATCACTTATTGTAATAGTTTTAGTATTTTCGTGTATATATATTGTGGTAATAAATCACGGCTTCGGCCTCTTACGTTTATCAACTAACTCGAGCACGTTCTGTCTTTTCACGATAGCTGAAATAATATCACAAATCAACATAAAACATGGTGCCCCGAGTCTAATTATTATTAATATTACACTGAAATAACATGGAGCAATTACTAGCGCCAAAACCATTAGCAGATGGACCGAATTTACCTGAGGAATGGAAGATTTTTAAACGTGACTTCGAACTTTTTTTTAACGGCCACATCGAAAGATACAGCCGAAGGCAAAGTGAAAACTGCATACCTACTTAGAACTATCGGTCGCCGAGGCAACCAAATATACGACTCTTTCAACTGGACTGACAACAATGACAAAACTGACTATGACAAAGTTGTGACGCAGTTTGATGACTACTGCAAACCAAGAATAAACTTAGTGGCTAAGACTCACTCACTACTGACTTGTAAGCAAGGAAATAGAACTATTGACGAATTTTTGACTGAACTACATACCATTGCAGGACTATGTGACTTAAAAGACATGTACAACCGACTGATACTACAGGCACTGATACTGGGAATTGAAAGTGACAAGATTAGAAAGAAACTGTTTGACTTGACTGACTTTGACAAAGCAATTGAACTCTGCAGACGAGAAGAAGCATCGGCTATTGACTACAAGACTATGACTAAGGATAACACATATGGACTCGAACAAGTGAACTTGGTAAAACATAGACCTCCGACTCATCAATATCACTCTAATGACACTCGTAACACTGATAAACACAGAGGACAACTTTCACACACTCACTCTCAGCCCAACGTCAGAAAATCAGTTGGTGCTTCTAGGTGTGGAAACTGTGGAGGCAATCACCCACCTCGAGCATGCCCAGCATATGGGAAACAGTGCAATCATTGCAAGAAATTTAACCACTTTGCTGCATACTGCAGGTCACGCATGCATCATTATCGCGACTCAACCGAAACAGCCAATCAAGTCACCTGGAATTACTCTTCAGACAGTGACTCTCAACATGTAAGTACTATCTCCACTACTGTACGAGATCGTAAATTATTAGCGATGCTCACTGCTAAGCAAGCAGATACTATTTATGACATTGAATTCCAACTTGACACTGGTGCATCATGCAATACTTTGAATACGATCGACTACGACAAGCTAGGTAGACCGAAACTTACACCGACTGATACTGTACTAACTTTGTATGACCAGAGCAAGTGTGCACCACTAGGGTGGACACGGATACAGATACTAAACAAGCAAGGATGTTACACTACATTAAAATTCCTAGTTGTGGAAACCACCCAACATAGCTTGCTGTCATGGAAATCATGTTTGCACCTGGATTTATTACAAATGCCCAGCACCAAAAGCGAGAATGTAAACTTTGCCACTACTGACCCAGACCTTCAGACTTTACTGACTAACTTTGATGACATATTTACCGGACTTGGAAAGTTTGAACAGGAATATAGGATAGAGCTAAGACCTGAAGCTGTACCAGTGCAAGTCCGACCGCGGAAGGTGCCCTTGTCGATGAAATCAGATCTCATCAAGACTATTCTTGAACTAGAACAACGTCAAATTATCGCTAAGGTAGAAGCACCTACAGACTGGATAAGCCATCTACAACCAGTGCGCAAGCCTAATGGAAAGATACGCATCTGCATAGATCCGCAAAATCTCAATCAAGCAATTAAACGAAACCACGCTGTCATGCCAACATTGGAAGATGTTTTGCCACAACTCAACGGTGCCAAGTTTTTCTCCTTGTGTGACGCCAAAGAAGGTTTCTATCAAATTCCCCTAGCTGAGGAATCTACAGACTTGACAACTTTCTGGACTCCCATAGGAAAGTACAAGTACCTAAGGCTACCCTTTGGAATTGCATCAGCGCCGGAGGAGTTTCAGAGAAGGCTCACGGAAAATCTTGCTGGTCTTGATGGCATCACCATAGTTGCAGATGACATCCTAATTTTTGGAAGCACAAGGAAAGAGCATGATAGAAACCTTGAAGCGCTCTTCAAACGTGCTCGACAGACAGGACTGAGACTGAACAAGGAAAAATCCCGCTTCCTTCAGGACGAACTACCTTACATTGGACACATACTGACAACTAATGGACTTAAACCAGATCCTAACAAAGTAAAAGCCATTCTTAAGATGAAACCTCCCTCATCTCCACAGGGAGTAAAACGATTCCTTGGTCACATCACATACATGTCAAAATTTATTAGCAACCTAGCATCGGAATCTGAACCATTACGACGTTTACTGACACAAGACAATGCTCAAGACTTTCACTGGACTGACGACCAAATGAACGCTTTTAATAGACTGAAGACCTTACTAACTGACTCAGAAACTCTACAATACTTTGACTGCAACAAGCCAGTAACTATACAAACTGACGCTTCAAATGCTGGTGTGGGTGCAACACTCATGCAAGGAGGCAAGCCTGTAGCATATGCATCTCGCAGTTTAACAAAATCGGAACAGAACTATGTGCCACTAGAGCTTGAGTGCCTTGCCATAGTGTTTGGCACTGAACGCTTTGACCAGTATATCTTTGGTCACCATGCTGTCACTATCCAAACTGACCACAAACCCCTTGTATCTATTTTCAGGAAATCCATTCATAAGGCATCTCGGAGGTTGCAGGCTATGCTTCTTCACTTACAAAGATACCCCAACATTAAGGTAACTTGGCAAAAGGGTGCTGAACAGATCACGGCTGACTTACTCTCAAGAGACTCATACTTTGACTCCCCCAACTATCAACAACTACCAGAACACATTTTTCACATTGACTCTCAAAATAATGATGCTCCTGTTTGTGACGACTTAATTGACAACATTAGGACTGCTACTGCACAGGACAATGAACTTATGACACTGACAAACCTTATTAAACATGACTGGAACATTGCCAACTGCACAACTCACGACAAGTACAAACACTTTCAGGACGAACTATCTATTGACAATGGCATTGTTTACAAAGGACTACGAGCCATTATTCCAAAGACACTCCAGAGAAAGTTTCTCCAACTACTTCACACCGGCCATAATGGGATTAACTCCACACTAAGACGTGCCCGCCACACAGTGTTTTGGCTTGGCATCACCAATGACATCAAAAACAATATTGCTAACTGTCGACAATGTCAACTGGATGCTCCCCGGCAACAGAAGGAAACACTTTTACTCCACACAGTTCCCCAACAACCCTGGACCAAAGTAGGAATTGACTTGTTTGAATACAATCACACTCACTACATTACTATTGTTGACTATACGACTGACTACCTTGAATATGACCGACTGGACAACCAAACAGCAGAGGCTGTTATCAACTCCATAAAGCGCTGTTTTGGACGCCTGGGAATACCCAGACAGGTTCACACTGACAACGGACCACAGTTTACCTCGCACCAGTTTTCCACTTTCAGCCAATCATGGAATTTCACACACACCACCAGCTCTCCATATCATCCTCAGTCCAATGGGAAGGCAGAGTCTGCTGTGAAGATAGCCAAACGTATACTCCGCAGATGTGAAGAGCCCGAACTTGCGTTACTGGAACATCTCAACACCACCAAAGAAGGCCTGACGGCCAGCCCAATTCAGCAACTTATCGGAAGACCCACCAGGTCAGTACTCCCACAAGTTCGGCCAGAAACAGAGAACAACCAAGGTTGGTGGGAAAAGCAGGGCCGCAATGAAAAACTGCAGCAGAGATGCAATGACGGTGCAAGAGATTTGGCAGTGCTGAAAGAAGGGCAACCAGTTTTGGTTCGAGACTGGAGTCAGCACCGGAGAAAATGGCAGGAGGCGCAAATTAACAAACAATTGAGTAGCAGAGCCTATGCCATACAACTTAACAACAACCTCTTTCGGAGAAACCGGCGAGACATCAGACCACTCGTCACGGAGCCAGCGAGTCCTGAGACACCAAAGGATCCTAAACAAAACGCTAGTAGTACCCAGGTTGACACCACCGAGAGCGCCAATCATAGCGACAATCTAAGACGTTCAACCAGAGAACGGAAGCCACCTAGTTGGATGGCAGACTATGTGCCCTCTTAAAACAATCATATCTAAATAGCTTTTTTCTATTCTGTGGGAGATGTTCGGTGTTCATGTAAACATTTATTTCTAATTTGTTATTTTATTATTTTACTATTTTTTGTCATAATCTTAATAATTAATTGTATCACTTATTGTAATAGTTTTAGTATTTTCGTGTATATATATTGTGGTAATAAATCACGGCTTCGGCCTCTTACGTTTATCAACTAACTCGAGCACGTTCTGTCTTTTCACGATAGCTGAAATAATATCACAAATCAACATAAAACACATATTTTTTGATGTTTATAATTTTTTATTTGATGTATGGGGCTTGGAATTTGGAGTTTAATTTTTTATTCATTTTGTGTACGAAATGCCCATTTTGTATATGAAACTATCAATGTACAAAACGACAGCAGTTTTGATCTTTGTATTTATGTAATATACCTTTAAAGCTAATTGTTCTTAACTTCAAACCTTTTCAAGTTATATTGTGCATTTAAAATATTTATGCATTGACTAGTGTGGATCTCATCATGTGTTGAAATAAATATATCAGTTCATGAAAACACTTCTACATCTACTGCAGTTAATTGGTTATGAAAATTTTGAATCATTTATAAATAATTTGCAAACTTTTATAGTGTCATTCCAGATAGACGCTCCCCGTTTAAATGACCAAATTCCAGTGAGACGACCTCAAATATTTCAGGGATCATTAGTTGAAATTCTGCAGTTTAACGACCCCAAGTATTGTTATTTAATATATGTGCAGATGATATTTAAATATGTTTGGTTACTTTAAACTATGAATTAATTCTTACTTGCAACAAAAATGCTTCTTAAAAAACAATTTATTTCAGGAGCACATGGTTTCAGCTGTAGATCTCTGCATATGGCGTGTTTACATGTCTTCAGCTAGACACTTGTGAGCGTAGCTTCAAAACTGTACAATAATGACTTAAAAATTACAATCATATGGGCTCTATAACTTATAAAACCAAAATAACTGCAACTTAGTATCAAATATCATTAATCTTTTTAACTCTTAATGTTGTTAAATAAAGTTGCCTTTAAATGCAAGTCATCCAGTTGGGAGTCATCTAAATGAAATATATTGGTGGAGGTCGTTTATCTGGAATTAAACAGTTTTTTGCTCACATAATTGAGGGTTTAAAATAAACAAAATGTCTTGTTAGAATCAAAATGCCATAAAGCTTCAAGTACAAAATTGGAAAATATCTTAGAATTTATTGACATTTCATTGAAAATTATCGCCAGCTACCTTTATATTGTAAATGTAATGAAACGTTTTCTTCAGCTTGGAAAAAAAGTTAATTGTGCATCCATGCTGCATTACTCATACCTGACCATTATAGTAGATATATCAATTGACTAGTGGGGCTAGTGACTGCAGCTTTCAAGCATGATAGGTGATCAACTTCCTATGCCGTTTGATTAGTCATTGGACTGATGACAGCACCAAGTCATAGTTGTTACTGCAGCCATTGCTCAATAGACAAAGTAGCACAAAAAGCCTTGCAGGTTGGCTTTTTTCAGTATAATATACCAGAAGAAGCATTTTTCTTTTTAAAAATTAATCCGTGATACAATACTTAAGCATACACATTTATATTTCATGAAAACACAATTTTATATATCATAGTTTGGGTTTTATGTAAAATTTGCTATGAATGTGCTGTTAATAACCAGGTTGAAAGATGTGCTGGCATGGTGGGCACAAATCTTAATTAAAATCAACCAACAGGGACACATGGAAAGCATCTACTGCTCAAAATTTATAGTTCAAGTTTAATTGAGTAGCATGAGCAAGTAACTCTATTTAAGAAAAATAAATGAAAATATGACCAGGTCATTGGTTTATATGTAATATGCATATATTATATTCCATTATTTATAGAATGATTATACATCATATTTATTAGGCAATATGTAGCACTAGCAAATAAGGGGAAAAGAACATTTGAATGACCATGATCTGACAGTCATTATTTAGTACCAATGAGTCCATATAGTCAAGACAGAAGGCAGCCTCAACAATAATACGCCATCTTGCTTTTTTAGATTATTTTCTCACCTTTCTCCTGCATTTCATGATCGGGTGGCGGGTGCTTTTTCAGGTTATTGTTGTTATAATATTAGCAACGTGTGAGCAAAATGTTGATAACTAGCCTGTCTTGTATAATGGAATGCAGCAGTTATATTTTGTTCCTATCATTGAACAAAAACCGCATGGTGAAAGTGGACAGTGAAGAGTAACTTTTGAAAATTATAAAGCATAAATAAGAAATTGAAAAGAAAATTAATAGAACTTGAAAATGAACTAAACAGGTTTGTTTCTAATAGAAATATTTAGCTAAAATGCTGTGCTAACTATTAAGCTACTGACAGATTAACAATTTTTGTGATTAATTGAAGCAACTACATGATTAGCTGTTAAGTAGGGGTGTACCAGCAATTAGCTCAATGACACGCTCATCAATTGCTGCCAACATATTTATTGCTTCAGCGTCAGCTGCTGGAAAATTTGATGCCAACATCTGGGGATTGTTGAGTTGACATTGCGCCATTCTTATGAGCATATGTCCACTTGACGTTACCATACGAGTATGCATTAACTGCTGCTCTTTTCTCAGCTCCGATTCTTCCAACTACAATATTAGTATCCTTACTGTTTCACGCAACATAAAAAACCAATAAAATTTAAATATGTAATGTTTTACTAATAGAATTGCAAATGTTATTTGGCTAATTAAGTGAAAATGGTCAACCAGCAGTTTGAAAGTCAGATTAATTTTTAAAACTTATTGATTAAAAATACGCTCACTTTAATCCCTAAATTTACCCAAGAGAACACTAGAATTATTTCGTTTCACAAGTTTATTTTTAAATATTTAGCAGGGAACAAACTTAGGTAGTAATGATAACAGTAGAAGTAAAGACCTGCCTTTAGTATTAGAGAGTTATTGCTTCAAAATTAGGAGTTATAGCCACCATGTTGTTTACCACAATTATGTTGATTAAAGTCATGGCCTTGATTATAACTAAATTGTTTAGTATAACATAAACCCATAAAATAATTGTATAAAAAATAGGATTAAAATTAGCAATGGACTCAACTAAGTTGTTGTATCCAGTGCACGAAATAGACAGCAAAATATTTCCAGGTCTAAAACATTTTTGGACTAGCTTATAAATGCACTATTGTAATTCAGCATTTCAAAAATGTTGCAAATAAAATTTGAACAATAGAACCATTTTATACTATATGTACGGCATATGTATGTCAGACTTACCAATGATGTCATCCTGATAATGCCTTCAATAATTTTAGAAATGAACACACACATGTCTTCCTGTAAAAGAATAAAATGGAAAAATCAGACCTCGGGGTACAACTAATTAAATAGCCACACTATATCATAAAAAGCATTTACTGGGAGGGTAAAACTTCTCAAAAATTAGTTTTATTTCTAATCAGGCTAGTTTATGACTAGAATTCAAGAAAGTAGCTTTATTATAAAAAAACCTATAAATTTCAATGGACATACTTGAAGAGAAGATGATGAACCTTGGTCAGCTTTAGTATTAGCATTTTGAGAAGAAGCTTTACTAAGTAGTTCTTCCTCCTCATACAAACAGTTGACTAACATCGATTCTATTACTTCAGATCTCTCCTTTAATTTCATGGATTGATCGGGAAAGGATTCACCATCTAAACATTCAACATTCTTAACTGCATTATTATGCATGATGACTTCCTTTTCGAAGCCATCACTTTTCCCAATTATCGAAGATGCTGGAAGCTCTGGAGTGGAAGACTTTGTAAGTGACAAATCTTCATTCACTCCGAAATGATTTTTTTGGAGTGAAGCTGGAGGTGGAGGGTATTCGGAACTGTCATTCAAGAATGGTATCTCCACCGAGCGATTCATATTAAAAGATGGAAAGACATCACCAGGACAAATATTGGTGTGTGTTTTTGGCGAACCCAAATCTTTAATCTTTGGAATTTCTTGAATAGAAACTGGACTACATTCATAAACATTGTTTCCATTTATTGATAATTGAGGAATATTGCCTGCTTGAATGAGCGACTGGATACCAACTGCAGCATCAACATTGCTATTGCTACTTTTACTTGGCATAATATCTTGAATCATTTCTTGCCTCCATGCAGTAATACTACTTGATTCTATACCACTGGCAGCTCTGGCTTGCATTACAACTTCAGGAGTCAAAAAATACTTCTTCAAGTGTTTCTGCATTGCATCTTTTAGGTCACAAGGCTTTAATAAACTAGGAAATAAGTGTTCAAATTTAGGATCTTCGGCAAAAAATCCAGAGTAAGATTTGAGATAGGTTAATTGAGCTTGTAGAACAATGTCAGAACTAAAAGATTGAGTATCATGGAAACGAGCGCAATAGAATCTCCAAGCGTTTTTCACAGTTTGAGAAACTACATCCGATGACATTGGGGACAATGATCGCAATGCTAATTGTTGTCCTTCAGAAGAGATTGGACAAAATGTAGAATCTTGATGAAATTTAAACACCGGCGGTGAGGTAAAACGGTCTGAAATTGTGCTTTTAAATGAAAAAGGGAAACTGCTGGAAATTAGCTTCGACGTAGGTGAGTTAGATTGACTAGTGTCATCATCAAAATCCCTTTCTTTATTTGATTTTTTGCTTTTAGAAAACAAATAGCTTGTTTTAGTTGATTTATGCGTAACTTGCTTAGCACTCAAACTTACTGTTTTAGCACCACATTTGTATATAGTAGACTTGTGAACAGAATTAAAAGTAGATGAGCCGGACTTGTTATCACCAAGTGGAGACTTGGAAATGCCAGTTTCAGACGGCGACAATGGAGATAAACTTGATCTTTCATAAGCTTGATTAGCTTGTCTGACATTGACAAAAGATTGTGCTTTTGGTTTACTTTCTAAAGAAGGACTTTTCGCTTTAACCATCCTCAACAATGAACTATCACTTGATTCGGCAGATTTACTTATCGATCTAGATTTTCGATATCTATATCTATACCTAGACTTGGCACCCCTAGATCTAGAACTACTAGATATAGATCTAGATCTTGCACTTCTAGATTGAGACATGCGACTCGAAGAAATTGATCTACCACGTGACCTGTGCTGTCGTCTTCTACTTCTAGACCTGGATCTTCTATTTCTATATTTGGATTTTCGGTTTTGATACTTGTACCTATATTTAGAGCTTCTGCTTCCAGATCTAGAGTCTCTGCTTCTAGACCTAGAGCTCCTGCTTTTAGATCTAGCGACCCTGCTTCGAGATCTAGATGTTCTGCTTCTAGATCTAGAGTACCTGTTTCTATATCTATAGTGTTTGCTTTTATATCTAGAGTTCCTGCTTTCAGATCTAGATTCACTGCCTCTAGATTTATATCGTGTATGCTTAGATCGATACCTTCTATGACTCAAACGAATTTTACTCCGCGATCTTTCTCTTTTCGGCCTATGACTTCTTTTTTTCAATGTACTTTCTTTCTCTCTTGATCGTTTACTTGAAGAACTACAAGACACACTAGAACTACTACTGGGTGAAGATGATCTTCGTAACATATGTCTAGTTTCATTGGGGGATTTAGATTCATCTTCTCTTTTTTTCTCTAGATTGTTTTGCAAATCTAAATCAGAATTTGCATGTGAAACAATTTTATCATCTGATTTCAGCAGATGACCAATCAACAATTGGGAGCTTTTGTCAACATTACATTTGACATTGGGGCCAGCTATAGTATCAGTTAAATTCGCTGTACTAGAATGTTCTGATTCAGACTTGCTTCCTCCTAATTCGTTCATAGCACTAAATGTTGTTGAATTCGTTTCTGCCTTGGACATTCCTGGGTGAGGCGCAAGTGATGTAGTGCTAGACGGCTGGCCAGATGTAAGATGGGTTACAATACTACCACCAGATGCTGTTGATTTGTCACCTGTGGACTCTTTTACGAGACAAATCTTTAGCTGTTTAGGCTGATCTGTCCCACTTGCTTCCTCATCAGCACACTTTTCCTTGACCATCTACAATAATCAGACACAGCTTACAAAAACTCAACATGACACACTTGTAAGGCAACAAAAATTCAAGTAGAGTAAATAGGCTAAATATTAATAAAAAATTGTCACAAAAAAGACATTTGAGTATTGTATAACATGTAACTACTTTCTTGTCAGGTTAACTACTACAAACATTTAAATTAAGAATAACACAAAAACTATTTCTTACTTCAACAGCTTTAGAAAGTACTTCTGCAGCGGCTGTTGGACAAGTAGAACTAGGATCTTTCACTACAACATATTGAAGTTTAAATGAAAATTTTGCTTGGTAATATAAAAAGATGTAAACACTACAAATTTGAGTTGAGTTTTTCACAATAACTAACTAAGTGAGTTATATAACACATAAACTAGCAATATTCATACTAATGAAAATTATAAAAATTAATTATTACATTGTCTTGGATTACCACAATGCCAATGAAGCTTAAATAGAACTTTAAATTTAACACAGTAGATTGGGTTTATTTCTAAATAATTATTATGATTATAATTATAATTACTGATAATGATTTTAATTCTGTAACCAATTGGTAAAACATATTTAAATATATGTAGAGATGTTTGTATGATGTATGTAAACGGCTGTCATGGAGTATGTTGACCAAATTTCATAATGAAGGAGTTACTGCTAGAGTTTAAAAATGTGAACAATAGTACACATATAACAGTTGTTTTGCATCACGGCATTGCGTCTAACAATAGTCAAGTTTATCCAAAGAAAATTTTTAGTTATGCCTAACAAATTAATACATGTTTTTTTGTTATTCATTAACACAATCAACAAAAAATATGTTAAAAAATAAATAAAACTATTACTGATATTATTATAGACTTGAAAAGTATTGATAGATCTATGCAACCTATAATCTAATAACATAATAAACTGCTTTTAAAAGTATAGAAAAAATTTCCTTGAAAAATAGAGGATAGACTAAATTGAAATTGACTTACCAACTTTTGAATCTGAGAGTTCATTGTTGTCTCCAGCAGCGTCTACTGTTTTAGACATTCTCAATGGACAAAGGCAGTGAGTTTTACAATCTCTCATCAAACAGATATTAGATAGAATCTGCAACATGACATTAGTGAAGAACAGAAAACATTATTTCAACTACAATATTCATAGAAAATCATTCTATCTGAAAAAAAAAACAAATTACTAGACCAAAAATGATGTTCAAGAATCTTGTCAACTTGTTTATGTTATTATTCCTTTTCTACAAGTTGATAACTTTTACCCTTCAAGTATTATGAATTTCTTTTAATTACTCAGAACAAAGAATTGTCAATTACAAAATCCTTATTATAACTATAAATGGTGATGGAATTTCAAACTATTGTAATAGTCACAATGGCAATAAACAAAAGTTTGGCAGCTGTAATTGGGTCATTATACTTTATTCAGTACGCATCAAAAAATTGTAACCAAAAATTAAAGTTTGCTCAAAATTCCTTAAAAGTTACTGTAGAAGATAAATTTATGTGCTGATTCTAACTATGCATAGCAAAAAAGGTTGAGAGAGGATTCTGCAGTCTCAATTTAGTTTGGTATAATACCTTTGAGAACAAATTTTGAATAATTTAAAATTGAATGATAAACATACCTGGACATTAGTTTTGTGCTCGGCAGAGGCAAGATGTTTTTGAAGAGTATTGGGTTCAAAAGTACTGGCTGGCTGACGAATTGGACAGATCTATAGAAATTAAAAACATCTCATTTCCAAATGATGATTAGGGTGCAAAACTTTGCGTGATTAATAAAATGAGTATACATATAATGCGTAAAAGTTCCACTAGCCAACTTAATTTAGCTGGCTTTCAATGTTTTCATACATATATGGTCTTGATTACATATAAAGAACATGTTATAAATTTCATTGCACAATTAAATTCTCAAAGAAACATTTAGTCATTTTCAGAGTGATTGCCAAAAAAGAAAAGTGTAAACATAGTCATTGGTCTAGAAAAGTAATCTCACCTCACAAAAGTACCTTAGATTGTTGTAGTCATTTATTCTAATCTAAAACAGACACATGATATATTATAACAGCAGGTTGTCAAAGAGCAATTGGATGTAGTTGATGGCAAAGTAGTGCAGGGTGGATTAGTTATCACAAGATTTGAAGTTGTTTGTCCCATTACTCTTCTTGATAAGCTTGATTCTGTAGCCTATATCTATATGGCCAACAACAAACTAAATGTATGGCAAAAATACAAGTTTGACTATAATAGTGGTGAGGTTAACAACGAAAAGATTGGTTTACAATAGAGCTAGAATACTCACGAGGTTTCCAAATCCCTCTGTATAAAAGGCTGAAATCTTAAAGAACAGTGCCTAAAACACAAAGTTTAAAAAGATAAATTAAAAGAAAAAAAAATGAGCTATTACTTATGACAATAATAGAGTGAATTTCACTATGCTCCGTGTGACTAAATCAGACTATCCTTTAACAGGCACATTGAATCTGAAAACAAACTCTCCACAACAAATAAATTCAACATTTTATGAAAGCCACTACTTTGGCAGAAGAGCAATGAAAATGAGTATTTAAACCACAACAGAGATAAATGTTAGTGAAAAACTCTAAAAACATATAGAGAAAAATAGCAGGCAGTCGGTTTTGTTTTCAACAAATGGGGGAAAAACTCCAATTAGATGCAGCTTTTGTAAAGTAGCCAATTTACCAAATAGGGTAGTTACATGTGAAAGCTCATGGCTAATATAGGCAGTACTAAAATACTGCTAATACTAAAAATACTGAAATATTACTAGCTTGACAAACTTGAATTAAAGTCTATAAAATATATAGCAAATATACCTATAAAATATTTGGCCTGGTCTACCATCTGAAGTTGCAAAGATTGAGTATTTTAACTTATTTGAGGGTTGCATATTATGTAACTAGAACTAGCATGCTAAAAATAACTAGAACTAGCATGCTAAAAATAACAAGAAACAAGAAAGTAGTTCTACTGCGATTACAAAAACGTTAAGTTTGCTGTGCTACAGAAATAAACAACATATAGAATTTTGAAAAAAAAAAATTGATAGTATGTTGGGATAGTATGAATAGCAAAACTGAAAACCAAGTTATAAATTATTTATTGCAATTAATCACAAATTTAAATTGCCACACACTGTACATGGGTTTGTTTACCACTAGTCATACCAAGATCAATGAGTAATAAAATATACTTACTCGCATATGGTGAGGAGATTCAACATGTTCTATGTAGCTGGATAGAGAATCAAATGTAGGTGGGCTTGATGTGCAACAAATCTACAAAAAAAACTTATCACATTGATAAATTTACTAAAAATACACAAATTCAAAACAACAAAACACGGAAATGAACATTAAACAAATGTCAGATTTTTGTGAACATAAAGTAAATTTATAAACAAAACTTCAATTGCTTTATGAAGAAAAGCATAAATTAAAATTACAATTTCAAGAAATATTTCAACATTTTGCAAAAAACAAACCTCAACAAATGGAATATCTTCTTTGTTTGCTTTAAGCCTTAACATTAAGTCAAGACTCAAAGTTAATAATGAAGTTGCACTGTAACACAGCATTCAAACAATAAAACAAGGCCACGTTATGTGATGGCACAATGTCACTACATAATGCAATAACAAAGAATTGCAGTCAATAAACTACAATTGAAAGCAATTAATACAGAAATGAAAACCAACATTTACTACATAGTAAATTTGACAATCCAAACTTCAGGTCAAATTTACACAAACACATAAAGAGATTCACATCTAAAATGAATCTTAGACTAACAGTAAAGCAATTTAAAACAAAATTACCTTGCAAGTGAATTTCAAATCTTCAGGCTCTGTGAATTTAATTGTTTCTATCTGATCCCGAATCATGCCCCTAAACCTCTGAAAGAACCAAGGACAGGAATCTATGTAAGGGAGCGTGGATAGCAGTCAGTACAACCCACAAATCAACTGACTAGCTCAGCATAGTATTAGTGTAGGTTTTCAGCTAAATATCTACACATGCTATAAGCTCAACACACCAGCAAAATTCAGACAAACTTTAAGAAACACTAAAACTGTAAACTCAATCAATAGAATAATATAGAACGCTTCGGTTTTAAGTATTTTTTTTAATAGAAAATAAATTTAAACCTGGACATCTCTGTAGTCAAACTTTTGTGCATCAGCACCTGCTGAATCTGCCAATAAAATATAAATAACAACATGTAAGCAACCACAGTTCTAAGGTACAACATATGCTGTAACTGACTGCTACAAAAACCATGAGTTGACCAGCTAAAACCAAAATTCAGTAGGCCTACATCTTTATTGTAAGCCTACTTAAACCAATCAGCATTTCAACTCCAATTATGTAATCCTCAGCCTTTCTAATTTAGATTATGATATGAAAATATTTAAACGTGTATGTAATCACAAACATATTTGTAATGATCTTCAATAGAGCTTACAAGATTAAAAAGACTTGTAAAGTTAAAATCAAACCAATTTAAAAAGTTAAAAATCATTAAATGTTTTTCACATAGAATAAAATAATCTACTATTCTCATTATTAACAACTTACCACTGAACGGCTCTGCTGCTTTAGCTATAAACTTTTTTATTTTCTACAAAACATATTGACAATACTTTTAATGAGAGTTTGTGTGTCTACCAAAATTTGAAAACAATAAATATTAATTCTAGTAATTGTCTTAAGATTTATGTTTCTGTAGAGAGAATAAAATAAAATCATATTGATGATAACTTCAGTGAAGTACTAGACAAACCGTCCTTCGTTGACTATGAGCCTCAGATTTCACATGATCTGTACAAGATGTGTCCCAACTTGTATCAACACAAAGCTATAAAAGCAATTATACGTTACCAATAACATTATACTACATACCTAAATCATTAGATACTATCACATATTTTCCACTTTTGATTTAGAAAAAATCTACAGCATGCATGCAACATACATATTGACATATGTAGCCCTATGCAACCATTATCTATGCAACAAGTCACTGCTAAAAGGCCATTATCTCAGTAATTTAAAAAAATTATATATGCATGAGTATGCACACACACACACAGTAATAGGATACAAACCTCACAAAACCCTCTTCTGTCCATAGCATAAAGCCTGAGATCCTATAACAAGTAATATACTGTGCAATAAGCAATCATAAAACACTAATTCAGGTGTATTTTGAAATAACAGTTGTATATTAGAATGTCACACTCATACTTTTGAAGTTGAACATGATAATTGATCTGAATCTATACTCAATACAATCTTAAAATGCCATCCCTAGATGTAGTTGAATTATTTAGAGTGGCATAAAAATTATTCTTATGTAAAAATAAGACAACCAAAGAACACAATAAAAACTACAATTAAATTAATCTTAGCATTGATCTCCAAATAAAGCCATAAAAATAAAAAACTTACTTTTAACCCAAACTTTTGTTCAGAAACTAGCTTGTCTCTAACGTTCTGGAAAATTCACAAACAGAATGTTGATATACAAGAGTAAAATACAACAAAAATTGTTAATTGATATAAATTGAAACTAAAACTACTTATCATTTTCTATATAAAATTGCAAATTTATGCATATGAATTCTTGCAACAGAAGTTTGAGCTAATTGTTAAGGGGAATAATATTAATTTGATTGTAATAACTACTATTATAGATTAAATCCCTCCAATTTTCATACCATTTTATTAAATATCATAGTTTTTATTCAACATTGCTTTGAAAAAAAAAATGAAATAAACTTATGTTTCTAACTTTGCTGTTTAGACAAGAAATAATTACTGTTGGCGAAACTATTACTGGATATTTTCATTGTTCACTCAACCAAAATGATGATGAAAAGTTATGCTTGCTTTCAACAGAAGATTTGAATTGATTTTGTCAAAGCAAAGTCAATTACAAGCTAAAATACATCTTAAGTCTTTCAATTGCTTGCATAATGCTGCAAGCAATTGTTGACAGGAGGGATGTAAGCAAGTGTGAAAAAATATACCTTCATATGTGAAAGAGTTTCGATATGCCAAAAATACACATCAAGCGTCCAAATCTTTACTTTGCAGACCTAAAATATAATAAAAGGAAATACCACACTAGGAATATGCCAACGTTTTGTTTTAGGTAAAAAATTTGTTCTTCACAGAATTTTAACATTAGCCTCAACCTAAGTGCAAAAGCTTCTTAACAATAACCAAATTTATGAAGAAACATAATATATAAAATATTATTAAAACTGCAAAAAAACAAACTTTATCTCAAACTTTGTGAATCTTTAAACCAATAAAAATGTCACCAAGTTTTCATTTCATTCTGTACTAATTTACCGAACAACTCAAAATTTCAGAATGCTGAAATTTTGCAGGGTTTAAACGGCAGGTTATAATCTTGTATAGCTTCCCCATGAAGTAATCCTCTGCTTTTTCCAGGGGTATCTAAAATTAAATTGTTTAAAAATATGATAGTCAACCAAAAACAGTAGAGCAGGAAGCAATACATTGAGAATAATATCATTATATCAATGATGTGCCATTGTAGTACAGATTAACTAACATCATGCTGAATAAACTGAAAAATTACAACAAAAAATTGATAACATCAATCTAAAAGATCTGTTAGCAGACTAATGATGGTGTACGATATAAGTTTTGGTGAGGCAACCGAAAGTCAGTTTGTTAGGAAGCAGATAAAAATATTTGCACCATAAAAGTATTCTAACGTATTCTAACCACATTGAAAATTTGATCACTTTCATAAAGCTTGTGTAAACAAGTTTGAATAAAACTTTTCAAGAACAGTTTTGCACTGTCTTAGCTACCTACAAACTGCTGGCTAATATTTTCTGAAGTTTTGCAGATGAATGAAGATTTACTATAAATTTGAAATTTTGATTGGGAATTAGAAGCATCAATTGAAGATATTTTAAAAACAAAAAGGCTAACCCTGAAAGTTAATTCTGACTTACATAAGCAAAGTATTTCTTGTATGACTCCCAAATTACTAGCTTCAGCTCCAAATCACCGCAATTATCTGTTTTGGAAGTTTTGTTCTTCTGTTTAGTAACTACAGTTGTAGAAGGTGTTGTTGGTTGTACCCTTGTGATGCCAGCCAGACTTGGCAATACTGCCTGCACAAGAACTGCTTGAGTGACTGGTTTAGTTGACTTACAGCCACGAACAGAGTCTACAGTTAAGGCACCAAATGACTGGGATTTCATAGCTGGTTCGTCTGCATGTACCAGCTGAGCAGAGGGTCGAGTAGTAGGTGGTAATGGAATAGACGCCACGTTGAGATCTTGCACATCCATAGCAGAATTTTCAGTTGTGGTAGATAAAAAATGATTCGTTTCAATTTCATTATTGTATGACATCTCTAGAGGCAAGACTGATTGAACTGGTAAAACTCTAGATTTAACTTTAGAGTCTATTGAACAATCAGAATACCCCTCTTCAACTTTAGTAGTAATAAAAGAGTCTTTAGTAGCCATGGCAACACTAGAGCAGCCATCACCATGATTGGCATCAGTAGAAGTATGCTTCAATTGCTTTGGAGATTCCATATTTGTGACTGAGTGAGTCAAATTACTAACAGGTTTGATTCGAGTATGCCTGACCTGAGTCAGAGTAGTTGAAGCATGAGCAGCAGGGTTGTAAGTATCAGATAACGGAGCTGGCACGTTATTCATAGCACTAGGAGCTTCAAAAGAGGTGGCGGATGTATTAGCTGCAACAGAATTGACAATTGCACTGGTGAGCATTTCAGCTGAAATGATAGATATCTGGAACAAATTGTCTCAATAAATACACAATATATAATAGCAAATGCATTATGTATATTCAACAATGTAAGTTTGCCCAAAGAAAATCAATAGTTTGATGGAAGTGCAACATAAATTAACTGCATTATTTACATATTGGCCGAAAACAAGTTAACAAAATGCATAGCACAGCAATGAGATAATCAACTAGAGAATCTAAAAGTTTGGAGTCTAAGACACTCTAATGAAAGCAAAACTGTTGTGTTTTTAGTATATATATTTATTGCCGCAGACTGAAAGAAAATAGCAATGTGAAAAACCGTTACATAAGTTATAAGTGTAGTTGCAAGTTGCAAGTGTAAAGATAAGTGAAAATGCTGGGTTTTTATACCCGTCAAAAAGTTAGGTGTAGAAAATGTAGAAAAAGCATAATATAGCTGGCATAGTTGTGATGATACATGAAAAGCTATAATGAATTAGAGAAAAGCATTCCCGACTCCTGTAATGTCCCAACAAAAAGTGTAGTAAGCCCTTTAGTTTTCACAATTGCATACTAAAATATTTCAACATCTCAAACTTTTTACACACCCTTTCAAATGTTAAGTATTAGCTATAATTTCACTAAAAAGAAAATTAAAGGGTATAAAAAATTTAGTAAACTCTGTTGACAACTTTGATTAAAACTTCTAAAATACCTTCAAACAAAACTTAAATCCCAGCTAAGCACTTGTGTAAGCTGGAGCCTGGAGCATAACCAGAATTTGGGCAAAATATATTCAATTGCAAAAATAAAAAAATGTAATAAATACCTTTTCCAGTAAAGAAAGTTGAAACGACACCTTCATCAGCCGAGTTTCTTGTAAACTAAAAATATACATATAAAAAACCAGGAAAGACAATACAACATGCTCAACTCCAATCATCAGTTCATTTGGAGAATTGTCTTCATTGAGATAGCTTTTCCACTACTAGCATTTCCAATTACAAAGCAGTTGCTGTAGTATTATAGGCTATACAACTTTTCAAAGAAAAAGCTATGGAAAACTTGAAGTTAAACAGCCCATGCATTTTAGGTAAATACCGTTTTTATTCTCTCTATACGACTCAATTAGCCAACATGTTATGTGCACAGTAAAACTTATTCATTATAATTATATAGTTGCCTTATTTTTTCAAAGTACTTTTTATTAACAAAGCACAGAAAACCTAGTATATAAAATACATATTGTAATAATTCTTTACAATGTACACAATACACATAGAATTATCAGTGAAGTAAGCCAAAGAGATTACAGTTTTAACAACTTACAATTTGCTTGCCTTGGATATGATTTCTTTGAGACTCATTCATGTGCCTAAAATAAATGAGGTAACTACTGCCAAACCCAATAAGTTGAAGCCATATAATAGAGAATAAGATCTATATGTATTTATATAAATATTGAAAATTATCAATAATGTTATATGTGTCCCTTTCTTGAAAATGAAGCAATAAGCCAAAATGATTACACTTGTAAATCTTGAAATACTTATGATTATAGTGAAGTTTTCAGAATTACTTTCAGAATAGACATGCTATCGTGTGATGAGCTATTCCAAATTTCCATTGCTATGCAACTGAAAGAGGAAAAATTCAACTTTGATTGGGAACTATTTACCTCCTATGCTATTTCAATAAATTTAATGCCTTCAGTTTACCTTTGCATTGATAAAATTGGTGAATCAAACTTTTCCTGAAACCGACTTTCGTGCCGTAATGGGTGTTTTATGCTTTGGGAGAAGGATCCAGAGAAATTTTGCATTGGTTGAGAACTCATCTGGTGCCAGGGTGATGCAACATTCCATCTCTGGGATTCAGTTTGATCCCATCTGGATTTCTCCATTTCTTTATCCCGCAAAGGTTGAACAGCATCCGTTTCCAAATTTTGTTGCCGATTCTTTTGCTGTTCTAACCACAGTTGCTGCCTTTTCCATTGCTCCTCAACACTCAACTTCGATGAAGAACCCCTTTGCCATTGCTGAGTGCCCTTGTGGTTAGTGTTGCTATTACTTGCTAGAGGAAAGCCTTCACCTGAACAGCATAAGAGAGCAAAGATAGTTAAACCATATATACCCTATACAACTATTAACAATTAGCAACTCAAATCTACAAAAGTTCTGTATTACTATGTTGCACATCTCCAAACTTATTGATTCAATATACAAAAATTAGGCATCATCATTCTACTCATAAAAAATTAAAATATCTTAATGTGGTACTATAATTAAAGAAACAAAATATTGAATAAAGCAATAGAAGTTATCAATAAGCATTGAAAATTATGAAAAAAATAACTTATTTTATAAATACCTTTTATTGAATGTAGAAAAATCTAGAAATATATATGTAATTCTTATTAATGATGCTGTAACCAAATAGGAAAAGCTCAACCAAGTTTATAACATTTGACAATATAAAAAATGCATGTGACTGCAAGTCTACAGTAAATGAAAATATATAAATAAAGGATTATAAACTTAATTATGAAAATAACATAAATTAACTATGACAAGGTTAAGATGATTACATGCACTTACCAAAGTTAAGATTCTGTGACATAGCAATAGCACAGCTATGTGTACGGGAGAACACAATATTCTAGAAAGACAGTATAGTTGTATGAGCAAAGTGTTACAACAAGTAGTACTAGCAGTAGTAGCAGTAGCACTAGTAGCCACATTAGAATTTGGCACCTGGCTATTGTTGCTGGATGCCTTCTTAAACGAACTTGGGTGTGAAGAGGTCTTGGTGACCCTGCGCCCACACCCACTAGTTTATTCATGCCTTCTACATTACTATGTTCAATCTTGATAAAATATGCTCGCTGGTGAACTTCTCTTTGTCTTATTAACTTTCTACGTTTAAATGCATTATTTTAGACAACTCACACCCCGCATCTTTTAAACTTAGTATAGTTTACATATTCAAAACTTTTAGCACATAATTTAACAAGCTTTGCCTTTTTTCACAGTTTTAAACATGAAGCAAGCATCTAATGTTTATGGCATAAAGATAGTTTGCTTCCAGGTTTTTGGTACTAAATTATTATCATAAGTAGCTTCTTTGTAGGTGTTAACAGGGTTTGATAATTTTGTAAATTTTAACTTAACCTGTTGTACCAAGTTCAACTTATTACGTTATTGTTATTAGAGTGAAGGGATCAATTTCATATTATAAATTGAACATGCATATATGAAAAAACAAATATATGTAATTATGATAATATTTACTATTTGGTAATTTTTGCAGTACAGAATCTCTAACCACACTGAACACACAAAACATTAGTAAATAACTTAGATATTGGCACTAAATACTGTACCTATTACCTAATACGACTTAGTTTCACAAAAATTATCAAGGGCTAAATTTTTTAACCAACATTTATTACAGCAACAGCACCTACACACATAGCAGTGCCAGTTGAAGTAAGCTTAACCTTATGGCTTATCCATCAAACTAGCAGACAACCCCTAAAAAATTATTGGAAGTATAATACTAATAAAATGTTAGATTTCTGAAAAAGCACTACACTATATAAGACAAGTTTAGGCCAATGCTCTGGTGTACTGTGGACTGTTAGTCAGCTATATTTTCAGTCATATCTGCCCTGGATTAGTTTGGAAGTCATAATGCAGTAGTCATGGTCAAGATATAAGCCAGTTTACACTCAGTTGCTATGCAAGCAAATACTGCAAGTGATCGGATTAGTGTGAAAGTTATATTGTATTGGTAGCATGTATTTTTTTAATTTATTTTATAAAAATCAATATAAGATTAGCATTTACTCCATCAGTATCGTAAATTTAAATTTATCGAACATTAAAGTAATATCAATATAAATATCATTATGTAAATTAAATTTAGGACTTTGTGTCACCGATACTATTAGCAACAACAATCGTAATTTACTTAATAAATCACTATGGCAGCATAATAAACTCAATAATAAGGTATACCACTTAAGCTCAAAGTGAAAGTCAAACTTACTCACACAGTCAAACTCACAGTCAACAGCATGAAAATAAATTATTTCAATTTTATATAAGTCAAAACTAAAATTAAGTTAATTACTATTAGTAAATGGCTAAATCAGTGAATGAAAACAGCAATGTGTAATATCAGTACAATCACCGCGACTATAAAACAACTCATGCAAGTTTATAGTCGCTATCCCTGTGAGAAACCCCTGGTGGAAAGGGTTTATGTTAAAGCGGGCTAAGGACTTATTTAAATGGGGCACATGAGCAATTATGACTGGATGCTCTTCCTAACATCACCAATGGCCTTTGTCAGGGATTGAACCCATGACATTGTGTTTACTTAACATATTATAATACTAAAAATATTAATTCAAATTATGATCATAATGATATTGATATTGAAAAACAGGGTAAACTTGTCGATGACTTATATCATTCATCATCGATTATTTTCACGATTATTATTACTCAAACTTACTCGAAGTGATCATTACACTGAACTGCACCCTAGAGGAAGGAAAGAGTGTGCCACATATGGGTCATATGTTGGACAGTTATTGGTCCATAGTCATACGGTTAGTACTGGTTGAGCTGTATTGATTAAACAGGAACTTAATCATGTCTATGTGGAGGTCTCCGATTGTGATCAATTTTCAGATCCTAGATAGTCTTTGAGAGAAAACTGTTCAGATATTTGGTATTATTAGCACCCACTGAACGGGGCTGTCCTCTTGCTTGGGAGTGAGGATGTATAGTGCTGTTTGTTGGTTTGTTCAGCAGGCCACCATGGGCAGAGCTGAGAACCAGATGTTTTTTGCCAGAATCATGATAAGGAGATCAATACGCCTGGTTATCCTTCTTTATTCAAGGGGCTGTAAGCAGAGTTTTTTATGGCACTTTCGACATCTTCACGGCTTTCAACATTGGTTTTGAATTGCACTGTATCCACTTGTATCTTTTTAAGGCAGAAATATCATTTTTGCAGGTTGGGTCTCCAGCTGCATTGGCATACTTAAGGTGTGGTAGACACAATTTTTCCCACCTATTCGCCGCTTTGCCCAGTTCGAGTAGCAGGATGTGGTAGACACAATGCTTTGTATGAAATCAATAGTGCCCGTTCAGGGTTTCAGTAGAGAGCTCTTTTAATCCTACCCCATTGTCTTCTAGTATATAGTATTTTATTTGATATATGTTTGTTGAACCTGCACTCCGATTGCAGTGTGATACCCAAGTATTTTGTAAAGTCTGCATGATCTAGCACTGATCCATTCAATGTGTAGTTGGGAGTATATCCTACAGAGTTTTTATTTTTCTTCTTAGATATGTTGAATGACATACCCCACTTCTCTGACCACGCACCAAGAGAATCTAGATTTTGCTGGAACCTGCTGCCGTCACCAATTGAAGCCCTCCTGGTAGACAAGGGTGTCATCAGCAAACAAAGCACATGAGCAATCAAAACAGTCAGGTAGGTCATTAATAAAAATGATAAAGAGTATTGGTCCCCAAACTGATCATTGCGACACACCTGAGGTAACTGGCAACGAATATGAGATGTGACTTTGCAAAGCCACTCTCTGTGTACGATTGGTTAGGAAGCTATTTATCCAGTGAAGGGTGTATTCATGCATATCTGCAATCTCTGAAAGCTATTTCATTAGAAGGGCATGAGGCACTCCATCAAATGCTTTAGTGAAGTTCAGAACAGCTGACGAGTTTGGAGTGTATTTGTAGAGTGGAGTATATAGTGCACAGTTGCACAGATTTGTGTTTCACAAAAGAGGCCACTCCTAAACCATGCTGCCTACTATTTAGCTCGTTGTCAATTTTTTCAACAGGTTTCTCAATACAAAATGCTCCAACATTGTACAAGGAACATTTGTCAGTGAAATGGGTCGATAGTTGTTGACATTGTCCGCGACCCCTGACTTGTGAAGAGCTGAGGCCATCCTGGAGTCTGTCCGTATTTTTCATGTTTTGCATCCTTTTCGATTTTAGATAAAAATGGCATCGGTAAAAATGACGCAGGTAATAACGCCAAAAATGGTAAAGTAGATAAAAATGGTACACTGATGTTGAATTTTCTCAAGTTCCCAAACCAGACCCTAAACCTGAAAACCCCAATTTGAAACTTAAACCCCATTCTCAAACCTAAACCTCCCTTTGTAAATCCTAATAATAAAAATGTGCCATTTTTACCTAATTGGCCATTTGCGCCATTATTACCTGTTCTATTTTTACCGGACACCTTCCTTTTCGCTACTCTATAGGCAAATAAATCAGGAACTCCGGTGTGGATGCTAGAGCTATGTATGAATAGTTGATGACCTGTGGCGAACTGTCTGTGAAAATGATGATTGAGCATGTCTGCGCATCCCTTAGGATGAGAGGTGAGCACACTGATAGTGATACTGATATTAACTTACAGTCACAATGTCAATGGGCAATGACAATAGTAAACTAAAAGTAAATGCAACCAATGGCAATACCATGATAATGATTACTCATAAAGATAATCAGTAACAACACTACCATTGACCTTGTCATTGTGGTACTGATTGTCATACTTTTATTCCCAGTGAGTGTGACAGTAGAACTAGACATAATAGAGGTACTCAGTACTGGTAGTACTAGTACTATTAGTATTTACTAAATACTAATACTAATAGTAATACTGAGTTTAATACCAATTACTATTGCTATTAGTATTACTATAAGTAAAACTATTGAACATTATGATTAGTATTGGCTATTGCAAAGGTTAAGCTTAAGCTAATACTAATACTAATAGTAATACTAATAGTAATAGTAATAGTAATACTATTAGTATTAGATTTAGTATTACTTAACCTTAGTAATACTAAGTCTAATGAGTAATGAGTAATGACTGTAAGTGTATAATCACTATAATGTCTAATACTAATAGTAATACTAATAGTAATAGTTATACTTATGCTTATACTTATAGTAATACTAATAGTAATAGTAATACTAATAGTAATAGTTATAGTAATACTAATAGTAACTAATAGTAATAGTAGTAAATGTAATACCAACTCCAAGTCCAATGGCAATAGCAATAGTTATAGTAATACTAACACAGTAACTGTAAGGGTAACAGAATACTACTACTAGCGTTACTATTAAAATAATTATGTCAAATTTGCTCGTTTATTATATATGCATAGAAATTTCCGCCTGAATTTGCAGGCATGATCATTATGAAGATGTAAAACATTGCCGCCCCACTGAAATGGAATAAGAAACTGAATGCATTCAGTGGTGCTCACACCATTCGTAAGTCATTAGAGGTGACAACTCCACTCTATTATAGAAGCGCCGTAACATTTTCCTAAGAATTCTAGTTAGAACGAGAGATGTTTCTATCTGTGTGCGAGTTACTGATCAGTTTGATTGGCTGAACAAATCTGCTAAAGCGACAAAGTCCGCATTTCGTAAATAAAACCACATGCTAGTTCTTCATCGCTAACCTATACACTATACAGTATACAGCGACCAGGGCACAACAAATAAAAGTATACACATGTTGACTCTAAAGTCTAATCGTTAGAACTTAGCGACTCTCCCAGTGCATAAAATGTGTGCAATAAACGCAAATAAATGATAATATTATATTTTTCAAACTAAACCTTAAAAAACTAGTTAGTTTCAGTTTTCAGTTTGGGGGAGTTTCCCACTAAGAACCCCTGGAGGGTGAATGCATGGGAACTCGATATATGCATATACATAATAATTATATGCATATAATACGTATATATTCTTTTTTATATTATATCGTTCATTTATTTTATTTTTCTTTAGTTATAGAGTTTCGTAGTAAAATGTAAGTAAAAAACATTTAAAAACCAACACTCTAGTCTAAATTCCATCTCTCAACTCCCTAGTAGTTCGGGGATAAAAAGAGTGAAAATATACTTTTGAAGATATTGCAGGCAAGAAAAACTTCGAGTGTTGTCTGGTATTAATTGGAGGTTGTGGAGCAACATATCCTTGATTTATTAAATTATTTTCTATACATTTGAAAAATAGTTTTTGCCGCAATTCTTTTCGACGGTCTTTCATGGATTTAATTCCTGTGGCTTCTCGTAGATTACTGTAGCTTACTTGTGATCTTATAGAAAAAATAAAACACAATGCTTTATTTTGAACTTTTTCAATAATTTTAATATCTTTTTTAAAAACAGGATCCCACACCTGACAACCATATTCCAACTTTGACCTCACTAAACTGTAATATGCAACAAGCTTAGTTTTTGTGTCTGCAGATTTTAGTACTCTTTTTATCATTCCCAGGTTTTTATAGGCATTGGTTATTATTTTTTTTATATGATTGGTCCACTTCATGTCATAACTAAATTCAATACCTAAATATGGATGTGATTCTACGTTACTTAATCTAGTATTATTCAAAGTATATATTATATCAGAATTTTTTTCACCAACTGATATAACTGAGCATTTGGCTGCATTAAAACACATCTGCCAGGTATGGGACCATTTCTCCACGGTGTTTAGATCTTGTTGTAGCTGATTTTTATTTTCTCTGACATTGAAAAGCAATGCATCATCTGCAAACAATCGGATCTGCGAGTCGATACCTAGTGGTAAGTCGTTGATATAGATAACAAAGTTAGTTTGCTAATGTAAGTAATGTTACGGACTCAATTAAGAGGTAGGTGAAGAATTATGTTTAAAAAAAGTCAAGTATCGACTCTGCCTTACCAAATTTTACTACTTATGTAAATTTATTTTCATTCAGCTATAATATAGGACTGTATTGCATATATTTAATTTTATACTACAAAACACAGTATGCTAGATGGATAGTGGGCAATGGAAAAACCATTATTGCTAATAGTTAACCAATCAGGTAACGATCTTAAAAGGACCAATCAAAATGTGCAGCAACTCGTCTGCAAATGGCTTATGCTTCGTACTAATAGTAATAATAGAACAGCTCTGAAAACCTCTGGAGTACTGGTGTACATAAATACCGCATTTGTGCTGCTGTAGCAGCAGTCAATATGAACATGTTGATATTAAAGCAACAAGGTTGAGGCTGTAAGTTATTTGGTATTAAGGATTATTTGAGTTGTTTTAGATATATTCATGTTCATACTAGTAACACTATGACTATTGAGTATTTCCTAGACTTGTAGTTCACTAGTTGTAGCACTAGCTATTACTATAAGTATTAGTATTACTATTAGTATTAACTTAAAGTTTACTGTTTTAGTGTTTACTGTTTAGGTTTGACAAATCACAAAATCGAATGACTAACACTAACAGTAACTCACTATAATTAGTATTACATTCACTATAAGTATAACCATTCACTATTCTGGTATTCTGGTATTCTCAATCTCATTCAGTTTCACAATCACTATGAGTATGAGTATGACTATGGCTATAACTATAAGTATAAGCCTATAACTATAAGTATAAGTATAATTGTTCACTATTACTATGAGTATGACTATCACTATCAGTATCATTATCAGTATCACTATAACTGGTATAAGTATGAGTATCAGTATGACTATAACTAAAAATATAAGTATAACTTATAAGTCATAAGTATAACTCTATAAGTACAACTAATAGTAATACTATCACTATGAGTATGTCTATTAGTATTAGACTAGTAGTATTACTATTACTATTAGTAATACTAATACTCAGTACTAGTATCACTATCACTGTGTGTATTAAATTTGAAACTCATGTTGACATTCACATTGTGATTGTCTGAAAAATATTCATAATGATAAACTCATAATTCATTAAAATTAAAGTAATTGATTTGATATTCATATTAATTGTCATATTCATATTGATAATAATTGTGATTGTAATTAATAATTGGTGATATTAATATTCTAATTTATAATTATTAATTAATATTAATTTATAATACTGACATTGTATTATTATAATTTATATTTTTATTGCTTTTTATTTCTACGCCTACGGCATGCTGATACTAATACTTTACTAATAGCAATACTCATACTGAGTTGTACTTATAGTTGTAGTTTGACTCTATAGAGTAATGGTTTATAGTGAATGTTAGCCATACTGAGTATAATTATAAAAGCAAGAATAATTATACTGAAAGTGAAAATGATACACATGCAGCTACTGTTATACCAATACCATACATTTATTATTGTATCACAATCAAAACGTGCCAATGTCACATTTAATGCTGAACTTAATGTGAATATCAATATGAAATTATCATGAATGTTAATATGAATAACTATTAGTATTACTATCACTATGATAATGAGTGACCATGACTGTATGAGATTTAGGATATGTTTCATTCATGGCTCACTATGACTATTACTATATAATTATGAATATTGCCATTGATATTAAAGCATTACTTAGCCATTACTAATCAATTACTATTACTAGTAGTACCATTAGTAAAAGTAAATGTTATACTAATAGTATAAGTATTACTGTGTCTATTATGATTGTCTATTGCAATTAATATTGGTAGTAGTTAATACTATAACTATTCGTATAAATATTACTTTATTGGTAGTAATCTAAAATATTACTATTAAGATTATGATTGCTATTACTGTATTAACTTTCAGAAAAAGAGTATTAGCAGTACTTTTAGTATCATTAGTATTATTACTACCTATTAGATCATTACTTCTATAACTGGTATAAATTGAGTATTGCTATTATTATAAGTATAACTAATACTAACACTAATAGTAATCTTTACATCCTTATTGCTTATAGTTATAGTTATATTTATATTAATTATATTATAATAGCATTATAGTCATTTTATAGACTACAAAACAAAGTTTCATAAATATTGTGATCTAAGCATAATTAATCATTCTTTGAGTATAAGGATTTTATTGAAAGTAAGTTCAGTATTTGTTTGCATAAATTCATTTTTTAGACCTAAGACTAATCAATTTGATGGAATGACACTGGTTTGTGAAAAATCATAATGAATTCTCAAAATACAAAGAATGAAAACTCAGACGACATTGCAGCATCAAAAGGTAGATGTGCAGGTTTTGAGACTTCTTCAGGAAGTAATAAGTGTGAAACAGGTCTGCTTCCAGCCGCAAGGCAAAGGTCACTTTCAACACCAGAGCTGGATGATGTTGACAGCTCAAGGCGAACCACTTTGTCATGTCAAGCTCTAAGACACGCACTACTAACTTTATACAGGATCGATGACTTTATCATGGAAGAAATTGGTAGTGGCTTTTTTTCACAAGTGTATAAGGTAAAAGCAATAAAATAAACTATTATTGTAAATGAGTAGGATTTTGTTAAGTTGTAATTTTAAATTTTGATGGCTTAAATGTAGCATTCAGCATCCATTTACAAAATATATGCCATGTTGCACAAATGTCATTATACATTGCTGCATGGAGACAAATTGAATGGCGGTTAGGTTTGATTTGCACTTTGCTATTTGTAGTTGATCAACTTTATATGTGACTCACTGCTAGTTTATGTTGGGCTGTTGGCTGTAACATTTTAGGGAATTTATTGCCAGAAGAGCAGCGTTTCACACCACAGTAATTTGATAGAAGCAGGTGTTATTGGGTGGAGTTTATTTTCATATTAATGTAGCTTAAACTCACCCCCTTGGTGATATATAAGTGTGTCATAATCCTTATGTATGTATGTCTTATGTAAGGTTTTAAGGTGACTGGCTGCTGCTTCTGTGTATTTTTTAATTCTTATTTGATCAATTACATATTTTCTGGACAAATATTATTTAACATTTTTTCATTTTGCCATTTCTTTCAGCTGTTTCATATAATTATTCAACTTGTCAATAGTGTCTAGGAAAAATTAGTTCTAAGCTATTGTAGAATAGTAGTTTTATTTTTACTATTTTACTTAATGTTCTGTGCTTAGCATTCAAATTGAAGTTTTGGGAATAAGAAACTAGGAGTTAGAGCCTAGTTTCAGGAGATAGAAAAAGACATTAGAACCATCACAGTCAAGTCTGGTAATTACCTAGCATGACTTTGCATAAGTGCACCTACATAGAGTGGAGTAGCTGTAATACTGCAAACACTCATGTACTAGCTATTGGTGTTACTACAGGTGACCCACATGGTCACTGGTGAAGTGATGGTGCTGAAGATAAATACTCTAGAGGAAAATAGACCAAATGTCTTACGGGAAGTGCAACTTATGAATAGGATGTCCCACCCTAATATACTCAAGTAAGATCATAGCTTGAGTAGACATTCTCAATTCTCATGGTAGCAGTTTCTTTACTAACTACAACCATCATGAGTATGTTCATAATATGCCAAAAATATGCACTTACTTTCTGATGTAGCTAACAGATTCTGTAGGGGGTGTTTGCCTTTATACCCGTATCATTCCTATGGCATAGTTGCAGTTGATGAAGTTAAATATTTGATGATATATAAACTATTGATGATAAATAGAGGTATTTGGAAATGTCTGAATAGGAAATTTCAATTTCTTTTTCTGTGACATCATGATTTACTGTGCAGTAAAGTGGCTTCAATTATTATGTGAAAATCATCACGACTTTAATTCCTAAAATAGTAATTTAATATAATATTATTAGTACTATAAACTTGACCTCTGGAATTCTAAAAATGTATACAGCATTGAAACTTCATTGAAAAGAAGCATATTAGAATTAATTGATTGAATTTTTATGTGCTATATTTTAGTATATGGTTAATCTCTGAAGTTGTGGATATATAATCTATTTTTCATAGTTATTTTTAATTTCATGAATGGTTGCTTACATGCTCTAGACTTTTAATGATTAGGGCAGCAATAATTAGTAATGTATAATTTAACTTTCAATTAGCTGAAATATTATTGTTATTAGGTAAAATTATATCCAAGTGCTGCCCATTAATAATCGATAGTTGTGTAAAATGTTTGTTTATAGCATTATTATATGGTATACATGGCAAAACAAAATGTATAGATAAAAAAGGAAAAAATGTAGAATATCAACATACAATATAATTTAATTGCAGTCTACACTTCGTCAAAACAATATAGCCATGTTAGTTTTTAACAGTGTATCTGATAACTTATGGAAATAGAGCAGAAGAATATAAAACTCTGTCCAACTTCTTCATTACATGCTGATTCACACAACCAGTTGTGACATACAAAATATAAACACTTCATTCTGTTATCAAGCCGAAGAGACTTTTGACCCCATCAATTCAAAATATTTCTCAGTCAAAAATTTTTCACAAAGCTTATTGAAAAGCCCACAATTCAACTGTTACTGTTATGACTATAATAATATGCTATCAGTAAACACAGTTTGCATATTTCTTCAGAAGTGTTGCAGTTTTTCAGTTCAACAACTTTTCATTTGGTGCTCATATGTCATAATATTCTGGTTTATGTTCAGTTATTATGGGTTCAGTTTTCACACAGATAGTTGAAGGAAGTAAACAAATAACAGCAGAGTGCACTAAAATGACATTTTCTGCCAGCAATGTATCTGTGTTTTGCAATTTAGTCTGTTTTTGTTGTAAAACTTATTTTTGAAAGCATTTTTTATGGATGCTTAAGGGTCTTATTTTTTAAGCAATTATTTTTGCCATAAATATTTCTTACGTTTTAAAAAAACAATTTTTCATCTGTTATTGGTGACATTTTGTATTAACAATTGTCAATAGGCACGATCTACTTTTATTCCGTAGGCTAAAGTTACTTACACTTACATTACTCTATGCATCATTGAATGTAATTTAATTTTTGTTGCAGGTTTCTAGGAGTTTGTGTCAATAAAGGACAACTCCATGCCTTGTCTGAGGTAACATAATAATTAGTGATGTTTTAGCTAATATGTACATTTTATAACTTATAATCTACTAGGCTCTACTAGGCTTCGTATTTCAAGCATGCTATACTTTCTAAAACTAAAATTAGAATCAACATGAATATAATTTTTCAGATGAGTTTGTTTCATGGTAATTTTTCATAAATATTCTGTGGTTATCATTGTTGAGCTTTGTTTTAGTATATAAATGGAGGAAGCTTACATGAAATACTGTCGAATCCAGCAGAAGTGTTACCATGGCAGGAGAGGGTTAGCATGTCTTTAGATATTGCCGAGGGAATGAAGTACCTTCACAGTTGTGGTGTCTTTCACCGAGACTTGACTTCAAGGGTATGTCTCAGACATTGATTCTCTCAATACTTCTCTCCTCACACTATATCAGTGTATACACAAGTGTGAGTACTAAGTTTATAGAGCTGTCATCAGTCATTAAAGGCTTCTATTAGCTTGGATAGGCAAAACTATGCTCTCATTTGCCAAAATTGTGTATGACCTTGAAATTTGTCAAACATAGAATTATCTCTTTGATTGAGTTTTTTTCTAAATGTGGGCACTTTCTTTCTAGAACATATTAGTCAGTATAGATGGAACAATTAAAAAAGCCATTGTGGGAGATTTTGGCCTAGCTGCAAAAATACCAGACATAGAGGCTGATGAATTTCACCTCTCTACTGTTGGTAGCCCTTTCTGGATTGCTCCTGAGTGTATTAACAATCAAAGATATGATCAAAGGGTAAGATATTTGTGAAGTGGCTTACTCAGGCCGGAAAGCATTTTGCTCATGAATTTGATTTTAGTTGCATTTTATTTTACAAAATTTTACCTAAAAATATATTATTTGGCATTAAGCGGACCCATTTAATTGCATGGTTTTTGGCTAGAGTTAAAAGCACCAGATACATCATATGTAGTGGCCAGCAAAGTTTCACATCCTACTTTTAACCATCAGTTTCCTTCTGCTGAAATTGCACTTTTACCTAGATTTTGTTGTAACCAATAAAAATTATTCATCTTTCTTGGAAATGTTCCATCAATGAGCCACTGTTTGGTGTCAAAGCTGGCTCCTTCCTTTTGATGTTGAATTATTTTGAATTGAAACATCAGCCAGCAATTTTGTTGAAAGGATTCAATTGATTTTAGACACTACTTTCCATATACAATGATAAACTCAGTTACTCTACTGGCAGTCTGTTTAGATATGCTATTTTGTTGGAAACCTACAGTTGCCTACAAGGAACATGCATATAAAACTATTTGCTTGAAGCCGCCAATTCCTCTTTAGCCATCATGTGTTTGGCCAATGCAACTTGTTCACATATTATTGTGTTTAGTTTTGGTGTGTAGGTTTTGTTGAGTTTCATGTGAAAATGCCAAGATTTAACTCATCCCCCCTTGCAGATTTTTAGCTGTGTTTTGCCAGCCAGTATGTGATATTTTCTGAACAAGCTTTTCACTTTTCATTTTGTAACATACATACTCTACATACTCTACATACCAGTCAAAGATTTCTGAATTGTTGTGAAGATCAAATTCCACTTTATTTATAGATAATATTTACATTATTCAGTAATAGTAACGACACTGTTTTGTTGGCAAACCTCAAAAGTAAATAGAGTAGATATGGTGATACTAATACTTGTAGCAGTGATTAGGCTAATGGAGAAAATCAAACTTTCTACTTCATTATTTCCTAACTTCAATGCAAGAGAGTAGGTGAAGCATAACATTTTTAGATAAGTTATGATGACTAAGCATACAATAAATGCTGTGGTGTAAATTATTGGACTAAACTACCCATTTAATAGATCAACATTTTTATGTGTTTTGAATAACTTGTTTTCCTCAATTGACTCATTCTTGTTGATGTGAATGGCATAGTTTATTCTCTGCAATACAACTGGCTTTTGGTAATAAAAAATAGTCCATTGTAAATGCTGCATACTTGTTGGGTCATTTAAAAAAAATATTGGTAATAATAGAATAGACAAGGGGTAAATATATTAAACATAGGCATCCTGCTGATTATTCTTCTATGAAATTTAAATGCATATTTATATATGAATGCTTTGTATACTCTTTCTAGTTACATAAATATTGCATATTATTTGTAGTCTGACATCTTCTCTTTCGGCATTGTTCTGTGTGAAATTATAGCAAGAATTGATGCAAATCCCGATGTGATGCCTAGAACTCAGGTAAGTTGAGCTGATAACATGTTAGGTGTTTCCTACAGTGCTTCTGCACACAGTTTAATCTGAGTTCAGCTATGCTTTATTTCACTTCTCCATATTCAACTGCTTTTGACTTGATGTAGTTGAAGATCTAGTTTATAACCAGATGGTGATATGTTTAAAAATTGGCTTTTACTTTCATCTGCAAATGGGAAGTTTGTTAAATCAACTTTGTGCAATCCTTGGGTCGTACTTGTCATAAGATTCAACACATTTTATTTGATAATATTTACAATATCAATTTTAAATCAAAATCAGTTTATTTTGGTAAAAGCACTGAAGCATATTTTCGCTTGTTACACAACAGAGTTTTTCTTATTCCTTAAATTTGCTGCAGCTAAATTGAAGTGTTTGTAGAGAAGATTCATAATTTAATTTTTTAGTAATGCAGTAAAAGGCTCCCAATAATTTGAATATCTTTAAAAAATGATATGTAAAATGCCTTTTTCAGTCTATTCTTTATACTATTGTTTAACTGTTGGGCTCTAAACTATGAAACTTCACTTGTTGGTAGTAAATTCTGTCTAGGAATGCACACCAATGCCTATTATATACATCTTGTGTTTTCTATGGTACATCATAAGTTGCCTAAGACCCAGGTTGATCTTTATTTTTATTCTGGGGCCTCAAAGTAATGTATGACATCATGTTTATTTAGCTATCTCCTGTCACTTAGCCACATTTTTTAACAATATTATCCCCCTAATTGTCATTGCAATCCCTTTCTCTAACGTGTGATAAAACAGCAACCCATGTTTGGTTTTGCTGATTGGCCAGCCCAACTGGAGACAGGGAGTTTAGCTGAAATTCTAACCCCCAGTGGTATTGAGGTGGTTATCTCAAAGCAAATAAGTAACTGGGTAGGGATTATTGAAAATAGCTACTCAAAATTCCACACTTGTTCCTCTAGTTTGCAGTATAAAGATTTTCATTATTTGCTGCTTTCAAACTTTTACACATGTGCCTCCATGTTCTCACACTGTTTACTCTACACACTGACTTGCAGCTATGTATGTTTTATCTGGGCTGTAAATCATTAGTGCATCCATTATATCAGCAACTCAGGGAAACAGTTCTTGCTAAGTCTGTTAGCTAATTTATCAGCTACTGATCTTTATAATGAAGAAATTAATTGTTTTGCCATTTGATGTGCAAGTTGGTAATTATACTACACCTGTAGTTATTTTGCTGCTGTGTATTTGTACATTTGATGCACTGTGAGGAAGTAGAAGTCTAGCATTGTTTACCCTTTAGCTAACCATCTACTGATATGTGCTGTATATAATTTACTGCCTGAACATAGGGAGGGAGGAGAAGCAATGTACTCACATAAATTTCAGCTTAAATTTAAGGCTATAGTGATGGATATCATTACAAATATGAATAGAGTTTGAAAGTCATGTGTAGAGTTAAAACTAGCAAGTCGTGACTGGCTAGCTATTGCCTAGATGCAAATATGTGAACATTTATCCCATTCAGAAATTAACCTTAATAGTCACTAAAACCCCATTTTAGTTGCCCCCTGCTGCTAGTTTATGTATTAATTTTTTGACTCCTTTTTGCTAAGAAAGGGGCTACTCTACTTTCAATAGACAATAAATTATGCAAATAAACAGGAAATGTGTCTGTGTAACTTTTCCCTCATATCCTGTGATGATGGGCCACCGGATAAATGTTATGCTCATTGTTTTGGGAGGAAACAACATGCACTTATTATCTCACTCACAGATGGTGTCATTTCCTCTTTTGTAGAATTTTGGATTAGATTACATAGCATACAGTAGCCTTGCTGAGGACTGCCCACTGCACTTCTTGTATTTAGCCTTTTGTTGTTGTCAAGTAAGTGCCTAATATTTTGTGTAAACTTGGCTTCTTCAAAAGGAGGTATACTATATATTAGCCATATTTCTATACACAATATAAATCTGCAGTTAGCTGTTCTGTTCAGCTATGCTATATATAGTTTAGAGTCGCCTGTTCCAAGGCAGTGCAAGTTTCAAAGAATAGAAAATCATAACCGAATTAGTTCACATAATATAAAAAAGTTGTAATGTGCCAGGCAAACATTTAAAAACTCTAAAATGGTTTTGGTTAAGCATATGCATTTTATTTCTCCAATCTCATTGTGATGAAGAAAATTAACAGCAGCACTAAAGCATGCAGTTGCAGTCGCTATGAAGCATGCAGTTAGCTGAAATATGGCTAAACTGCTTGTAAGAGTCTCAATCTTTTAGCCACTCTCTGCTGCAACCTAATTCTAATTTGTTTTCATACAGATATACTAATAACATAATGAGTAGTGAACTAGTCTCAACTTGACCTTATCAAAAGTGGTTTCTATCAAACTACATCCTAACAATGTTTGGTTGAGATGCTCTCTGCAGCAGAACTTAGTAATGAGTCATATACAGATGATTCACGTGATCATGTTTGCATTTCAACACCTGAACCAGAACGTTACTGATTAGACTATCTTTCAGTCTAGTTACTAGTGATGTTAGGAATATTTTGTATGCTTCAAATGCAGTCTTATCTCGGTAGCAATATTGCAATACTGATAATTTTCATGTTGTATCGACTGCTGAATAACACAATATTGTGTGAGTCACTGGGAGAAAATCAGACAATTTGGATGTTCTATTCAATCTGCCTAAAATATTTTCAAAGTTGTTATCACTATATTGTTATCCTCAAAAGCTCATTGGAAGTCAGTGAACATTTTAGCATCATGTGACGTTTTATAATATATTGGTGTTGGTAAATAGAACTTTGCAATTAAAGCATTACTATTACTCTTTCTGTTGATTCGTGTACCCCTTTCTCTTTTCTCATCTATCAGCTTTTGGCTGTTAGTTGATACTTTCTTGGAGTTGTCTGCCATATATATTTTAATCTATTGTTTTAGATGGACCCAAGCAAACGACCTCCTTTTACTGAACTGGTAGAAAAACTCAAGACTATAAAGAATCACAGGCTGGTCTCTCAGCATACAAATCCTATAGCTGCAAGGTCTCAAATTTCTGTTGGGCACGTTAGACGTCACATATACAAGTTTTCTGGCAATGGTAAGTTGAAGAAGTTGATGAAAGTCTCAAATATTGAAAAGATTTTCATGATTTAAATGGACTCTAGTTCAGGTTACATCATGAAAAACCACACATCCTATGGTCTATTTGAATGGAGTCTGTCCTTTTAAACAGACAACTCCCAATCAATCAGCCCTTTAATTTTGCTAGCCATAAATGTAATGTAGTTGTTGGTGTGTGTGCGTGCGTGCGCGTGCGTGCGTGTGTACAAGAAATTCGGTTAAAGATGGTAAATCTAACTGGTTTTGTATAGCTCCAGTTATGTTCCATGTAAACATCTGCTTTGTTAAAGGGGATTTCCACAGTCAATTTTTCACTTTTCTACGTCAAGAAGTATATCTATTATCAGCATGTATATGCAGACAAACTGTTGTCTATATTCTATATCTTTTTCGTGGTAGCACTGTTTGATTGACTTTTCTAGATGCTCTTCACAAAAGATCAAAGTCTGCTGGTCAGATATTGGACTTTTTGTCTTCAGAAGTTAATCCATCTGCATCTGCTACTGCCCAATACATTGGTGAACATATGACCAAGGAGGATCCTTTCTATACTCCTTGCCCAGCAAATACCAATCCCTTCCAAACTGTTGATCACATGAAAGAAGGTAAAAAACTGCTTGCAGCAGACCAGGAAGTTGAACTTACGTTAGACACATCACTCACCCTTCCCATAGTTCCTCACTATGGTCAAACAGTAGCAAAACAGTCATTTAGTTTACCTGAAAAAACTAATTTACTTCGCAATGCTATTACACAGTTCAACTATCAGATAATCTCTAGTCGGCAAGAACATGACAAGAGACACTCTTATAGCCTCACAACGGATGACGATGATATGTCGATTGATTCTGCAGTAGATATATCTAATGCAAAGTGCAATAAAACTATTCTGAAAAACCAAGGGGTACAAAATTCTTCATTGTACAATAAACAGCTAAATCTAGAATGTGCTATGCTATTCTGTGGTCTTGACCTCATACAATTACAAAAATCGAAATGTGACACAAATCCAACTAGTGACTTGGAGTCTGAATTTCAAGACGACCTTGAGGATGTGTTGCGATCATGCAGTTCATCGGAAAGCTGGGTGACCCCTGAAGACATTGCTCTGTCACCTTCATGCTCTATGAATGACCCCGAGCACGAGTGGTGGAAGCATATTGACAAATCTGACCCGGCCAATAAGCACTTTCACCCTACTCTGGTTGAAAAAAGAAGACAACTTAGAAGAGTGGAGGTCAAAGAAAAAATTGAACAACTACAACAAAAACTTGATCAGTTGAGAATACAAACCAAGAAGCGAACCAAGTCAAAATATTTATAGTTTGTTCCTGTTAAAAATCGACAAATCCTTTATGGAAGCTGCCGCATTCTCTAATTTCTTATGTTCAACACTTCTCTCTTTGAATCTCTTGAATGCTACCATACTTTGTCACCTTCAACATCATTCGAATATAAAAACTTTCATTTCTCCTTGTTTTAAATCTGTTAGATTTCCTTTTGCTGTTTATCTTGCTTTATTTTGCTGGTAGCCACATCTACTAAATTTACTCAAAACTTGTCACCATTTATTTCATAGCAAAATATTTCTAGCCCTCAGGTATACAATCTTCAAGTCAATCTAAATTTTTTTCATAGTTGTGATCATTCTAGAGTTGTGGTATTGTTTTTTTGAATAGTGACATTTATAACATAAATTATATATTATGGTTTTTTTAATCACACCAATTGATACTAATCGATATCCAGATTTGGCTGTAACAATCATTAAGTATTATACAAACAATATTTTTGTATCTTTGACATTCACATTTTTTCCATATTATTTGAAATACTTAAATATACTATCATTGTTGGTGCTATAATTTAAATTAGCAATGCTTGCATGCAAAATTTATTTTATGGGTTCTGTTACTTTGCAACTTTATTTAATTTCTGGCAAAAATAAAAGAAAGATGAAAAAGGCTTTTTACCTTATTGATAATTATTAAAGCTAATTGATTAATTTAAAATAACATCTATTAATATATACTAAGGCACTAAGCAAGCAGCGTAAGTAACTTAAATGACATTACAGCTAAAACTAAAGTAATTAGGCAGGTTATAGCTCTGCAGGCATCTTTTGATTATTGAGGGCAGCGATAATGTTTTCTGCAGTGAGTCTACTCATAGCAGAGCGTGCTTCATTTGTGGCACTTCCTATATGTGGCAGTACCACACAATTATTTAGTTTTAGCAGGCTATGATCTAGAGGAATAGGTTCAGGGACGGTTACATCTAAGCCAGCTCCAGCTATTTCTTTGTTTTCTAAGGCTTCAGCGAGGTCATCCATGTTTACAACAGGGCCTCGAGATGTGTTCACTAGTATAGCACTTTTCTTCATTTTTAAAAAAGCATTTTTGTCAAATAAATTTTTTGTGGAATCAGTGAGAGCACAGCAAATGATGAGAAAGTCTGATTGTAGGAGAAGCTCATCGAATTCTACCTTTTGGGCATAAGAAGCAACTTCAGTCCTTGCAGTATATATTATTTTACCAACATCAAATCCACTAAGGTTTTTGGCTACCTAAAATACCATGACTTGATTAAGAGCTGCAAATTGATGTAAAATAACTTTTGAGAAAGTAACTAAATGTAAAATACTAGTGAATTCAGCAAGCTCCTAAACAAAACTAAAGTCTAACCTTACTTGAACTCTCTAAATTTTAATTTTTGCAAATTATAATATTAACAAATTTTGGGTAGAAAATTTTCGGCTTGATTATGAAGCATGGAAGGACAAATTAACATTAGCTACTATGATGAATGGAGCACTAAATATTCATTATTTTTAATTTCCCTACCTGTTGCCCAATTCTACCAAAACCTAAAATGCCAACAGTTGAGTTTTGAAGAGATGGGCCACACAGCCATGTAGGTTTCCATGTACCCCAAGATCCATCCTTTGCTGCTTGCACACCTTCAATAATAAAATTGTCAACTATATCAATATGAGATCAATATGTAACATAGCAAAACTGTATTTTTACAAAATGGTTTAAGACGTTAAAATATAAAAAAGTTGGTCTAAGCTATGCATACCTTCCATCAACCTGCGAGATGTAGCTAGTAAAAGAGCAACAGTTAGTTCTGCTGTAGCATGAGTTAGAACATCAGGTGTATATCCTACATGTATGCCTCTCTTCTTACATTCCTCCATGTCTATATGATCATGGCCGACTGACATCGTCCCTATCACTTTCAAAGATCCACCTAGATTGAAAATCAAAGTGGAAGCAGCATTTGAAAATCTCGCAAAAACAATGCTAAATACCAACCCATTGCGATTCCTCAGTATCTATTTAATGCTATCATACAAAAACCTTCAAATATTTCCGATTGCATTATAGAGGTTTAGCAAACATTAGAAATTATAAATTACTTTATTTTATTATCTTGATAATAATCATATAAAATGTTGCTCAATAATATATTAACTATAAATACCTGCAGCATCTAGCAGCTCAGAATCAACCTTGTCAGTCAACAGGCAAAACAAGGCATCTACTTGTGATATGTTTGTTAGCAGTTCTTCTCTTGGTACAGCAGCATCATGCTTCCACTGAGTGACTTTGAGTCCAGCAGAGGTTAGCAGTTGAATCCCAGATTCTGGGACATTTCTGGTTACATAAACAGAGTGTTGCCTACTCACTGTAGTACTCATGGTGGCAACACTGCTACAGTTAAAATATCGCTTAATGACAGAATTACAAACTCTCCTTCCTAATAGAAAACACCTCATTCTTCTTAGACATTCCCTACAAAAAATACTACAATAAATAAATCTTATGCACAAACATCGATACACTTAAAATGTAATAAAAAGTTTAATCAAGACTATGTGCCCTGCAGAGGGTACTGTAGATGCAGATTGAACAAATTATAAATCATGTGAAAACTTTTAATTTAATACTATAAATCATAATTTGATTACCTAAGTCCTAAATGTAGACAAAATCAAACCAACAGTACTTATTAGTTGCATGCTATTTTAGCATCCTTCAGGTATATGGTAATGATATTTAAGTTTTCTGCCACCCCCATATATCATTCTGTAGCAAAAGAAACACTAAGCGTAAGGCCACACGACGAGGGTTACCGCGCGGGACATACGAGAAAATCCATTTAGCCCGAAAATGGAGCGTGACGTGATTTTCATGCGGATAACATGCTGAGCAGCAAGTGCAGAAAGTTCGTGTGGTTTGATTTAGTTGGCTTATTACCATTTAGCGAGCACACTTTTTTTATGTCAATTCACATTTTAGCTTTTAGCGAACTGAAATAAAAGAGTTTTGTATAGTTTGCATTTCCGCTTTTATAATATCTAAAGTCACTTTGCCGATGACGTAAATTTAAAAACAAACGTCTGTAGGTGAGCAGTAAAATTAAACTCCAAGACTATTAGCTAATAAATTTCCACACCCACACCACATGCATTGTGTGGCAGGTCGCTCTGGAGATGGGTTTTCAAAAATTTGAACCCACGCGGGGTAGCCCGCGTCGTGTGGCCTTACGCTAACTACATTTGCATTTCTACGCTGTAATGCCTCTTCCAACTATCAATAGTCGTTAAATAACTAAATATTTTACTTTAAAGTTAAAGTGCTAAAAGTAATAAGTTCCTATATAGGAGGAGACACATAATTGCACTACAGCCCCCCCCCCCGCTTTACATTTGGTCGATTTTGTGGATTGTAAGCATCAATTTATGCATACTTTACTTCTAAACTGCCATGTTTCATTTGTTCAGAGCCCACATCCATAGATTGTGTACAAAGTAATAGCATTGCCACAGGCATGAGTTGCATCAATTTGGGATCAGGTTGTATGAATTTTCCTTCTTCAAAAGGCTCAACTTTATATTATGTTCAACATTTGTGACGTTTTTCTTTTCCTGCTACTGAGGCCACAATCCACTAGTTGAGAACACAACTCGAGTAATTTGTATAATCTGCTTCAATTCAGGTGTATTGTAAATATAGATGTTTCTTACAATATAAAATCCCTTAAGTAGTCATAACTACAGATTTTGCAGCTTCCTCAGCATAAGTATATTTAAAAGTTTTTTTTTCTGTAAGGGGAAGGGCAGGTGCATTGCAGTATAAATTGTTAAACAACTCAAATATATTTTATGAATGAGTTTATTGTAGGCCTACTGTATGCCATTAAAAACAATCATACGATTATGCTACCACTTCAGCCTGTATACTAAATATATTACCAATGTTGATATAAAACAAACCTGATACAAAATTAAATATAATTAGTGTTACATTTAATACATAATTTCAATTTATAGGAAAAATCAATATCAATAGTTATTATCTAATACTAATAGTAATGCTGTGATAGCATTATTATAACATTTAAAGCTCATCAAATTTAATAACTAGACATTTTGATAATCATTATATTATAAAATTCGAAAATTAGATATAAATATTATTTATATTTAATGTTTGAATTTTATAATTATATTCTCATTAAGATGCTTCTAAAGTTTCAAATGCCGACTAGTGTGATTTACTGATAAAAATTATTGTTCATATTGATCTTGACCATCACACTGGACTGCCCTAGAGGGAGGAAGAGGTGTGCCGCATATGGACAACATGTTGGGCAGCCATTGGGCAATAGTCAAACAGTTAGTACTCATTGAGCTGTATCAACTGAATAGGAACTTAATCCTGCCTATGTCGAGAGCGCAATCTCGAAACCTTTTGAGCTATTGCTTTGATTGTACCAATTTTAGACCTCCAAGAGTCCTTGGGAGAAAACTATTCAAGTAATTGGTACTGCTAGCCCTCACTAATCGAGGCTGTATCCTCGCTTGAGAGCGAGTCTATATAATGCTTATACTTAGTTGGTCAACAGATCATCATAGGCAGAGCTGATAGCCGTATATTGTTCATTTTGTACCAAAATCTTTGAAAGAAGACTAATATATCTGGCTTTTCTTTTTTTCAAGGGGTTGTATCATTGAAGCATTCACTTGTACCTTTTCCAAGTCAGAGATATCCTTCTTGCAGGCCCCAAGCTGCTATAGCATATAATTTAAGATGTGGTAGACACAGTGCTTTGTATGCAATCAACTCTGGTCATTCAGAGGCCTAGTAAAAAGCTCATTTAACCATACCCAACCGTCTTCTAGTGTCTAGTATTTTCTTTGATATGTGTTTATTGAATCTGCAGCCTGACTGTAGTGTGAAACCCAGGTATTTTTTAAGTCTACATAATAGTCTGAGTAATTCATTCACCATGTACTTGGGATTATCACCTACAAAGTTGAAGCTTATGACTTTGATCCTAGAGATGTTGAATTATATGTCTGATTTGTCTGATGAAGCGCCAAGTGGTTCTAGGTTTCGTTGAAACCTTCGGCACTCACTTAATGAGGTTATATCCTGGTAAACAAGGGTGCCATCAGCAAACAAGGCACACGAGCAGTCAAGACAGTCAGATAAGTCGTTGATGAAGGTGAGAAAAAATATTGGCCCTAAAACCAATCCTCATGGCACACCTGAGGTAACTAGTGACGAGCCTGGGGCATTAACTTGTAGCCCCACTCGCTCAACTGAACAGAAATCTTTTTATTCAGTGTAGGATGTATTCATCCAAATATGTAGTCTCTGTCAGCTTTTTATAAGAAAGGTATAGGACACTTGATCAAATGCGTTAGTAAAGTTAAAAGCAGCTGCATGAACAATTTGGAGTGTATCTGTAAGATAGAGTAGGTCATAGCATGGTGACACAAATTTTTTCTAGCAGATTTCTCAGTACCAAGTGCTTCAATATCTTACAAGAAATGTACCTGTCAGTCAAAGGGATCAATAGCTGTGATTAAATTTATAATTAGTATAACTAATAGTAATTCAGTAACGAACTAACTCTAAGTACTAGGTACCATATCAAAGTAGTCTTAGAGTATTTTACTATTTAGACTTTAAATTTTGATTTAGTAGTGACTAGTAAAGAACTAGTCACTACTAATACTAATACTAGCACTACTAATAGTACTAGTAGTAGGCCTTGTACTGGTAATACTAATAGAATTAGAAAGAAATATTAATTTTAATTTCTACTTTATTAGTTGACTAATAGTAATAGTAATACCAATACGAATAGTAATACCAATACGAATAGTAATAGTAATACTATTACTAATACTAGTAGAGTACTAGTAGTAATAGTAATTATTATTGATAATTTGTTTATTTTCCTTTGTATTTTAAAGCCCCAATTCTCATTCTGTAGAGCTTTATCATTACATTAAGTTTAACAATAACAACTACATTTACTGAGAGTGGGTCTGATGCCGACTTTCACTCTGAGTCTGCCAAGCTTAATCTTATGCTTAGGACTTGAGAGTTTAGACATAGTGATAGAGCTTTCACTTTGAATTTGCAAGAATTACTATTAGATTACTATTACTACTATTACTATTAGTATTAGTTTACATCATACATGTACAATTAAATAATACTATGAATTAATAATGATATTAATGTTATCAGTAACACTACGACTAACCAGTAACTTAAACCGTAAGACTAAGTGTAAGACTAAGTAGACGTTAACTAAGTGTAACACTAACAGAAACACTAATTCAGTAATTGAGTAATTCTAAAGGTAAAACTAAAAGTAAAAGTAAAAGTTAGTGTTACAATAAATATAATAATGAATAAATATATAATAGCAGCTTTAGCACTATCCTACGTTACTATCACCATGATCATGATAAAGGTGATTTTTCTTGCCTTAGCTTCACATGTGGCCAAACTTTTTCATTTACATACAATTACACTCATTGAACTGGAATTGTTGCTAGTTGAATTTTTTCGGGAGTTGCTTAGGGGTTAAGGGTCAATATTATAAAAATTATAACGCACGTTTCTGTACAGCTTGTCTTGGGAGTTGTGTTCAGTATAGAACTGGGGCTTGCGAGAATAATTCCAGCACAAATAGTCTTACAAATCACAAGTTAACATCATAAATATAAACACAAATTTTCGATTAAAATTAATCGTGTGTTTTATTACCGCTAAAAATTAAACTTGTATCAATAGTATCAGTATTATCCTAAACAAGTTTAGGTGCACTAGTAGTAGTAGTAGTAGCCGTAGGTCACTTTGACTTTGGCGGTTATCTTTTGAACTTGAAAAATAAAGGTAGTTTTTATGTATTTTTTCAGGCTCACACTTACTTAGTCTTACAACTGTACTTATAATTATTGTTAATTTTAATGTTTAAGTTTAGACTAATCACCAGCTTGTAAAACTAAAGTAAAAGTGAATCGATTGATATTTGATAAAACTAAATCAAAATAAAAATGTACTACTAAGTCTAATCATTACTAGTAATAGTAATACTAATAGTAATAGTTATAGTAGTAACAATAATAGTAATACTAATATTAAATCTGATAGTAGAACTAAAAGTAAATGTAATACTAATACTAATAGTAATACTAATTCACTATTACTATTAGTATTAGTATTACCTCCAGTTACCTCCAGATTACGATCATGCTAGACCACTAGGTAGCAGAAGCGGCATGCCTCATATGTTTACGGTTGGTCAGAAAGTAAAATGCATACAATAGTCCATAAATTGGTTGCAGTGTGTGTTGCAATATTGTTTATTAGTACAGGTAAGTTAACCTGTCAATGTTTAGATTATTCTGTGTGTAAATTAGTCTTGCAAGGATTGTTCCCTTTAAGGTCACGGATTGTCCGTGGCAAGAACCTGTTATAATAGCAGTTATTATTGGTGCTGACTGATCTTGGCTGTCCTAGTGTTTGGGCCCTAGTTTGGATAAAACTTCCCGGGGTATTTATTAGTTCGTCATACGCTGCAGAGAGTGCTGGGTGATATTCTTCCTTTTGGAGTATCCTCATAAGGAGTCTTAGCCGTTGAGTTCTTCTTTCATCGAGGGCGGTCAGCTCCAGTCTTTCTTTTGCTTCTCGCACTCCTCTTCTACCCTTGATGTTAGCTATGGCTCTTACTGCCCGTGTTTGCACCTCTTCGATGGAATTTATTTTTGTAGTATAGGGGTCCCAAACAGCAGAAACATAGTCTAGGTGAGGAAGGCATAGGGATTTGTAAGCCATGAGTCTCACTTTTTCGGGTGCCCAGTACAAAGCCCTTTTCATCATCCCCAGTTGTTTGTTTGCTAGCAATATTTTGCTCTGGATATGATTATCAAACTTCAGGTTGGCCTGTAGAGTCACTCCGAGGTATGTTGATTTGTCCACCTGTTCTAGAACTGTGCCATTTAACGTGTAGTGTGCTGGTATATCTTGCTCTTTGAATGCCATAATTTTGCTCTTTTTAACATTGAACTCCATACCCCACTTTGAAGCCCAGCTTCCTGCTGCATCTATGTTCCTTTGAAACCTTAGTCTGTCTTGGTCATCTGAGACAGGCTGGTAGAGGAGGGTGTCATCTGCGAAGAGACCAACTTCACAATCAACACAGTCAGGGAGATCATTTATGAACACGAGAAACAGTATGGGACCGAGCACAGAGCCCTGAGGTACCCCAGACGTCACTGGCAGTGGTTCTGACTTTTTGCCATCGAGTACGACCCTCTGAGATCGGTTTAGGAGGAAGTTGTGTACCCATCCGAGCAGATAGTCTTCCATTGGTGCAATTGTTCGTAGTTTCTCCATTAGAAGGGCATGGGGGACCCGGTCAAATGCTTTTGTAAAATCTAGGACTGCTGCGTGAACAGCCTTATGTTTATCGACATAGTTCAGTATCTGATGGAGAGTGGCGCATAATTGGGTCTCGCAGGACAAGCCCTGGCGGAAGCCGTGTTGTCTTGTGCTCAGTACATTGTCAACGTTGGCAAGTATTTTACGTAGGATGAGATGTTCTGCCATTTTACATGGGATGCTAGTGAGTGAGATGGGTCGATAGTTTTGAGCACAATCCTCTGCACCGCTTTTATGGATAGGGGTCACATACGCCTCTTTCCACTGGGTGGGAAGCTTCTGTTGATTCATAGAGGTTTTGTATATGATCGCAAAACAAGCGGATATTAGTGGGAGATCAACCATCAGATCTGCCTTCCTCAGGCCATCTGGACCTGGAGCTTTTCCAGGCTTGAGGTTCTGTATTAACTTGGCAATACCATTGCTGTCGATATCTGGTGGATTATCTATGTTTGCTGAGTTGGGACCAAGTGATGTCAGTTGGTGCCCACTGTTGAATTGGGAGTGGAAGAATTTGTTGAAGGTTTCCGCACAGTTTGCTGGATCTGCATTAAGGGTACCATCAGTCATTTTGAGTTTTATGCGATTTTTGTTATTTGAGTTTCCTTTGAGGTGCCGGTAAAAGGGCTTACTGTTGCTTTCTAGGAGTGGTTGGATGATTTTATTGTGACCATATTCACTTTTTACCATCCTAAAGACTTTCTTAGCTGTTTTCCGGATTTCCTTGTATTTCGCATAACTGAATAAGTCCCCGTTTGATTTGTAGTGATTATAGCTTTTCCTCTCTTTACGTGATATCCGTCTACACTCTTTGTTAAACCAAACAGGTTCATTTTTAAGCTTAGACGACAGTACTTTCGTTGGGACATGGTCACATATGGCCTGATGTAGACTAGATGAAAAATGATCCCACATTTCCTGTACATCATCCAATTCATCTAGGTCATGTTTAGTTCTTTGCATATCTTCCCGGAATTTGTTGATATCTACTCTGTGGTAATCTTTGACAGTTTTGGAGGTTACTATATGGTGGTCTTTTGCTTTGTTCCATCGGATATTTGCTTTTATCATGGCGTGATCACTTAGCCCTGGGAAGATTACGTCTTGGGATGTTAAGTCTTGGGGGGAGTTGGTGCAAAGTAAGTCGAGCGTGTTGCCATGAATGTGGGTTGGTGAGGTTGTTAGTTGACTTAGGTTATAGAAGTTCAACATACATAGGAATGAGTTATGAAGGACCTTATCCTGGGCCTTCAGTTTGGGTTGATAAGTGTGCCAATTAATGTGGGGGAGATTGAAATCCCCGGCTAAGATGATGTGGTCATTGGGGAACTGTTGAGTTAATAATTCTAGGTTGCTACTCAATATGGATACATCTCTATCATGTGGGGGTCTGTAGTAACATCCGACAATTAAGCTCTCCTCTATTCTTACAAATATGATCCCGGCACTAGTTGTATCTTCTATGTTAATTTGGGTAGAGCGCAGGTTGTCATTAATGGCAATTAAGACCCCCACCCCCATTTACATTACGATCCTTTCTGTAGATCCTTTTGTTGTTATAATCAAAGATGGTGTGACTTGGTATCATCTGATTTATGTGTGTCTCAGTCAGGCAGATTATGTCGGAATTACATGTTTGTGATGATAGTTCAATAGTTTTGCCTTTGAGAGATCTCACATTGGCAAGAAAGAATTTTAAACACTGGTCTGTTTGGTCATGTATCGCCATTCCCCCGAAGGAGATTTTGTCTGTATTCTCATATTTCTTATCCGGTAGTCAGTTTCTTGGTCAGTGTCACTGTTTTCCCCTTTCATTCGCTTTATCTCTTGCCGAAGGGCATACTGCTGGTCACGAATCTCTTTGCATTCATCAAGTTTGCAGTAGATCTTGCGTCCACGTAGTGTAGCATTTGTTCTTTTTAGGAATTCCCACTTTGAATATTCGTCTGGAAATTCTATTTTAATCGGCCTTGGTTTGTTTTTGTCAACTGGTCCTGAGGTCTGTAAGCATATTGCTCTTAGGGGTTTCGGAGTTGCATGGAAAGTATCACTTGTCATTAGGTCTTTAATCATCTCCAGTGCGCTTTTACCTTCCTGTTCATCTATGCCATAAAGAACGGCATTATTTTTCCTGTTTTCAGTCTCCCGTTGTTCAATACTCTTCTTCAGCAGGTTTCGAGCACTGTCGCTGATCTCCATCCCTTTCTTCAGGTTTTCAGTATTTGACTTTGCAGCGTCGGCATATGATTTCTCTAGTTTTGTCATTCTTTCTTCAAGGGCAGTGTTTGTTGCTCCAATCTTTGCATTAATTTGTTGCATTATGTCTTCAATTTTATTCAGCTTTCTTGAGTGGGGGCTGTGAAGAGCAAGAGAGTCTTCACCGTTGTTGTTCACCCTGTCTCGGCCTTGAAGAGAAGCTTCAATGACTGGAAGGCATGTGTTGCAGAACCATTTCACATTCTTTTCATCCATTTTGTCTAGCGTAGCAACATCTGAATTGGTGAGGCTTTGGCAGGTACCATGGAACCAATCATCACAAAAATCACATTGGATCCACTTAGCACCAAATTTTTGAGAAAGGCCCCTTGTGTTGGTAACATAGCAATCGACATTGTTACAAGTTTTGCATTCTGGGTTGGTCGAGTCTTTGTTTTTGTCATTTTGAGACTGTTGTGATCCTGGTTGTGGTTGGCTTTGAGTGTTCCGGTCACCAGCCATCACGGACAACTAGAGTCTTGTGTTGTAGTAACAATACAATATAATAATAATTATGTTTATAATTATTATTATTATTTATAATACTATACTAATTCGTAGTATAGTATAGTTATTGGTTTCTAAGATCTAGAGAGCAAAAAGTTACTTTTTGTATGTTTTTGTATGGGGGAAATTTTTTTGTTTGGATATGAGGCACGCCCTACCTAAGTGGTGAATTTTGAACCAAATTGGCATAAGAATTTAAATCTGTTCATAAGAATTTAAAGTTCATGAAAACCAAATTACGGCAATTTTCTTTTAAAATTTAATATTTATGACCATACAGATACACAGTATCACTAAAACTGTAAAAGTAAATCACAAAAAATAATAATAGTAATAATACTAATAGTAATAGTAATTGTATAGCTATTAATATTACTATTACTTATTACTATTATTATTAGTATTACTACTGTCTATTACTATTGTTTTAGCTTAACTGGCTACTACAAATGCGTTTTATTGTGTGCTTAGACTGCTAGTGCATAGCCTAGCTCCGAGGTTTATGTGAGAGAACCGAGTAGTTATTAAGGTTGGATGAACAGATATACTTATAAGACTAATTACAAAAGAAGTTTACATAAAGTATACAAAGCATACAAGTCAGAGTTCAGTACAAAAAAGTGAGTTTTACACTATATCCATATGTAGAATAAGGATGGGCGTCGGAAGGCCCTCCTGATAAGAAGAAAGTGTCATTTGATTGGCTGGTGACTTCCGGCGGTGGTGACTGCGGCGACTGGTGCGGTACCAACCTTTTCCGGGCCCAACCTGCACATGGGTTGCCGGATTGGGACCGTCCCCTCAGCCAGGGAAATTTCATGACGAACAGCCTTGGTCAGTCCCACGTCATTGTCCCCACTGCTGAACACGCCCTTGTACTCACAAAGTAACTGCGCCATCACCAGGCATTCCCTGTTACTCGTGCAGCCATCACAGGCATCCGTGTACAAGTCTGCGATGTGGTCTGGGACTGGTCCGCTACCGCCCATGGGGGGTCTACTGGGGCCCTTCGTCATTGCACCTAACGATGGCCCTACAGTGAACTAGGCTGTGAGTTGAGCAATACCTCTTCACTGATGTCCTTCATTATATTTTATTCTAACATACGTTGGTTGATCTCATTTGACACTGATTGACTTCTATTAGCATCGTCAAGACTAAAATTGCAATTCAAACTTAAATGATCAGCATAAACATAAGTAAACATTATGAAAACAAAAAACAGTTGTAATCCACAAAAAAAACAATATAATTAATATAAATGACTTACTTATTTTGCTCTCTTAAAATTACAACTAGTCCACTAGCACCAACTATTGCCAAGTGCCAGGGGTCTTTTAGTTAGCACTGGCTGTGCTGTAGAAAGCTTATCTTAGTACGTTTTTAATATAGCTAAAATAGCTGAGCAAACTAGCGCTAATTTCGCTACACACCCCCCAGAAATCGCTTCGATTTCTCAAACATTTGACGAACAGCTTTCAAAATTATATATAAAAAAATTTTTTTTACAACACAAAAAAAAGAACAAAACAAAACACATAAAGACAGAACAACATATCTAACAAACAAATCGCTAAAAAGTAGCCTTTATATACAATTACTCATCTGACTAAATCTAATTATCTTTAGGGCTCTCTATTAACAAAACCACTTTTTGGTATGGATCTTTCTAGTAGCGGGCAATCACCGATTCGTTTCGCTCTGGAATCTGTTGCTCCAGCTGTAGCAATCTTAACTTGTCTCACTAACCCATCATTTTCTGTGAAAACACCTTTCACAAGTCCAACAGGCCAATTACCCCGGTACTCATTTTCATCCTTGACTAGTACCAAATCGCCTTCCTTCAAATTTCGCTTCAGTGAAAGCCACTTCTGACGCATTTGTAATTGAGAAATGCATTCCTCTTTCCAACGTTTCCAGAAAGTATCACATAGGCTCTGAACATAGCGCCATCTCTTTTTTGGCTATTTCTCGTCAAACTTTCCGGGCAGCAGTACTATTACGGATGTCTTCATAATTGAGATATCATTCGGAGTGAGTAGTTTTTGCGAAGTTGAGTCGTTTAACGTGCTGTTTGAAAGTGGACGACTGTTTACAATAGTCATTGCTTCATAAAGGAATACTCGCGTAGTTGTGCTGTTCGGTGGGTGTATTGGCTGGGTCAACATGGTAGTCAGAATGCTTCTTACAGTCCCAATTTGGCGCTCCCAGACTCCGCCCATACGTGAAGCTGTAGGTGGGTTAAACCTGAAATCAATCATATGTTTAGAGATGAAACCTTTAAGCTCACAATCATCCATTTCTTTGAGAGCTTTAATTAGTTCAGTGCTAGCTCCTTTAAAATTAGTGCCTTGATCTGAGATTAACGTCGACACCTGCCCACGGATTGCTATCAAAGAACGTAGGGCATTAATAAATGAATCTGAGCTGAGATCATCAAGCATTTCAATATGGACTGCTCTTGATGCTAAACATGTAAATATCACTCCATAAATCTTGCAATATCTTCTTCTATTCTTCACTTGAAACGGTCTAAAGCAGTCTATTCCTGTATGTGTAAATGGGCTTGCCGCTTCGGTCCTAATTTGTGGAAGTTCGGCCATTTTCTGTTGCTGGGGCCTATGGCGTAGTTTTCTACAAACCACACAACTGTAAATAAAAGATTTTACTGCAGTAGTACTACCAACTACCCAATATCCTTTGTCACAGATTGAAGATATTGTTATCCCTCTCCCTTGATGGTGTAAATCGTGGCAGTCTCTAATTATCAATGTAGTGAGATGACTTTTTCTTGGAATGATGATGAGGTTCTTTTTTTCATCAGAGAGTTCAATAGCCTTTGAAAGTCTCCCACCAACTCTAAGAATACCATCGTTGTCAATAAATGGGTTTAGCCTTATTAGGCGACTTTTCTTAGGTAGCGAATTACCGCTCAACAAGATATTTATTTCTTTGTTATAAACTTCTTGTTGAAATGCCCGTATGACTTATGTTCTAGCTTTGCTGTAATCTAGTGGACTGAACTAATTTTGGTACCTTACCATTCTGTTGATATTTCCTAATTAATTTTTCTAAGTGCTTCAATTGCACGAACTGCTGAGTGCAACTTTGAGAACCTTTTAAGTCTTTTCACGAGCCTTGTCCTTGCTGGGTTTTTGGACTGCAAAACATGAATGTAAGTAGATTTTACTTCAGGATCTCCTATAAGTTTGGTGTCTGCACGACTTGTGAGTGATATGTATTTGACTGTTGTCGACTGAAGAAATTTTGGTCCTTGAAACCAAATTGACTGTTTTAGTTCGTCGACTGTTACTCCCAGAGAGGCTAGGTCCACCGCATTATCTTTGGTTGAGACATGTTTTCATTGGGACATGTCAGTGTGGTTTTTTATTTGTTGAACTCGATTTGCAACATACGTGTGAAACCTTTTGGCTTCATTTGCTATATAGCCTAATACTATCTCAGAGTTACTGTAAAATATCTCATGTGTTGTAGGGACTTTTTCTTGTCGAAGTAATTTACTCAAGCGAGTGGCTACAGTCGCTGCTTGTAATTCTAAGCGAGGTACTGTGGTAATCCTTGATGGTGCAACCCGTGCTTTAGCCATTAACAGACAGCATAAAACTCTTCCTTCTTCATTTATTTGACGTAAATAGGAGGTACATCCGTAACCACTCCAACTAGCATCGGTGAAATGATGCAGCTCCTGAATAATTGCTTTTCCAAATTCCCTTGGTTTTGTGCATCTTGGAAAATTTACTTCATTTAGTGCAATTACGTCAATTCTCCATCTATGCCATTTTTCTCTAATGTCGTCTGGTAGCTCATCGTCCCATTCTTTGCTTAGTTCACAAATTTCTTTCAAAATTTGCTTTGCTCGCAAGAGAACAGGTGAGATTAGCCCTAAAGGATCATATATCGAACCAACTGTTGAGAGAATTCCTCTCCTTCTCAAACGTATATCCCGTAATTCAAGTCAAAAACTAAATTCATCATTGTCAATATTCCATGTTACTCCCAAAGCCGAGCTAATGTTTGGTAGTAGTTCTTGAGTCGGTGTTTCGTGGGCATGTTCAGAATTAGGTATTTGTTTCAATACAGTTTTACTAGTGCTAATGAATTTACACAAGCAAATGTTTGCCTTTTGACACATCTCTATTGACTGCTGTGCTATTTTTGTAGCTTCTTCTGAGTCAGTTGACAATAGAACATCATCTACATAGAAGTTGTTTTGTATAAACTCCTGTGCTTGAGGTATTTAGCACTGAAGTCCATTGCGAGTCTCTTAAGTCCATATATTGCGCAAGAGAGTGAGCTGACAGCTCCAAACACATGGACTTTCATTCTGTAATTACATACTTTCCCATCTTCATTGAACCATAAAAACCGTAGCAGATCTCTATGTTCGGGTGGTACCCTAAACTGGAAGAACATTTTTTCAATATCACAGGTTAGAGCTATTTCTCCTAGCCGAAAACGTAGTAGGACACCAAGTAGTGTGTTGTTTAAATCTGGTCCTTGTAGTAATATATTGTTCAAAGACAACCCATTGCATTTTGCGCTACAGTCCCATACCACACGCACTTTATCGGGTTTTTTAGGATGAAAAAACCATGGTGAGGTAGATACCATACTAAATCAGTTGAATCACCATCTTCAACAAGCTCTGCTTCTCCTCTGTTGACCAGACCCTGCATAAAGTCTTTATCTCTCTTTATACTCGTCTCTTTCCAATCGCTCTAAGAGGCCGTTAAATTTTTTTTCTGCGACCCAACTGTTATTTGGTAGTTGGAACTTGTCTTTGAGGGGTAGGGGCATTGTGTAGTAACCAGACTCATCTTGTTTTATGTTGTTGCTTATGATTTTCATGAACCTAATATCATTTTGCCACACCTTGTCTAATTTTCCACAATTTGATGACGGTTGCTCATTTGTGTCTTTAAAGTCTTAATTCAAAATCTTTGAAATATCTTGAGCAGCAACTACCTCCTTAGTTGTATATTTAATTCTAAAACAAACATTGCTGTTTGTAACTGTCTTGATGGGTTTTGTGTCAGCTTTATGAAATGTACTATCTTGGAGGCCAGTGTTGCTGGTTCCAACTACACTCCATCCTAAATCTGTCTCTATAGCATATGGTTCACCATTTTTCCCACTCTCAATCTGTCTAGGGAGAAGTGCTTGAGAGCAATCATAGCCAATGAGTAGACCAAATCCACGATCGAGCTTAGGAGAAATAAAAGGAGCTACGTTTCTAAGATGTTTAATCTGCCTAACATTTTCATAAGTAGGTATGTGGGATTCCGTTATTGGAATGTATTCTTGAGAGTAGAGAGGGGGCAGATCCACTATCTTCTTTCCTGTATAACCTCTAATCTGTAAGTCACTATAAACATAACTGTGAACAAGTTCTTCCTTCGAAGTCATGGTGCTTAGCTTGAGTCATGTGTTTTGGTATCTTCCTCCAATTCTGTCTATTATGTCAGAAACACCAAATGTTGTGTCTGACTGCATGTCCAACAAGCATACGTTAAAACCTCCTTTGAAGGATTGCTCTCACTAGATAAAAACACTGGCACAATCATTGACCAGTATCGATATATGGAATTGTCTATTCCCACATGTTTTGATTCAGTATTGAGTGAACTAGTTTCCATCTTTGTAGCCTTTGTATTAGCTTCATGTTCCTCCTGCCGATCTTCTTGATGCAACACCGTAGGATGTTTCTTTGAACAAATAACACAGGTTTCACGCTTCCTGCACTCTTTTGAGTGGTGTTTCTCAATGAGACATCCAAAACACCATCCATTAACTTTTATGAAATTTTGTCATTCAGACATTGAAATCCTTGTAAACCTCGTGCACTCCGGGAGATTGTGTCCGTCTGTTCTGCAGTATGCACAGATATCTTTAGTTGAATCTGAGGTATTCTCATCAAAATTGTTGTTCATCATTGTAGACTTCCTTTCTTATATTGCCTTGGTATAAATATCTTTCCTTTTATTAGATTCAGTAGTTTGTCTTACTGCTGCTAATGAATACACAGAATCACATGCCTTATCTAACTCTTTTCGTAGAAATTTTACGATCCACTCAAAGTCAGGGTGTTCCCCATTTTCGTCCCTGTAATCGTACGCCCTATCGTTCCATTTGTTGGTGACCCATTCTGGTAGTTTTTGAGTTAACTCTAGAATCTCAGAAACATTGTCAAAGTAGTTCAACGATTTTATTTCCTGTTTTAATGTGAGACATTTGGTTAGAAAGTCTGAGAAATCACGCAGAATTTCATTGTCACGGCTAGCTATCCTTGGCCAATCTTTTAGCTTTGCTTGTATTTCTCTGTAGAGTAAATAAGGATATCTATATCTTTCATCAAGTAAGTTTCGTGCCTTTATGTATGCTTTCTCAGTGTTAGTTAAAAAGAAACTACTCACAGCGTTGAGTACTCTCACGCTCAAATATTGCTTGAGGTAGTAGAATTTCTGGCTTGGTTGTAAAGGCAGGTGTCCGATCAGCCCATCAAAAGCTACTTTCCAGTCGTGATATTCCAGTACATTTCTACCAAATACAGGTGGAGTAGGCGCTGGTAACTTTTCGAACATCATATGACTCCCATAAGCACAAGCTCTTTGCAAGTAGTAAGTTTGTTCCTTGATGTCTGACGAGTCCTCGTCACTGAAGCTGTTCATTTCATTGATTAGTTTTTGTAATTCAGCTTTTCGTTTAGCTTTTGCAGCCCTGCTGTGGTCACGTGGGTTGGAATATTTTTCATTTTTCGGTATTTAAAGGTGTGCACTCTTGTGAACTTACTTCTACCTTAGACTTATCATTTGTACTTTTTTCCACCCGTGTTTGGTGAGTTTCAAACTTTTCGAGTAGTCGATGCTTTAACTCTTTTTTGTTGCCAGTTGCCCGCATCCCATAGTGATTTAGTTTGCTCCGGAGTTGTTTCACCGACAGGCAGTTGAGTGCCTCCATGTATAAATCACTCATCTTCATATATTGAAGTGTTTAACACTAAAAGTTATACGGAATCAATAGAGATTAACAAAATTATCAAAATGCTACCACCACAAAGAAAATTATCACAATAGATATTGTCGGATATAACAAGAAAACAATTTTACAAGGCTTTGCATTTACACACAAAAGGTGAAAAGACGAACCTCTTTTCAAATTAACCTAAGTGCATGTGCTAAATCACCAATTTATAGCTCGATACCACAATATAGATGAAAGAACAAAAACAAAAAAAATGAGACAACGTATTATGACAATGAAAAAGTAACAAGGAAATGCTGTTTTATGTTTGAGACTGGAAAGCTTTCTGGAGAGCTTTGACAAAATCCTAGCACGGATACCTATACTAGCAAAGGTTTGACTTAAATTTTAAAGCACCCAAATCAACAAGATTTGCAGATAAAGCTTTCTACAACTTAGCCTGCACTATAACAGAATAACAAATAACAATACCAAAACCTAATTTCTTGCATATAGAAAAATGTTATGACCAAACACATATGTTGAAAACTTGCTACAAAAAGCTAAAAGCTAAAGCCAATGTTCCAGCTTGATGTAGAAACTATTAACTCTAATCAATTTATACACACATCATCAAATGCACTTCTTGAATGTTCCTAGCTGCAATTGTATTCATCATAACTGAATATATAATTTGAATAACACTTTGACTTAGCTGGCCTGTGAGGGACTTCTCTTTTGGGTGCATCACCGGAATTCATTTACTTTATCCCTACATCAACTTATCGGTATGTATGGACAATTCCAGTTCCAAAATTCTCTACTGGTCCAGCAGGTCTTCATTATTTTTCTTAGTTATTTTTGACTTGTCTTTAGGAATTATCTTGCCTTGGCTCAATAAGACAATCTTGCCTTGGTTACAAATAATCTTGACTGTAGTGAACTAGGCTGCGAGTTGAGCAATAATTCTTCACTGATGTCCTTTATTATATTTTATTCTAACATACATTGGCTGGTCTCATTTGACACTGATGGACTTCTATTGACATCGTCAAGACTAAAATTGCAATTCAAACTTACATGATCAGCATAAACATAAATAAACAATATGAAAACAAAAAACAGTTGTGATCCACAAAAAAGAAACAATATAATTAATATAAATGACTTACTTATTTTGCTCTCTTAAAATTACAACTAGTCCACTAGCACCAACTATTGCCAAGTGCCAGGGGTCTTTTAGTGAGCACCGGCTGTGCTGTAGAAAGCTTATCTTTGTACGTTTTTAATATAGCTAAAATAGCTGAGCAAACTAGCGCTAATTTCGCTTCAGGGGGTCTACTGGGGCCCTCCGTCATTGCACCTAACGACGGTCCTACATGTTCTTCTAGTACTAAGTGAAACTTGCCCACCATGGCACCAGCCGGTAATGCCACCGACTCTGTGAAGAGGTCTACTCACTGCACCAAAATTGACCCCCCCCCCCGCAGGTCTAGCCGGTTTAGGCTATTTGCAAGTTGGATCTTTTTGTGAGCACCCTCCACGACTCCGAGCTACAATTCATCCTGCAGTGAATTGTGGCCCGGGAGCATCCAGGTATCGTGCAGCTTCGCACTATCTGAACACCCCTCCCCCACTCCCAGTGGGCCAAACTTGTCGACACAAGCTAGCTCTCGCCTGGCCATAACTACTGCCGACTTGCTAAAGTCGGTTGTATCAAGAATGGCATTCCGGCAATAGCGTCCTCCTTGAGTTGGCTGACGATAAACATCTCGCTGATCGCCTGATCGCGGACTCTGCCAGCCAGCTCAACAATGCCATAGAAGGAAATACACAACCTGTCCGTCAACATGCCAGGCCGGCCCAGTCTCTCATGCTGAGGGTGTCAAAGAATCGGCGGCTTAAGAGGTTTGTAGTACACCCTGAACCCAGCAGAAAAGTAGCAGCTTTGCCAGAAATTTTGCCTGGCAAGAAAAAGCTACTACCATAGGATTGTACTCTAGTTCTCTTAGCATTCTCGACCTCTGCAGGTAACACTTTTTGAGCCATGAGTTTGGGCGGTCTGAGACGATCTCAGAGGTTGCAAAGGCACACACACGGACTCTGGATCCTGCATCACCTTTTCATCAGACCACTCTTCTTGTAGTTTGTCAAAACGGTTTCGGAGTAGCGAGATGGTGGTAATAGGCCTGTCGTATGGCTTGCCAGGCCTCTTCGGCGCTGAAAGGCCTTCCTTATAAAGGGAAGGTGTCATTTGATTGGCTGGTGAGTTCTGGCGGTAGGGACTGCGGCGGCTGGTGCGGTATCCTGCGCCATCACCGAAGAAATGCGGCATTTCACAATGTTAGCCTGAGCATAACAAAGAGAATGTCATAACACTTTTCAGACTATAATATAGTCCTGTTTCATACGCAAGTGCTGCATATACCTAATGGATATATAGTAACACACACATCCCACAGCAATTACAATATACTATTAGTATTACTATAACTATTAGTGTTACGTTTATTTTTAGTTAATTTGGCTTAGTGAATTGATATAACTATTTGTATAAGTATTAGTATTACTATTGCTATTAGTAATACTAAGTCTATTTACTGATGCTAGAAATTGTAACTATACTTATTTTTTACATAACATCAAGTGTGACTTATAACTGTTCTGTTTAATTTTACATTGTCATTATCATTATGGACTGTGGTTGTTTCTTTATCTGATGATTATATATAATGATAAGATATTGATGATAGTAATGATTAAGTAAATATTGTTAAGGGTATCATTATTTAAAATATTGTCCGTGAACCAAGTAGAAAAATTACCGAAGATCCTATTCAAAAACCAATATCCTGAGATCTATTACTTTTTAGTAAGATTTCGCAAGCAATATGAGATAAACCTTTAGGATGACCCTAAGCCTTTTTCTCTGCAAGTGCCAAAAAAGCTACTAATACTTTTTTAGAAAAAGTCTAAAAAGTTAGTTTATGATACCACGGACTCTAATGCCAAATAAACACGCTATCTGCATAAGCTGAAAATTTGGTATGCGAAATTATCTTGGGATACAACTCTCAAACATTACATAGATGATAACTTAGATATATACTGTATAAATATTTTACCGCATAAGTTAACTTTGTCAAGGATTCTTTATGTAATCATAGCATTTTGTTTAGCAACCCATAGAACTTAGCAATAATCATACTAATTGCAACAGCAGTGTTGTTTAATAAAAACATTTATTTTATTTTAGTAATTTAACTTTTTTAGATAAATGCTTGAAGGATGAGTAAAGGCAAAGATAATTTAGGTAATGTGCAGATTAAACTGGTAAAGTTAATGCAGATAGTATCATTAGATTATTTCTAATATCATTTGCTTTCGAAGAATTTTAAAAAAAGTTAAATATCTGTTATTTTTAAAGGCCTTAAGTTTATGTTTTTGTGGTTTAAATTCTTTTTATAAATATTTGATAAAAACAAGTGTGCAGTTTCTCACTAATCATTGTTTTCCCTGGACTATAAATCTTGTTGTATGAATATTAACTAATTAGAAACTATTTGTATCTTGTAAAGCTCTATAAATAATGCACATCAACTATTTACTGTTATAGTTTTCGCGTTACTAAAGCAAACATTGGTGAAAGTTTGACGTTTTGAAAATAAAAGTAATGTGTTTTTTGCTTAGTAGAAAAACCCAATAACCCAATCAATTAATAACCCAATATAATTTATTTCAGGAGAAGCTCCAGCTAAAATTTTGTCATATCTGGAAGCACAAAATAGGCCTTATAGTGCTGTAGATATTTTAAATAACATGCACAAGGAGTTTGGAAAAACAGTAAGAGTTTCGCCTTTTTTAATATATTTTCATCATCATAATCTTATTGACTGTTATAGTGCATTTTTTGTATCGATGTCAACTAGTTTTTAAACTCTAGAATGTTTATACAAAAATGAGACAAGTAAACTTTGTCGATCTGTATGTGTGTCTATTCAGCTTGTCACTAAATCTCTCGATAATCTGGTGGAAAAGGGATCAGTGAAAGAAAAATCTTATGGTAAACAAAAAGTCTACGTGTATAATCAGGTAATTGTTAATTTAAGGAATTTTGTAGTTTTTATTAAATATATAAATTTCGTTTCATATACTGACTGCAGTTTTGTATTCAATGCTACAACTGTAAGGCTATTTTCTGAAGAGTATGGAATCACGTTTGTTAATCCTATACAAAATTATAGAATCTAAAATTCAAGATTGTTTTTAATGTGAAATAAGCTAGTCTTTTGACATATTGACAGCAACTAACTTTTTTTAGTCATGATGTAATAGTAGTATCTTAGCCTAATAAAACTTCCAACAAAAAGTACATGCATTTTGATCAGCTTTATAATTTGAATGTTATACTAACACATTAAGAGCTTCTCTGCCAATCATCTAAATTAACCGGGTTATTGTTTTTTTTAGTTTAAATTACAGTTTTGGCATTTTACAATAAATAACCTAAAGGCATTTTTACCAGCTTAGGACAGATTAAAAGTATTAAAAATTCTCAGCCACTTTTTAACACTTCCAGCAAATTATTGAGTTTTAATAGACGTATTCTGAGATGTTTATGTTGTGCAATATACCATGTATGTTGTACCTTTCTCTTTAGGAAAATGTCCCAACTGCTGATAAACAGGAAATGGCTACGATGGATGAAAAAATAGAAGTTATGAGTAAAGCTACGGAGACTCTGCAGACTGAAGTTAACTCTTTAACACAAAAACACAAAAAACTTCTGTCTAATATGACTTTGTGTGAAGCAAAAGCAAACTTACAGAAAATAACGGTTGAGGTACATTTTAGTATGCTTAGTTAATTGATAGCTTTGAGGAAATCCATACACAACAATAGCAAGACTGTTAGGGTTGTTTTCTCAAGGGCTATATTTCATTTGAAATTGTATAAGTTGAAAATATCTATAGATATCCAGCTAGTGTGTAGACATATAATATTTCTGCTGCACAAGGTTTTATATCAAACTAAGCTCTTATACTTTTCCTGATCGTTGCTACACGATATGGATTCTACTTTTTCAAACCCTACGCAACAACTTACATTCAACCCAAGCTTTATGGTGAATTCAGTATAATAATGATATGCCAAATTGTGAAAAAAATCAATATTCTCAAGTTTAATAAAGTAGTAGTTGTGCAATTTTTTTCAATGCTTACCATAGTGAACCAATTTAAAATGCTGATATGGTTTGGACCTAGCAGCCTCTAATATGACACAAAAAACTGCAAACATATTTTTTAGTGCCAAGACATGTCAGAAAAGTTGAACAAGTTGCGAAATGGTGCAGTGTTGATAACCAAGGAAGTAAAGAATAAGGTGTGTGAGCCAACATATAAATCATGTATTTTAATGATTTCTTTTTTCTACAAAATAAATATAAAATTATATAAAAAAATTTTGTTATGTCGTTTTATAGGTATATTCTGCTCAAGATTTGAAAGTTAAAGCTTGGAGAAAACGAAAAAGAATGGTGAGGAATTATTATAAAGTCAGCAACAGTTTTGGTTCTAACAAGAGAATTTTAGCCAAATACAGGCTGGATTCTTGCAACTCTAATATAATTTGCAACTTTGCCATTCATCAAATGTATGTTCAAATTTTCAACACAAAGAGCCTATATCCTGTATTTACAAAGCTTACTTTCTCAGTTTTTCTTGATGCGTGCACTATGCTGTAAATAACCTATTGAGCTTGTATCATCTTACTTGTACTACGTCATCATTCATTGCAGTCTTGAATATGCTTACAGTGTTACCACAACGCAATTATTTTGGCTTATAAAATGTTTATTTACTATGCTCATAAATAAAAATGTTAGCAACAGAAATAATATGGCACTTACAAAATGTTTTCCACGTTCCCTATTTTTTGTAATTCTACAGGCAATGGACATAGTAGATGCTATATTGGAAGGTTACCCAAAGCCTAAAAAGACACTTTTTGTGAGTATGGTTATAATTATAATACTATGTAAATCAAGCAATTCATCTTCCAGAAATAGTATTATTTTAATAATAATATGAGAGTCTGAATTATTTACTTATAAACTTATTTATATACCTGGCCCCTGTAAACACATTTGATCAGTTAACCCAAACTTCTTTAATTTTTGCTATTTAAAACTCTTCCAAACTTGCTAGTCCGGTATGTAAGTGTTAACTTCGTATTTGAAATTTACAATGCCTTTGCAGGTTGATAAATTATCCACCTTCGTTCCAAATTACTGTAGCCTAACGCTAACAAGAACATTAGTAGAGTGATACTATGAAATTTATATTTTATATCTCTATTTAATTTAAGTTTTTTTGCAGTAATGACGTATTTGTGCAGCATCTTTTAAATTTCAATATTAGAAGAGTATGCATGCTTCCTAATTCCACATGTATGACTAACCTAATGTGTTGAAAATAGAAAATATGTATAGCATTTTTATTATAAAAGAGCTGCTCTTTATTTTGTGAAAAAGAATGTAGCCAATAAGAAGTTTCTTCACCTAGTCTCCTTCGAAGGAGTAATATGTACAAAATACCAAGTTTTTACTCTCTAAGAACAAGTTATAGGCCTGAAAGATGGTGTATCAAACACTAAACGTACTTGGACAGAGTACTCTGTACAGTTTGCAGAAAAAAGCTAATAAATGCTTGCAACCAATACATTTGTCAAGCAACTACATCTAAAGACAGCTAAGGCTTGCAATGAATTTTTCTTCTAGGCATACATTAATGTTAAAGTAAATTTGAAAGTAATGCCTGAATACATTTTCAACTGGGTATTCTAAAGTTGTACAAGCTACTGGTGAACAAATGCAGCCTCTTTTTGAAGATTTTCAGCTTCAACAAAATGTATTGTGTAATACAATTTTGGTAATTTTCGAATTTAGACCTAATATGTGAAATTTTAACATAATTTTGTACTTTTTCACAGGAAGACATTGGTATTGAAACTGATGAAGACTGTAAGGTGGCACTTCCAAAATAAAAGATAGTTCTAAAAAACTTTATTTTTATATTTTTCTTCTACATTTAAAGCTATAACATTGCATCTAATAAATTATCTCTCAATGTTAAATAATTACCTCAACAATGTAATGCACATTTTGTCCTATAATTTATTAAGCAATACAAATTCTGTACACACAATAAACAATTTGTCTAATAAAACAATATATATACCACTAAGCACAACTCCCAACATTTAATCATTAAATTTCAAATGTCTTATTTTGGAATAGTCCCTGGTAGCCCTGCTGCGCCACCTCCTTGTTCTGCATTTGACATAGCTGTTAACTTTTTCCCAACAATATCATGAACATCCATAAACTTAGCTACACATCTGTCGATACACACAGCCTCTCCTTTTGATAATTCACCATCACTGTATTTAGGTGGCACACACTTCTTCTGACAAGCTGAGGTCATTCTGAAAGATGGACATATATAAAAATATTTTAGCTCATAAAAATAATAAAGTAATAACCGCAGATGTTAAGAGCTGTGCGGTGAAAATATTCTAGTTCAGCATTTTTAAAACAGAAAACAATGTGGCTGTTGAAACTTGATCTTAGTAATTGATAGGCATCATTCCTTAATTTAAAAACATTCAAAATTTTCAATTTATTTAGTTGTAGATAAAATATTATATTATAAAAAACTTGCAACAAACCAAATTTAAGTTATTAATCTATTTAGATTGAATAGATTCAATCAATCATATATCTTCAGACCAATTTAATGCAACTCAACTTAATCTAATTAGTAATTTCAACTAGGTTAACTCTTGATTTGACTAGCTGTAACTTTTTCTGAGCATTGTCCTATAAGTATGAGCATTATTTGTGTACTTGTAACAACAGAGCAATGGTCATAGGTTGTGTTATAAAAAGTGAGACGAATAATACATAGTGAGATTATATACAATTACAATATTATTATAGTATAACAGTTGCATAGCAAGGATTAAATGTTCATGTTAACGTTTAGCCTTGAGTCCATCCCATAGATTCTCGGTTAAAAAGTAAGACACTCCAGGCTAAGCATTTGCCTACTCTTTTAAACTGGCAGGTTGTAAGCATAAGCAAGTGGCTTACCTGTTGTACATATCCGCCATCATCTCAAGTTCCAAATTTTCCAACAGTTTAGCTTGTGCATCCGTTAGAGCCATTTGTTATTTTTTAGTAACTCTTTCTAGTCTTGAAGTTAAAATTTAAAACAGTCACTAGAAGGACCAGAACTTTAAAAATGTTAATCAGTATTACTGATCAGTCCGAGTCTCGGAGTTAAATCAATGAATTATGAATAATTCAATCCAATGTGAATGACAATATTTGTCATCGACAATCACAATGATTATGAATCAAATTCAATCATCAATGGCAATCTGAATCACAGTTAATGAGTTATGAGTTGAGTGTAACTAAATCTATTTCTAAGTATTATTTAAAAAACACAACTCAAATTATTTACTATAATAATACTATAATTTTCGATTGCAGCGGCAAAATGATGATATTAAATAATAACGAACTTGCAGTACCCTACGGCTATTATGGATTGTAAGTTGTAACTAAAATGGATTTTAATTTGCACGTGAGAGAATCTAATGTAGGTTCATGTCTCCGGCCTTTCACCAAGAACTAAAGTTATTATTGGACTCGCGTTGTTAAAAATAATTGATTGGCTGTGGATGGTAATATAACCGCTAATATAACCGCGAGGGCAATGGTCAGCTGCAACATGTAACTCATCACTAATTAATTATTGCAACTTATAACTGGCCCACACTCAGTTGAGCCAGTTTGCCTAATATAACAAGGTTGTTAAAGAAATTATATAAAGTTCCGTACATTCAATAGCAAAATGTACGTTTTCAAAAATTCATTATAAAACTGCCAAATTTTCACTTTATGTAGTGTTGCCTTGATCAGACAGTCGTTATGCGAGAAGTCATCTACTCGCGATACAAATCGTATAAACTACACCATTGCACTAGGTGCCCTACAGAAGTTGAGGTAGGTGCAGTAATGGAGATGAGCTCTCAACAAAATGCTATTTAGTGAGGAATTTTTTTCAAAATCCCCATTTCTGCACCTAACTGGCCATTTCAGTAAAAGAGCAGAGTGCTTTAGGTAGCAATAATAATTTGTCCAGAATATTCATATGAAATAGCACATAAGAGCAAGTGTCATCTGTGATCACAGCAGCTTCGAAAACGCCTCTAACCAATAGCAGTCTTTACCAGGAAACACTTGAAGCAAAGACTTCCAACTTAAAAACCAGTGCCACTGTGCCAACTATTATTTCGCATACACCGTATAATTATTATAATATATGAATGGTTAGGAAAATGGTTATTTTTGTCAGTTCTGGTGAGTATGATAACTCTACAAAACTTTGCACAGCAATAAGCAAATCATATCACAACTTCTAGCACTCAGCCTTTAGCATGTGAAGGTTTATCAGACTGGACTAGTGCTGCATAAATGAATGACAAGAGATTTCAGTAATTTATATATTCTTTATTCCAAGATGTTTTGACAGAGTAGAGACAGTTAAGCCCAGTTTTCAGTGGCACCACCACCCCATTGGTCACCACCAGGAGCAGGGGCAGACCAATCTTCAGTGGGAGCAGTAGTAGACCAGTCATCATAGCCACCAGCCGGTTGAGTTACAGCTGGAGCCACAGCTGGAGTTGCACCAACTTCAGCGGCCCAGTCTTGTACAGGTTCAGCTGCATCTGTGGCCCAATTCTCAGTAGAAGGTATGGTATCAGCGAGAGCATACTGCTGGGCACTTTCTTTAGCTGCCTGTTCCTCCTTCTCAACCTAAAACAAACAAACAAAAAATGAAAGTACTTATGAAGAGAAAATATTACTGTAAAGAAGCTTCTGTTGGGTATCCTCAGTATCAATAATCATCAACTAGCAGATGCAGTACAGGTGAGCCGGCAGGCCCACCACTGACAACCACATAAGACGCAAATTACACACATCACTGGAAACAAATAAGCATTTTATTTATGTCTCTAATATTAGGTGATACAAAACACTAACCTCTTCAGGGTCTCTGTAGAAGTAGAGATCAACCATGACTTCCCATGGTACTTCTCTTGAGATGGTACCTCTCAGTCTCAATACCTCTCTAGCTAGAAACCACCATGCCAGACCGATTGAATGGATACTCTTGTTATTAGTCGGCACAGCAATGTCTACAAACCGCAGTGGAGTGTCGGAGTTGCAGAGCGCAATGACTGGGATGTTTACATAAGAGGCTTCTCTAACAGCTTGGTGATCAGCCCGGGGGTCAGTGATAACCAGGAGACGAGGCTCACGGAAGTTTTTCTACAAAAAATGTCTTTGCATTACTCTTACTGGCAATATGCAAAATTCTTGTTATTAGCTTGTACACAAGAGAATGCTCAGTATACCAAGTTGACGACATAAATTTTCAGTTGACAGACAGGTATAGAAATCATCAGAGCATTAAATAGTAATAGAATATTATAGAGAAATCAACAGTTACCTGGATGTAGTTAGTGAAGGTTCCAGGGGTGAACCTTCCGGCTATAGCTACAGCTCCTGTGGCAGCAGCATACTTGAGAATGGCACGCTGTCCATACGGTCTGGAGGAAACCACAAACACATCAGCTGGGTTTTCAATAGCAGCTATTGCTCTAGCAGCCAACACCATCTTCTCCCACATTTTCCTCATGTTCATAATGTAAACGCCTGCAATCCATTGAAAATATCAATGCTAGCACCAGGCAATTGTAAAATATATCAACAAGGCTGGTGAAAGCTCAGTAATTTAGGCTTCATAGAGTGACAGATATCACATCAGACGCAAATTACAAACATCACTGCTAATACACATTCTGGGAGACTTTTAAATTATTTGTTTAGCTTACTTACTAACCATCAGGCCTGCGCTTGAACATATACTGCTCCATCTGGAAGTCAACTTGTGAAGTCCCAATATGGGATCCACAAGCAAGGATCTTTTTAACATCTTCCTCCTTAAGACTCAGTGCGTCACTATTTCCTGACATCTTGAACAGCTAGTAATATAGTCAATTACGGCAACCAACCTAATAATTCACAGAACATTTATGTAGAGTTCATACAATTTCAACTTAGTTTGCACAAAGATAATATAAACTAGGTTTATAAGTTGCTTAGTTAACTAGTGGTATGTTAGCGATTCATATATTACTTATTTATTTTCTACTAGAACAATTGCCAATAAATATTATCAGTTATCATGTGTTTTTATTGTTATACTTATAGCTATTATTCAGTTGTACCTTGAAGACAATAACAATATGAATGTCAAAAGTTAATATTATAAATCAGAATGATTATTTATTCATCAGGAGTATGACTTGAGATTGAGTATAGCATTAGCAACTTTTTGAATCTGACTTGGAGGTTAAAACTGAACTACACGCTCGCGCTAAATAAGAACTGAACTAAATTTTTAAGTTAAACCAACACATTCGGGTTTACAGACATAGAATAAATTAACAAATACAAACAAAACACAACACAAGTCACAACTACAAGAGCCTGAGAGCGAGAGGCTAACCGCTAATGAATTGACGAATTTTGTCCATTGACTGTCGACTCAGTCACTCAGCCTTTGCCAGTGTGGGTAATTTTCAAACTTTACTTTTACGATAAGTATAACTATTAGTATTACTATAAATATAACTATGTGAATAACTGAAGATTTACCTTTAATTCTAGTTTTAAGTTCTAGTCATTTAGTGATTTACACTTACAGTTACAACAGTTAGAGTTACCCATTAGGCACTAGCGCTATGCCTATAACATTTACTGTTTACTGCTGGTGTTTAGCATACAACAAATTAATATTACAACTATTATTATGAAGCTAAATAATCAAAAATTATTGTTTAATAATAAGGAGAAACTTACTGCACATCTAATGCCACTAGGTAATGGACGAAAAAGGAAGAGCAAGGGTGCGCAAAAGTAAACTTTGGCGACAAATATTCATATCGATTGTAGAGTTGTTCATCCGTGAAGAAATTAAATAAAGAAGATAACCCTACAAGTAAATAGAACATATTATCACTAATAAACATTAGAATCTTGAAGAACTCTAAAATTGTTGATTGTGTATCTCATATTAGCATGTGCATACAGTTTCAATTATATTAAAAGAATTTTATATAGAGTTATTTTATATTATCCAATCATTCTCTAGGGTAGAATTGTGTGTTGTGCAAAGACTTTCATCATTCACACATTCCACTAAAGTTATATGAGAAATTTTGACAAACTCAAAAAATGCTGCTGTAATATAAAAGTCAGTTAGTCAATTTGTGTGCGTGTGTGCTAGGTGTGGAGTGAGTATAATTTTACAATGCTGTATAAGAAGCAACCTGCACACTGCAAACTACCTAGAACGAGTAATATATTTTATGGTTCAATCCACCTTATAGCAAGCAAGTTGCAACTAATAGTTACAACACCAAGAAAACTTGCAACTGAAAAAAGAAATCCGACAGCTGCCCACTGAATGGCAAATGCTTATACTTCAACATTATATACCAAGATACTGTAACATCATCAGGCATGGCTCCGACACAAATATATATTGGATTATGTGAAACTGAATTTAAACATCGCGCCTGTACAATCACACCATGGCTCTTTCAAACACCAAAGGCATAAGCACTCTACAGAACTAAGCAGGCGCATATGGTAGGTACTTAAAAGACAAAGGCATTAGCTATGAAATCATGTGGAAGATCATCAGTCATGCTCCAGCTACAAACCAACTTCAAAGCAATGCAAGCTGTGCATTTTAAAAAAATATTTCATTATATGCAAACCTATAGCCTATGTACCTTATATATATATATATATATATATATATATATATATATATATATATATATATATATATATATATATATATATATATATATATATATATATATATATATATATATATATATAGCATGATGTCAACAATGAAAAGTATGAATTGTATACATTGCGTCTTGTGACTAGTACAACAATCAAAATGACTAAAAGCTCATTCTATATCTGTATCTTGGCAAACCACGCTGACTATTCTATAGCTAGCATCAAACAGTTCTCAGATATACTCGTTGTTAGTATATAATTGTTGATATAAGCATGTATAATTCTAAAACCCATTCCTTCTCTGATAAGACATCTCTGACTACTGGTGTGAATGAGATTGTCTCTCCAACATACACTTTTACTAAGTAAGTTTACTTGCATTTTCTTTCAAGATTTGAAGTAGAAAGTTTATACTTTTCTAATATCAATATGTTGTCTTCTATTATTATGTAATTGTTAGATTAATATTCATAGTACTTTTTATAGAAGATAAAATATGTAAAAGTTCATCCTAGACTAAAACCTTTCACTCCACGCAATGTAAAAATAATTAAAAAGTTTCTAGTTGGTACGTAGCGCATTGCACATTATAGTAAAAACATGTATCAGGGAATACAAATCCAAATTATACTTTTTGTATTTTTTTGAGCTCTTTCAGTGATTGGAGCATAACTTTGAGATACAGTTTATGTGGATTAAAAACATTAATTAAGCATGTATTGTCCAAGATCAATTTTATTATGTGCATGGAAACCAATGTGACCCGCTACCCGAACAGGGCAAAGCGGAGATAGGTGAGAAAAAAATGGAAGCCAATGTGCCAATTAAAAAACATATTTTCAGAAATCTAGATGAAGTTACAGAGATGAAAGTCTTTATTAAAAAGTGAAGAGTGCTATTAGTAGAGATGGATTAGATGATGGAGTGAGTGTGTTTGAGAAAGTGATAGACTATAAGATAACATTGGAAAATATTGAAGAGGAAGATGAAGAAGTTGTCTCCCCAATTAGTAACAAAATTGTCCACTGAATGGCCAATGCTGCCCAAAAGCTGTAATCTATATCAAGCAACGGTCACCAACAACAGCAATGCAGCAACAGAAACATTAACAGAAAGGATTAACAGAAATCTGGCTAATCATGCTCATCAGATTAATATCAAAGAGATTGATTTTTTAGCATTGCTTGATGATGGTGTATTGGCTGTAGCATTGAAGTGGCAAAATAATTAAAGCACAGATATTATGTAACTGCTGTGTTTGATATGCTGTGAGTTGTGACACCTTTTGTACTAAGGAACATAAGTAGATCTTGGTTGAGTTATAGCCCATGTTGTACAATGGGATAAAGAGTGGATTTGTGAGGGTAGTGGTGCTTCTTCTAGCAGCTCATGCTAGCCAAATAAATCTAAGAAAGTATGCAGGCCAGCCATAGAATAATATGACATGTGTTACCTGGGGCATGACACTGCCATTTGTCAAGACAAAACCTTGTCATTGGAGAAGCAAGGGACACTCCTTTTCCACTTACAAAAACTCCATCTCTGTGAGAACCCCTGATGGAAAGGGTTTTTTTGTTAAATCGGGCTAAAGACTTATTTAGATGGGGCACAGGAGTAATTATGACTGGGTGCTCTTCCTAACATCACTAATGGCTTTTGTTGGAGTCGAACCCATGACTTCGTGTTTACTAAGCCATGGTCTAGGGCTCTAACCCCTAGGGCTTAGAGCCCTAGACCATGGCTGCTCTTTTTACACTTACAGTTGGTAATTAAATACCAGGAACTTGCTTTTTTCTCCTTGTAAAAATATTCCTATAACAGAAATTTATATAGACTTAGAGTATTCTCGCTAATCTACCCATATAGGTATCCTGACATGCACAGTCGCCTAACAGAGTACATAATTATGCAATCATCTAATAGTAATTTTAATAAATATATTTACTAATACCCATTTCTATACTGTGCATGAGTCATGGAGTTGGTGAAGGAATAAATCTCAACATATGATTACTCATTAGTCATTACTGTTACAATAATTTACCAAATTATAGTTTTTAGCTATTAATCATTAATATTATTCAGCAGCCACTTGCACCCTCTTTTTTAGCAGCTTGACTTCAGAAAAAAAACTTGCAGACGATGCTAGCTGAAACAATGAAACCAAAGGTTAGAGGAAGGCAGCTTCTGTTGGCTCACCGCAAATTCTTGCTTCAAGTGGGAAAGGGATAATAAATCGCTTCAAACTTCTAGAATCGAAGGCCTGTGTAAGGTCAAGGTCCGCACAAGTTCCAACGTGAGCTGGATTAGGTATCTTTTTACTTTTGGTCTTACGACAAGGTTTACTGGTAATAATAATATTTATATAGTAATACTAATAATAATACTAATATTATTATTATTACTAATATTAATAGCAACAAGTAATACTTTACTATTAGTAATAGTTATATTAATAGAGTAATAGTTATAGTAAGTACATGTAACATGCCCATGGCACGGGCCATGGCCATGCCCATGGACCATGGTGATGGTGATAATCAAGTATAAGTATTACATTTACTATTACTATAACTATTAGTATTACTATTAGTATTAGTATTACTATTACTATTAGTATTGCTATTAGTATAACTAATAATATTACTAATAGTAATAGTAATAAATAAATACTTGACCATCACTATTACTATTAGTATTAGTATAACTATAAGTATTACTATTAGTATTAGTATTAGTATTACTATTAGTATTACTATAACATTAACTATTACTATTAGTATTACTATTAGACTTAGTATAACTGTAAGTATTACTATTAGACTTAGTATTACTATTAGTATTAGTATTAGTAATACTGTATTACTTTATTAGTATTAGTATAACATTAACTATAAGTATAATATTAATATTAATTGTAGTAGTATTGCTTTACTCACAGTCACTAGTACTAGAACTACTGCTAGGTCTAGTAGTACTTGTACTGTGGATTGTAGTACTAGTAGTAGTAATAGTGGACAGTAGGCGTAGCACTAGTAGTAGTAGTAGTAGTAGTAGTAGTAGTAGTAGTAGCACTAGTAGTAGTAGTAGCAGTAGTAGCAGCAGCAGTAGTAGTACTAGACCTAGTCCTGGTAGTGGTAGTACTTCATCTTCAACTCGAACTTGTACTTGTAGTGTTGTACTGTACAGTAACTGTAAGTGTACACATTAATGATTAATTTAATGGTTATCATTATGATTATCATTTAATTTTATAATTAATATTATCATTATGGTTATGATTATGAGTGATAATGATTATCATTATCATACTGATAGTCATAGTCATACTGGTAGTCATAGTCATAGTGATAGTCATGCAGTGATAATGTAAATGATACTCATGCTCTCATAGTCAAACTCAATGCCATAGAGTTAGTGCTAGTGATACTGATGCTAATGGTCATAGTAATAGTGATACTCATACTGGTAGTGATACTCAATCTCATAGTCATAGTGCCATACTCATAGTCATACTGATAGTGATAGTCATAGTGATACTCATGCTGATGGTAATAACTATGATAATCATAATTTTTGTAAATATTTGTTGCGAACATACAAGAATTTGGGCTATTAAAAGTTTTCCTTGACCTAAATGTAGTGCCAAAGGCAACTGTGTCTATTACTATCAGTATTTAGTCATACTAAAAGGCAGTGGTAGTGTTACATACAGTCATAATTCTATTTATATGAGTTTAAGTTATTGTTAAATTGATGCTAATGCAATTATTATGATTATTATAACCATTTGCTGATCATTATAGACATAGCGCTGTACCTGCATTACACAAGCTACGATCTAAATTAGCATTTGTTTGGATATGTAACTATCAAGCAGTTTGTAGATAATGAAAACAATATTATATGTACTGCGTAAATATACCGTGTCAAAGATTTTTTAGCCTACATGTAAGTGCTGCTTCATTGGTCTGTATGATTTTAAGGGTTGCCACAATAAAGACAGTGGTAGGAGTTTGCCATTGTAACTTACATATATTTTTACCCCTAATCTTAGGCTCACCCATTAATAAAAAATTTTATCTGAGAGAACTTCTTTCTGCATGGAAAAAGCAACTACAGTTTCTTTGTAAAATCTAAGCTTCAGTAGACTTACCAGGAGCTGAGAAGTACACAATCTATAAGGATCTGTTTACAAGGTTTGCCGTAATAATAGTATTTATTTGTAGCATTGAGCACCTTAATCGTAAGCTTTATAGTTTGTAATATATATTTACAATGTCAGGTTTGTTGTAGATCCTGTGCTATGCTAAAAATTGCATAATGCCACGGAAAAGTAAAACCAAACAGCAGGCCAAGAAAAAGAATGGTAAGTTTGATGCAGCATGGAATCATTGCTCAATTAGTTGTTCAATTTCTAAAAACTTATACATATGCTTACTTATAAATTTGTAGTCTCAAAGAAAGCTAAGCCAATTCCTAAAGGGATTGATCAAGAGGATGCACCCAAGTACACTTTACAAGACGTTCTGGATAAGGTACTGCAGCTAATTTCTATGTAGTTGGTAACACTCTTGTAGTACGAAGCAGTCAAGCGAATTTTAAGATATACATAGTCAAGACCCAATTGTCAAAATATACTCTTGAGTTAGTAATCCTCCCACAATGTCTATTTGAAAGCATGTTGTGTTTCATTATTGATTATATAGAAATTCATTACGTTTTTGTCAATGTGAATTTGTTTTATAAACTAGCATTTTATAATTGAGCTACCATCTTTTATGAAATTCTTCAACCAACTTAATTTATTTTGCTGCTGTTAGAATTTTTTTGTTATAGCTGTTTAAAATTCTAAGTAAGATATTTATAAATATTTTAAAATGTGCATTTTTAGGCATAATTGCCTAGATGAATTTTTTGACCTTTTACAATATATGAATGTCATACACTATACAGTTTGTTAATTTGACTACTATGTTTGTCTTTAATATTGGCCTTTGCTCAACTCGATTGGCGTCTTTAGTAGTTACTTCATGAGAATATGGAATTTATCTTACTATTTCAGCAGCTAAAAATGTTTTTCCGGTCTGTGACAGGCCACAGCAATTGCTTTGGGTTGTGTTCCTTCATGGTCCATGAGGCTTCATATATGTCTGTATTCTTCATGTGAACCACACATTGTGCTACTAATTACACCCTCACTAATCACATTGTTGATATGGTAGTTTTTGAGTTGTAGGCTCAAAGTAGTATAAACGAATATGACTTTGACATGGCCCAGAGGTACTGTCAGAAAGCTATTGAGTTGGACAATGAAAATGTAAAGGTTTTGGAGCTGACGGGGCATGTAATGATGGAAGTAGGTGATATGGACGCAGCTAAACAGGCGAGTATCAAGTATTTAAACCCCAAACTTGTTGAATTGTTTCCATTTAACAGCAATATCTGTAGCTCACTAGGTTTTATTGACATTGTTAATATATGTGACTCGTCACAACAAAACAAGATGTGGTGGCAATGATTTAGCAAATGAAAAGTTATCATGGAAACAATGAAATTTCAAGATATATTTAGTTTTTAGAGTTGCAAATTTTCTTTCAAAAGTCCATAGATTTCAAGTATCAAGCTTTTTCAAGGATTGTATAACTTCTTTATTATCTACCGCGATTATACATCATTATTACTGGATAATTGGTTTTTTGTGATGAGTTTTAATTTTTAATCTTGTATTCATATTTGTTTTCAATTCTTTTTTAAAATGATTAAATAATCAATGTGAATAAGTAATGTAGTGAATACCATTTTCTGAATATAAAATATAAATGCTTTTGATGATTTATGCATACTATTTTTCATGTGGATACTGACTCTGCGTATAAAGACTTGGTATAAATTTCACTTCCAAGTTCTAAGTTTGACTCAACTTGGTATTAGATTTAGATCAACCTAAGTAGATGTAATAGACATAAGCTTATTCAAGATTTTGTTACACTTTTAAGTTTAATTGATGATTAACCAGTCTTTAGTTTAATCAAGTTGATGAGTCACGAAAGTAGTAATGATTTGTGCGTTCAATTTGTGTTTTGAATTAAAAATGATTGAAATTAGAGTGTAAATGAGTTTAATATTATACTTCGTTTTTCAGTGTGATAGATTTACTGTTCTAATATAAACTTAGCATTCTTCATTTTTCGAAAATTAAGATTCAAGTTGATCACTTTGCAGTGCTTTGGACGTTGTGTAGAACTGGAGCCCGACATTGGCCACATCAAGTATCTCTATCTAGGTCAGATATTAAATGGGTCACAGGCTGTGCAATGTTACAACAAAGCTATTGAGGTGATGCTCAACTGTATAGAAGCTCAGGTATTTATACCGCTTAAACTGTATCCTTGTGTATACGTTTGAGGTCTCTGTCAGTGTGAGAGTCTCTGTCAGTAGTTAGGGTTTCTTGAGCAGGCTAAGGACTTGTTTTCTGTTGTGGGAAAAGAACAATTATGACTGGATGCTCTTGCTAGCATAATGAATAGCCTTTACTCGGAATCAAATTACTGAAGTTGTGTTCTCTAAGCTACAGCTGCTCGCTAAACTTTATGACCACAATTATTATATCAGATTTAAAAATAAAGTTAAATATTATGATTATAATGCTTATATTTGATTACATTCAATGGTTGTTTCTATAAAATTGCAAGCGTGACATGATGGGAATATTGTGAGCAAGTTATGTTGAAATTAACACTTGATGTTTGTCTGTAGAAATGCGGTTCAGTTTTAATGCCTACAGTTTCATACTCTGATTGCTGCAAATTAGATCTTGTTATTAGAAGATACTCATTAAGATTATACTGTACTTTCATGATTACACTGTGAACATCATTTCATAGGAGAACAAAGCACTTGGAGCTAGTAATGATAGCGCAGAGCCCACAGCCAAAGACATTTCTTCGGCATATCTTTCAATCGCTGAACTCTATATGACTGATTTATGGTATGTAACTAGGATCACCTTACATGACATAACTGCCAATGTTAACTATAGTCCTCCTCCACAATATGAGAATCCTGGGGTACATTTTCTTACAGGTGTGAAAGCGCCCTGTTCATACCTTCGCGATTTTCAGTTGAAAGTTCAATTTGGCAGAGTGGACAACTTCACAAAGTTTTCTTGCAATTTTGTGATTTCAGTATATAGTTAACTGGATTGATCAATCATTTTGCTATTGCTATTCAGTAATTGCATTCTATACTAAGGGATGTACTTCAGTCTATACTGTCTCCCTGTTGTGATGTAGTGATGATGACGATGCCGAAGAAGTCTGTATATCCAGCATAAAAAAGGCCATCGAGCATGATCAGACAAATCCTGAAGGCTATCAAGTATTGGCTGATTATCACCTAATCAAGTCTGAAATTGAAGTAAGCGATGCATATGCGGTTGTTGTAGTGATTGTTAATAAAATTCAATTTCAACTTAATGTTATGTACAATTTCATAAATTCTCTTCAATGAAAATGTAGAATAGTCTGCTCTATGTTTCCACGAATTTATTTTTCATGAAACCGAAGTCACAATGCATGTGATGCATATGTAAACTTAAACGCCAAGCTGTCCAATACCTCTTAAAGTTTTAAAGTCTTCACTTTTAGTGGTATTGTATTGTTAATTTCCTCTTGACATATATAAATTCAACACCCTTTAACTTCATCTTAAGAGTTGTGCTAGTAAGAATACCTGGAGCTATAAATAAAATAAAACTATACTCTGACAAAACGGTCAATTAATAAAACATAAGTTTGGGTTGTAAAACACTCCTGAGTTTCCACCAGGTTATTCTTACATTCTTCTCATGAAGATGATTCTGGTATGACTGCAGCTTCTCACTTTTATTCGTCACTTTCTGGAAGAGTCAACTATTCCAACTCTTCTACAGTTTCCTTAGTAATAAATAATTGGTCTTTATTTTTATATTTAGTTGTATTTACAGTCACATATTGCATGTGTTGAATTATAGAAAACATTTTCACAAAACCGCCATTCATTGAGTCTGATTTTTATCTTCATGTTATAATAATTTCAATAATTTTTTTTAGGAAGCCAAAACTTTTATAAACAAAAGCTTATCATTGTGGTTGCCGAGTGCGAAAGGACTAGTAGCTGATGAAGAGGAGATGGAGGGTGGTGCCGAGGCAGCACCTGTTGCTGACCCAATAGACTGTATACCAATATCTCCTGAGGCACAACTTAAAGCTGCCAAGACTCTGATTGAAGTTGAGGAGTATAATGTATGTTGATTAGTTGGTCTCAAGGCTGTTGAGGGTTGCATATACTGCAGCTCATCAGGTTTCAACTTTCACAGTTCTCAACAATTTAGTTTTTTGCAATTTACACAAATTCTAGTTGATAATTTTTTTTTATGATTAGTACTAACTGAAATAATAATCATTAATAATGCTTTGATTTTTTTATTATTTGGCATAGTACAGCAAACTTTTGATATACACTTGTATTATATTATCTACAAATGCTTCGTAGATTTATATAAAATATTATGTATTAGTCTTTAAGTAAGTTTCTGGGCAAACTTCACAGCATATGCCCTGAAAAAGAATTCAATTATCTAATTTTAAAATTTAAAGGATTGTTATGAATTTAACATATAATTTTGCTTCTGATTACAAATCTGCATTTTGTTGGTAGCTGTTCAATAAACTAAACTTGACCATTTCAAGTCATCAGTATATATCGTAAGTAGTAGATTGGGTACAGCATCTTGTTAACATATCCCTACATCTATTTATAGAGTGCCACTGAAGTATTGGAGCTGCTCCTTGACCAAGATGATACTGTATTAGATGTGAGTAACTTCTCTATGTCTCTGTTCCATGTAAATGCTCCATTCAATTATTATTGTTGTTTAGCTTGTCTTTGAATTACTTAGACAAAGAATTGACATGAGTTGCTATTCAAAATGCTTGTAGGTCTGGTACTTGATTGGCTGGGCAAATTATTTGCAAGGTGATGACTACAAGCTGACTGCTAAATATTACTTAGAAAGATGCCATGAAGTAAGTATTGTTCACCTACAATATTCTACAGCATTACGCAGTTGGAACTAAGTTAGCTCTTAGTAGCAGATGTGTGCCCCAGCACATATAATGTTTGTAATTAATTAATGAACTTCAGCAAATTGATTGCGACATTTTGAGTTTATTTATAATATCTGGCTTATTTTATACTGTAGTTATAGCACACCGGCAAATTCCGAACAAAAATTAAAATTGGTTCAGAATTAATGAAAATTTGGTAGGATTTTTATATAATGCTGATTTAAAGTATATATAGGGAGAAAGGTCAAGAGGGGTCCTGCACAAATAAAGCTCATTGTCATATTCTCAAACAATAATCTGGTGACAGACGTAGTTGGAGAAATATATTTGGCTTATAATATTGTGGCTACGGAGTGAAAACATTTGTAAGATTATTTGCAGATTCATAAAATTATATGGTTTAACAGTATTTTGATAATTACATACAGGGTTTAACCATGATGCAAAAATCATCTCAGCGACCTATGTTTTTTACTAAGCATTTAGCTAAAAAATGCAGAAAGTAAAGAAAAAGTCGAAAAATAGGCAATTAATTGGCTTTATTTGTTTTATAGCTTCATCAATTTTAAGCAAAACATTAGCAAGTAGAATTTTTTAAAATTGGCAAAACGTGAAGATTTTCAGTGTGTACTAGATAAGGTAAAGTGGTCTTTCTATAATTAAATGCTCACATTAGAATAAATGTAAATTTATGCTACAATGCTATCAAAAACGTCATTTAATTATTGTAAATAGTAGTATTTTAATTAATAACTTAATTACAAGTGCAAATGCTAAATTTATATTATATTTAAAAATTTGTTTTTAAATTAGCAATGAATAATCTTTTCTGTTGAAATTTAAATTGTGCAGTTGGGGAATTTTAAATTTAAACTTGTATTTGCTCATTTTTTAAAGTGACGTCATTTTATTTTAATCAAATTAATTGGGATGACAAAAAGTACAGTTCTGCAAAAATTCAAACTCACTGCAGTCCTAAAAATTCAAGTGATTTATCCAGTATTCAGAAAGTTGCCAAGTACAGGATATACTTTAAATTTGCTTAGTCCCTATTTTTATTATAATTATTTTCATCACTATTACAATAATTTATCATTATCGTTCCCTTGTATTGCTAATTAATAAGTATCAACATACTTATTATAGTATTACTAGTACAAAATTTTCGATGCCATGTTTAGTACAAGGAACATTAAATGTTGTAAATACTGACCATTTATATCAGTACTTGAATAACTGTATTCAAACATACTGCAACATGCCCAGGTAATGGTTACAGAAGGTACTGAAAACAGTTTCTGAGTTACCTAGCAAATAAGTACTAGCTGAGCACCAGTTTTGTAAACATAGAAAATTAATTTGCTTTGATGAATATGTTTAGTTATCTGAAAAAATGGATTATGAAGATAAAGATTTGCTAAGTCATGTTGCTGAATTGCTAGAAGAATTGAGTTCACTGACCGAACAAGGTAATTATGTTACTAATAAGTATAAGTTGCTATGCTGCAGTTGCATGATTTATTTAACCAGAATTCCTGTAATTATAGTATAATAATCTTACTCCTTTGAATTGATTAAAAGTAATGTTTATTAGGTGAACTTGTAGGTGATGTACCAGAATTAGACAGTGATCAAGATGAGCAAATGGATGCTGACTGAATCACCTTGTAGTACATATATTATACGACATTCAATAAGTACCCCAATTGTGTCGAACATCTGAAGTCAAAAGTGTAGTTTATAGGTTAATGACATTTGCAATATTTATAATATATTAGTGATATAATCATACACCTTTAGTGAAGAATACTATTGGTTTATTTTAACTGCCATTTTCACTGTTATAAAATATGTACTGTATGAAAAAAATAAATAATGGTACATATATGTGATAAACTAAATTATTCAGCCTAATTTGTTGTATAATGGTTTCTTAAAAATATATATAACAATAAAATATGCAACATTATAATAAAAACTTAGATATCAATACAAAATTATTGCCATTTTGAAAACACTGAATGAATGCCGCAGAGGAGAGATTCCTTATTGATCTATATCTTACATAAAATAGTTTACTTAGAGCTACTATACTCGGTTCTCTAGATGGTGCTGTATTGTCTCCAACTTATCACTAACTATGTCTATAGAAGGTCTGCTTTCTGCCTGTAGAACTAGCATCGACTTCACCAGCTCGACTAGTCTGTAGGAAAACCTGCAAATTTCAAGTAGCAATAATAGGCCTTTCTCTATTTGCTCACAAATTGGCTTTTAGATGTTGAATAAACCATAGATTCTATGGCAAACAAAATTGCATCTACATTACCTAAGTCTATGTTAAATAAATATTTGTAGCAGGCCATCAGAGCAGGGTATAATACATTTAATAATGATGGCTATAATTTTAGCAACTGTGTGTAAACTGAACATTTTTGGAGTTGTGTTATCACATTAAGAAATCTTGGACAAGTCGCATTTATGCAATATTAAAATACCCACAAATACATTCAATATTGGCTAAACACAGTTTCAGGGTTGCGTGTCAAAAAATGGCTTTGTAATAAACTTTGTTCTTGAATTAATTTCGGATTTCTGTTCACTTATTGATGACCATTCATTACAAAACTTATTTACTTGAGCATACAACCCTGAAATTCCATTAGAAGATAGCTAATATATCTGTGAATAGGAGATTACTTGAGGGCAAGTTCAGAAATTAAAAGTTCGAGAATGCTTACTTTAATTGGTCTGGGTATTCTACATTTCCTCCCACAGCTGCTAATGCAATGCTGCCACCTTTAGCGTACACCTCATCAAATGGTCCTTGCAGGTATATACATGCATAAATCAAACAACCCAGAGACTAAAAATATATGAAGACATTATTTTAAAGATGAAACTTATAGAGATAATACTATACAAAAAATTGGTAACTGTAATTTAGCAGATGTAACAATTTATATATTTCTAATAACATAATAGTGCTAATATGCATCACCTGATGAAACATGTAACTGAGCTAAGAACTCTAATACTGACCCAGATATCTGTAGCCTCAGTGATGACATCATCTGTTTGCACATTAAACAGTTCAGGAGCTCGGTACGGCATCGTGCATCTCTCGGCAGCATCATCTTGTATCCGCTGACCTTCTCTAGAATTCTTGGCATGACAAATTGCCTTGTCCACAGAACCTAAGTCCATCAACACAGCACCACCTTCATCTGTTAGTAATATATTAGCAGGCTTTATGTCTCTAAAACAAATGAAACAAACTTTTGCCATAGTTATCAACTTTTGGTAGCAAATATTACTTGACACTTACAAATTTTCTCTCATATTCATACATTTTAATTTATTCAATTGCTCATTTGGAGAGAGTTCATGTATCCGCTTAGCTTAACTGGATGCTTGATATTTCAGGAGTTAAAACAGTGTAATCAGTTGATTAAAAGAGGCCTTGCTATTGTTTATAATTAGCAATAACTGTAAAAAGCTTTTATCAAATAAGGAGTTGTCCAATTAGCAAATTTAACTTTAACACATTTATTTTTGTGACCAGCAAAATTACGCGCACTCTTTACTAGATTCATGCATACAAAATCTTGAGTCGACAAATTTGCAAATGGTAAATTGTTCATAATCCGAATGAAATATTAGTTCTCTGTTACATATGCCACGGATGCTGCTACAGCCCTGACTATGAGAATTATATCATACCATAAAGCCATATAGCCATATAGCCATATAGTATATAGCCATATAGCCATGAAGCATCTATTATAATTTTGTATTATGACCGGCTATCACTGAAAAGCTATGTAATATTTTGTATATAAACAGTGAATTTTCTCTGATGCTAATTGTATTTTTCTGGACTTCAAATATACTACATTGTATGATATCTACATAAATTATCCTTTCTACTCAAGAATACAACATTCTCATACTAACCTGTGGGCTAACATGGGTTTACTCTCATGAAAAGATCTTACTGCAGCACAGACATCACTCAGTATAGCCAGTAAATCTAACTGACTCAAATGTTGACCTGAGTCTATCCGATCTTGCAATGTTCCTCGCTACATAAATAACATTATAGTTATGTGTTAGAGGCTAGGCATTATAGTTAGACTACACAGAGTTTTACAGTTATGGGTTAGACTACACATAGTTTTATGTTGACAATTTTACCAAAATTCTCAAGTTAAGCTGCAGTTATACTTATTTTATTGCTTATAGCACTTATTTGTATAACCAATCTAAGACGAGATAATTACAAAATTCGAATACACACACTTCACAGTTATATCCATATTTTTGAACAGATGGTTAAACATCATTGCTAAAACTTACAGAATAAAATGGCATCAGAATAAGAATTTTGCTAATGATACTGGAAGTTGGATTCCGCACTGAGACAGTCTCACTTCCTTCCAATGAAATAATATTGGAATGATCTCGAAACTGTCGCATATATTCTACTTCACTTAAAAATCTTAATTCATCTTCTGTCGAGTGACACAGAATTCGTTTCAACGCATAAGGTTTGTGTGTACGGGAATGGGTCACCAAGTCCACATAACTGAATCCCCTGAAAAAATTTACAGCTAAGATTAATTAAAAGTAACAGCAAAATAACTTAGCAAATTATTTTGTAAATTGATGGAAAAAAACTCTAAATCAACACTACATAAAACTACAAAACATTATTTGTATTACCCTTCACCAAGCCTAGACTTCACATTGTACACCTGGTTTTCAACAACAATAGATTCTTTTCCACATATGCAACCCATTACCATAGCTTTGAGAGATAAATTCATTCCATTCTTAATTTACTACAAAACAAAACGCAAATGTTTTATTTAAAACAAAACTAGCTAATACATATACAAACTAAAAATACCGTTATAGACGAAGTAATATATCGAAACATAAACAGCACCAATTTGATGACAAATAGTATGCAAATGTGCCACCTATCACAGTTTAGTATCATTAGAAAGCTCAGAATTTACTTATTTTAATCAACATGACATATTATAGACTGCAAACATTCTCTTTCTAAATATGAAAACATAGTTTTCAAAAAGGTACTATTTAACCTTGGATAACGCATTTGAAAGACACTTTTGCCATTTTATACTAAACAGCTTCTTTGTCTGGTGCACATAACTCTATGTAGAGCAAAATGAGTAAATCTCAGGCCTTTAAATAGCATAGGAAACATACTGGATGGCAGAATTACAAGCTTTGTGAATTTAAAAATCACACCAAATACTAGAAAAAAATCACATATTTTCACTGCAAAATGAGATTAAGTTAAAGAGATCTAAATGATAATCATCATTATGGAAATAAATAGGAACACCTTAGCTGACAAAAAATTTTGCTGCGACAATATAATATTACTAGTCTGGCAAAACTGAGAGATATGGCTTAAATTTTTTTGAGACATCATGGGTTTCAAAAAGTAAATCCACCACTCAGCCCATGTTCTGTATGAAAATATTACAAGGAAAGATAAGATAGCACCAACAGTATTTACATCTATTTTTGCAGATATGGGCTTAGCAATGCCGAACACATAAGAATGCTGAGATCAGAAACCAACTCAGGGTGAAAGAAAGTTTATACACATGAAAAGAAGAGGCTTGCAGCGAGTATGGAAATGAGAGTATACGACATGTCAATAATTACAAATTGCATTTTCGGGTAAGTAGAGAAGAGGAAGACCCCAAAAGAGATGGGGAAAATACGATCCAATTTGACATCAAATCTTTGAGACCTTAAACACAAGGGTAACCACAGCTGGGCCATATGGCACCTATTGGTTGAGTTTAGAGAACGGCTATCCATACAGGACTACAGCTATCTAGATTAGAAAGGTGAGAAATTAAATACTGTAGAACCACTACTAATAGTAGTACTGTAGACCAATGCGTGAATGACGTCTTTGTTGCAAAGGTAACATTTGTATGTAGACTCTGGTCTGTTGGTGGTATGCTCTCCAGTGCGATGGTGTCCCTGTGTATGTCTGGGTATTTATCATATAGAGGACAGGCTGTTGCCCGTATAACTTGTCCCCCCCTCTCCATGTTGCTGGCGTATCCAATGGAACAGCAGAGCTGTTACAGTTTGGCACCAGTGCTGTCACAGAAGCTGCCAGAGCAAGGTTGTAAACCATGAACTGCCTTAGGGGCTTCAACTCTTGATTTGTCCTAGGGGTTTACTCTCTAAGCCTTTCCCTTGGTCGGGTACTGCTGCAAGGCAGCGGAGGTTTGAGATCAGAGTTTTCCTTCTCCTAAATGAGCTGTTTTCCAAGACTAATGAGCCCCCATCTGCCCAAAAATACTAACAGTGATACTAATAATTATATTTATAGTAACAGCAAAACTAAATGATTTAGTTTTGCTGTTGCTATGAGTATAATTGGGTGCAGGTTATTTCAAAGACAAGTCGTTTCTTACCCATTTTTTCAAGTCATTTCATACACATCAATATAAATTAACTAAAATACATATTTTTTAATATTTATTTATTATTTGAGTTTGCGGTTAATTCATCATTTCTTTTGTCATTTGTGTACAGTAGCTTGTGTACGAAACGACCATTTAGCTTACGAAACGACCTGTGTACGAAATGACCTGTAGGCCTACCCTTACTATTAGAATTAGTATTACTATTACTATTAGTATACCATCAAGTTTAACTGATTAACTTTAAGTCATTATGATTATGATTAACTTTAAGATTATCATTATGTTTATGAATTCATCATTATGATTAACAATAAGTTTAACTAATAGTTATACTATAACTTAAACTATAACTATGTCTATAGTCATACTGATACTCATAGTCATAGTGATACTGATAGTCTATAAGTATAAGTATAAATATAAGTATGACTATAAGTATAACTTATTCTTATAGTATAAGTATAACATTTACTATAGTATAAGTATAACTATAAGTGATATTATTATAAGATTAACTTCAAGTATAATTATAACATTAACTGTAAGTATAACTAGTACTACTATAACTTAAAGTTAAACTATATCAATATGTATAACTATAACTATAAGTATAACTGTATAACTATAACTATAGTATAAGATTAAGTATTAGTATAAGACATAAGTTGTATAAGCATTACTAATGATTACATTTAGTTTAATAAGTTCTCAGTTATAATTGTAATACAAATCATATTAAAATTAATAACTAAATATTGATAGGTAATAACCAATAGTAATACTAATAGACCGTAATATATTAAGATATAAATTTAGATGGGTATCAGCTGTCAATAGTCATTACTTCAACTCCATTCGTAGCGGTAGTGCAACTGCAAATTTATACGCTTATTCAAAAATTGCTGAAAGCCGCACCGATTTGGTAGTCACTGAGTGCATTGGTTCGGAGGTCTCGATTAGAGTTGGGGGCTTAGAGTTTGGACAACGATGTTTATACAAATTCTACGCCTAGTCACCCCCAACTTGGGGTTGTTTCTAGCAAAATTAATTTATTCAGTAAATTTTTATAGCCTAAGATTGTATTATCACAGCTCGCCAAAAGTATAGTTTGAAAGTTTGAGTGTTATACACACTGAGCTGGAAAAGATATTATTGAGTTCGATGGTTATACACTAGAAGAAAACCACTTCTATGAACACTGAACTAGAATCACATTCGCGTATTATAATTACATTGCCTAATGATTACATACAACGTGACCTGTGGTTACATAGTCTAAACTTTTATCGCGAGTCCACTCTTAAAATATTAGAACTCAGAAATGAATCAGAGCGACCTTTAGAAATCAACATGATTGACTTCCCTTATCACATTGTCATCTACGACTAGCACCCTAGATAATATAAATAATAGTATGCTAGTTGAGTGTAATAACTTCAGCTGGGTCATCTGATAATCACGACGACTCTCGATATTAGCAAGTGGGATGACTGATGAGATTTAATTAGTTTTAGTTTGAGCAACCTGAAACCATAACTAGTACTACGTCTACTAAGTACTAACTAGTAGTAGTACTACTAGTACTACTACTAGTACTAGGTCTAGTACTAGTAGTAATACTAGTAGTAGTAAGTAGTAACTACTACTTTAACTTACTAGTACTACTAGTACTAGCAGTAGCTGAGTAGCAGGAATATCGATTTCGATGGTAACTTTGTTATAAGTATAACTCATATAAATTGATGCTATACTTAATACTTATAGTTATTGTTGAAGTTTTAAGTATTACTATTAGACTTAGTATAAGTTTTAGTTTACTTATATTTATAAATATAAGTTATAACTTAGAGAAGTAGTACTAGTAGTAGTAGCAGTAGTCACTAGTAGACTACAAGGGCACAAGTACAATTTTACCTGTATCCCACTTCTCTTAACGTGTAAGAGTGGGCTAAGATGAAAAGCCAGTGGCTTATTTAACCCCAATAAACATAATGTAGCACGCAAATGTATGCCTAATAGGTTTTCAAAAGCAAGTACAGAATTAGCATCAATTGTTGTCCAAGGAAGTGGGTTTCAAACATCAATTGCTTCTTGGGGGGAAAAAAAGTGTTTTCTACTGTTTGTTCTTGTATACTGTTTACTGATCTTCAGTGAGCGTCCTCTGGTATGTGCAACGTTCAGCATTCTACAATGTGAAAAATTTTGTAAAATCAACTAAGTCTTATAATTTTTTTATCATCTTAAAAGTTTGCATAAGGTCACATCTAATCCTTCTAACTTCTAGGCTATCTAGTTTCAGTCTTTTCCTACGTAGATCATAGTCTTCCTCTTTGTTTGATGATATTAATTTTGTAAAATCTTCTCTGAACTCCTTTAATAAACTTAATGTTCTTTAAAAAAACTGGGAGACCAGGCAGGGACAGCATATTCTAAGTGTGGTCAAACTAGTTTCAATAAGAAATCCACTCTTCTAGTGCTAAAAATCATTTTTATCATTCTTAATATCTTATTTGTTTTTACTAAACATGAACTAATTTGACTTTCACTCTTCAGATTTTGCTTAATACTCACTCCAAGATCTTTCTCTTCATTGGAAGAAGCAAGCGGTGCATCATACATCTGGTACTCGATAGGAGGGTTATTATATTCATAATAAATCACTTTACATTTCTTTACATTAAAAGACATTTGTCAAGCCGTTGTCCAAGTGCATAATGTGTTAAGATCTTCCTGCAACAATTTAGTGCAACTAGTACTATCTGCTGCTCCAAAAAGTTTTGCATCATCAGCAAATTCTAAAACTGAATTGTTTAATTTACAGTCTAAAACATTAATAAATATTGTGAATAGGATTGGACCTAGTACTGAACCTTGAGATACTCCACTTGTTACAGAACCCCATACAGAAACAGCATTATTATGTACAACTCTTCGTCCTCGATTTGTCAGCCATTCCTTAGTTCATCTACTAATGTCACCAGATATTCCATATGTGCCTTTAACATACATTTAGTGATTTACAAGTTCTACTAGTAGCACTAGCTAGTAGCAACTATCAAAACTAATAGTAATGCTAATGCTAATAGTAATTGTTTAATAGTAATACTACGGGTACAAGTAACAGCTGCAAGTAATATTACTAGTAACAATTTATTATAATAATAGTTAGAGTAATTTGAAGTGTGAATCTATAATATATTACTATCGCCATTGGTAACAGTATTTACCGAGCCCAATGGTAATTGGTAGTCACTGTGACTGCCAGGTGTCAAAGTGATAATCATTTCAGTTATAAATCAAGTTTCAGTTTTCAATTCATTAGGCATTAAATAATTTCAAATTGAGTATGATTATTGAAAGTTGTTGGTATAGCTAAATACTAATAGAGTTAAACTACATTTATAATTTTTAATAACCTGAACGTTTACAATTATTTTTATAAGTATTTTATTTACTATTTGAAGTAGTATTTAGAGTATCTTTTTAATTACCACTAGATTACTATTCGTCATCTCATACCAAAATTTGGGTGTTATAAATTTTAACAATGCAGTAATTTACTAAGTCTGCTGACCAGCATTAAATCAAAACATTGATTAATTCTCTAATTATAATGTTTTAATGCAGGCGCTGTAAGTGTAATTGTTTCATGTATTATAATTTTAAATTAATTTAATTTTTTCTAGAATCATTAATTACATAATTACGTTTTATACTTACAATTTTGTGTCATAACAGTAAATAGTAGCAGCTTAAAGTTTTGATACACTGTTTTCACTCACAGAAGCTTCAAATCAGTCTGGTTGTTAAAAGTTGTGTAGAAATCTTATTATAGTAAAAATTTTATTGTACATGCGAGTGAAGTTTTTCAAAGAAGGCACTCGGTTTTTTTATCTTTCACCTGTGATACTAGAATTATAATAAAGTTATTAATATGTTCTCATAATTTTTGTGAAACGAAGTAGGCTATTGAAAGAATATTGTAGGTAGGTATATGGTGTTGTACTCTGACAACAATAATATTGTTATATTAAGCTATGAGTGTATGTATAAAATATGGTTAAAAAAGCAATGTTGTTTGTTTCACTTGTAAATAATGATTAATCTATAAATAAAAAAAAGTTTGAGCATTTTCTCTTAATTTTGATAGGTTTTAGGTGTAACTTTTGAATTATTGACTGGAGTCTATAGCAGAGGTTCGGGTGCTGGAGGCAACCCATGAGCCATTTATACATTCAGCTCTATGACGTTGATAGCGACAGCTCTGTAGATTCCCAGGAGCTGGAGATGACCAGCCTTCAGGATGGTGGGCACAGAGAGTCTCAGCCCTCCACACAGATGCATGAGATGGTTAGTCTCTTTCATACGCTTGACTCATTTCCTTTGAGAGTTGTATTTAGTTTATCATTTGCATCTACGGTCTCCAAGTTTTACACTGGTTGGAGTTATTTAATTTAGTAAATAAAATATAGAAACTGAAGGTTTTCGCACAATTTTTTATTGAATTTTAGGCATCCATTTTTAACTTTTGGTTTATATTCACCATAGATGTGTTATTATGAATTTATAAAATAGCTCATCTTTCAGCTCACAACTATGTTGAGCCTGATGAGTGTTACACAAAACTAGAATTGTCAATTATATTACTTGAAAATTAAAGCTTTAGCAGATAAACGTAATAACTAATGTTATTTATGTTGATACATAAGTGAGTGTGCAGGTAGAAGCTTGAATCCGTATTGTGTAGTTTTCTCATTAATTCGATTGGTTGTTACAACTTAATTCAAATGGTAAATCAAAAATAAATTCTTATCGATTTTTTAAGCATGCCAAACTAGGTAAATGTCGATTTAGAAAAAAATTACATAAAATACTTTAATTTTAAAGACAATACCAAATTAATTAATTTTTACAAAACCTTTAAACTACATAGTAATATGCCATTACACTGCTACCGATACTGCTTGTATAAAATCATTGTATATATTTATACAAATTTTGAGAATTGTTGGTCTACTATTTAAATAAATGCAATTAATTTTTTTATATTAGTTCTGTGTAATCTCAAATTAGTTTAACTGCCGAGTTATCAAGCTGCATCTTTTACTTAAGTAGCAAGAATTTTATTCCAATACATTTATTAGTGTCAAATTAGCCTGCAACGCTTAACAACTTTCAATAGTTTTAGCCTATTACATGTACACAGTTTATATATCTCTTGATGCAATCTTAAGCTTTTGGAAAAATAATCACATCTTGTGTTGAGAATCACTTTGTGGCATAAACTTGTTTCTAGAATTCAAATTTATTCAGTTTTGTAGTTTTTGTGTCATAAATCTAATTAAGATGAATTTGCAACCTTTTAAATTAATAAAGCAACTTTTAGAATGCTAGAACAGTGACTTCACGGGGGCGCAGAGCTAGCCGACAAACTACTCGTCATCATGGCTGGTGTTCCAAACGGATAATATTGGCAATGGCTATACTCATACCTATTGGACTGGCAGCCATATTGCTTATTGTGTTACTTTCTACCGGAGTGATAAATACCAGTACAATAGTAGGAAATGAACCAACTTGTAAGTAAGCCTTTGTAGTTTATACTAACATTTTCCTTGGCAATGCATACAAGTTTTCAATTACGGCGTTAAAGCAGGTTAAATTTATGCAGTAATAGAGTATCTAGAAATGTTCTAGTTCTCAGTACAATTTCAAGGTTGTTGGCTTCCAAATGAAAAGAATTATCACAACAATTATTGTTCAATAATTTACTACAATATGCCAACTGACAAAAATTATAGTTTACGATTTATTTGTTAGGTATGCTGTTGTAGTGTAACCTAAGATTAAATAAAAACACCAGAAAGGAGATTTTATTAGAAAATTTAGCTAACTATATTTGTCATACGTCTTATTGATAATAATTTTACTTATTATATTCTAAGCTTAATTACAACAGCACAATCAAGTTGCTCGAGTTAATGATTTAGTTAAAAACATGTATGCACACAATGCACTAAAAATAAATATTTTTGGATATACAACTCCAAACTTGTATTTGAGATGCAGCCAAAGTAGTTCTGTAGATTTATGTGTGAATGTAACTAGTCGGTCTTTTCTTACAATTACTATTTATTGCTGATAGTATCAAACTAGTTCATAACACTGATTAAAGTTTTTAGTTGCCCTATTTCATGTATACCGTCTATCTCTTGATACAATCGTTCTTTATGGCGTAAAATAATGAGGTCTTCGTTCTAGTGAAAATTAAAAATTGGTATGAATTTTTTCCAGAAAGCAATTTTATTCAGTTTTGTAGTATTTTAAATTGTAGAAAGTTATTTTATCGTTTTTAACCCAAATTTCTTCATTTAAAATATCGAAACAGGTATAACTTCATTGGAAACCGTAACTAGTGGTGTACTCCCTGTGCATGATATCAGTTTCAGCAACCAACTTCCAACAAATGCACTTAGTATTTTTTATTTGCATCTTTTGTTTTATACTGTAGCTACTGATGCTTTTGTCATATGTAAACCAAATGAAACAAGATGTGATAATGGGTTTGAGTGTTTGAGGAACCAGTACGTTTGTGATGGGAATGAAGACTGCAGTGACAACTCCGATGAGAGAGGGTGTGGTAAGTGTAGTCATGTTAAACTAGAGTACCTTTATGTTTGAAGCTCTTATTTATATTGTTTTTATAATTTACTCTTGAAATTTGTTGAGGTCTTTTCTACTATTTACCAATTGACAACAATTAAAGTTAGCAATTTTATTAGAAACCAATAAAAAGATAATTTCCTAAACTGTTGAAAGATACAAATTTCTATTATCAAGAAATATTATCATCATCCGTATTACATTTGAATGTTTCAGTAGAATTCATGTATGTGTACATGCATCATCTTTACTATTCAATCATTGTAGTTTAGTTCTAAATTTTTTCAATGCTTCAAAGTTTGGTCAGGATTGTAGGATAAACTTGTTGTATCGTCATAGTGTCGAGTTTTAATGTGAAATTTATTCACATTTTTCATATAATATAGCATATCCCAAAATGTAATGCTTATATGTAAGTTGATATATAAGATAAAAATATTGCAGTGAAACATATCTGCATTCATGAATTTATTGATTTATTTATTTAGAAAAAGCTATGCTAATTTAGTTCTTTGATGTAGAGAATGGATGTCAACTGAGCCCTCATCACTTTTACTTTTGTAAAAATGGTGACTGTGTAAAAAAGGCATGGAGATGCGACAGAGAGCCTGACTGCGTAGATGGAGATGATGAGTTTGATTGTGGTAAATATTTATTACTCAATTAGCTTGTGTATGTATACACACACATACATACACACACACATACATACACACGCACGCACACATACACACATACATATTACATACATGCATCTATACATACATACACACACACGCACACACATATACATACATGCTTCCGTATATACAAACACACATGCGCACACACACGCACACACATGCATGCATGCTAACACGCAACACACATACACAACACACACACATACAAACACGCACGCATGCATGCATGCATATTTCTTGGGTACATCGGTACTCTAATCACTGGCACCAACTGAATCTGATTCTGGTTAGATGCAATACCACCATACACATGCAGATTATCTATCAAGCTGTAGAAACCATCTCATATACACTGCCAATATGTCACAGCCTGGTCTTGTGAACTCTACTCCTCACAACTTAGGAAGTCTGCAACAAAGTACGAGAAAGTGAACAAGCTCTATGACTATCTGTGTAGAAAGATCGTAAAGTGACACGACACGTTTTAATAAAAGTAATTGGATCCAAGCATACCACCATCTCAGGGTATAAGCAATCGCCCAGTGAATCAACCATTGCAAAGCTATTCTTTTACCTCATCTACATGAAGATCTCTACTTGTGTTGAAAATAAGTTGCTGTACCACAAAAGCTGAAAGATGCAAAAATTACTGCCTTCTACAGGAACAACTACGAAAGCATCTCATTCCTCGGCATTCTTTTCTGGAGTTGGCAGAAACAGTTTATCCTGAATCACAGTGCTGATTTTATACTGAGAGGTCTATGTTGTCTTTATTGACCTGACAGCAGAGATGGTCTGTTCAAGATCTTCCTGAAGATCCTCACTATCACCCATAGTCCTAAACTGACTAACAGAGGCCTACTTACTAAATCAAATGTTCATATATCTTTATAAAATATCTGTAGATTATGTGTTGCTGAAAAAAATAGTCTTCATTTTTGGAATAGCAATCTAATAGATGTTGAATTATTGTTTTTTGTAGAGCATTGCAACTCTACTACAGAGTTTACTTGTAACAACTATGACTGTGTACCCATCCAATCTCGATGTAATGGAGTTTATGATTGTGATGATAGATCAGATGAGTATAGTTGTTGTGAGTATAAAAGGTTTAGGGGCAAAGCTCTTGGCATTTCATGTATTACACATTTGCAAGAAATGCTTACGGACTTGACATATAAATTGGAGATTTATAAGCAATTTGTTGAAGATTTGTCAAAAAGTTCTTCTATCTCTGAATTTTATATTAAATTTTTAGTTTGAACCAAACATTTATAATTAGACTCACAATTTTTAATGAATATAATACTTGGAATGTTTTTTTTTTTCAGAAATTTAGTGGTATAATTTATATAAGACACAAAACTGGTTATAACCTGGCCTCTGGCTAGCTGCTTTAACACTCGGTGTTTGAGGTGATTGCTGTCAAAACTAAAAATATGTAATTTGAATCAACAAATTGAAGAAAACCTTTAAGCACATTTAGCTAGTTTTTATGAATTTAGTGGTTTAGGGTGACTTAGTAGCCAATATGGTCAGGAAACAGGTAGCACAATTCATTTAAGCTGTCTGATAGACTGTTTGATTTTACATTTAGTTCGCCAAAACTCTGACACTACCAAGTATTTCTACAACAGTTCTTATATAGATCTTTGTCATACACCAGACCTAGCAGTTTCAGCAAACCGAATCTGTGCTCTTCTCGGCTACAGGTAATAGTTATAACAGGTTATATTTCTTGTACACTTCCTTGACTATTTTGAGACGCAACATTTTGCCTATTAACCATTTTTTTGAAGTGAATAAATGTGTTTGTAGTACTGTGTATGTGTATGATACTAACTTCCACGTCTGTGGCCATGGCTAAAAAGCTGTTTTAAATGGCCAAGAGGTGTTGCGCTACTTATAAATATGCGTTCTTTCTTTTTATTTCTTCTCATATTGTGATAGTATAATAGACTAGCAAGACAAGTGTGTTTTTGTGTATTCATGTGTACTGTTGGTTACACCTGTCTCATTGCCGCAGGTCAGATGGTGCACAAAGCTCTCCTATACCAAGAGATGACTCTACTAAACCTGCTGTCAGCTTGTCTCTGTGGAGTGAAACTTCTAAAGCAAATGGCACATTCATAGTCCAACCTGATTTCTCATGTAAAGCTGCAGTTAATCTTAAATGCCAGAGTTAGTATACTGCTCAAAGTTGAAGCTTTCTAACATACTTTGTGCAGAACCTTTTATAGAGATTCACTGAGTCAAAAAATTACACATCAAATCCGCAACATAGCTGTTGTGTTTCAAACAGGTGTATTGATCATAAAATAATTTACAATCAAAACAGTAGAAGTGTTACCACCTTATATATTAACTTGCACAGAAAAGCTGATATAGCTGTATATAAATAAACAAAATAAGCGCTGAAGCTAACATGAAAAACCCATTACATCTTTTAGCTTTATGCAATGTCATGCTATAACACCTCCCGACTAGCTTAAAGTACTATGTCTCTTTTAGCGTCTAGTTTGCCATCGGGTTCTGGTTGAACGTCTCGGATGGTCCCGGGTATATTCATCACCATCTGGTTGTCTAGGATTGCGTCTAGGTTGTGAGGGTACAGGATCTGGCTCTGGTGTTTCCTCTTGTTGTGCAGTATTTTCAGTGGTAACCATCAAATCATCAGGTGGCTCTGTATCTTCTGTACTGGAATGTCGTGGACAGAGTTGGTCAATGTGTCGTTTCCAAACTGGTCCTTTAGGTATGACTTTCACATTCACAGAGCGGCTCCCCAAAACTTTGATCACAACTGCCTTGATCCACTTGGGTTGTCTGTCTCTTCTAGGCCCATAGTATAGAGCATAGCAAGGCGTTCCAACTGTGTAGCAGTGTAGTTTGTTGGTAGTCTTGTTCTGTTGCATCTGATGTCTTTGAGATAGGTGTGCTGGAGAGGGAAGTAGAACATCTATTTTGGTTCTGATCTGTCGTCCATTCAGTAGCTCACTTGGAGAAAATCCATAAGGCAATGGTGTTCTTCTGTATTGCATTAGGAACTCTTGGAGGGCCTCCCTGAGTGGAAGTGTAGACTTCCTCAGCGACTGCTTGAAGGATTCTACTAGTCGTTCTGCTGCTCCATTGGTAGCGGGATGATAAGGTGCTCCTCTTAGGTTGACAATTCCTCGATCTTTACACCACTGTTGGAATTCTTCTGAAGTGAAACTGGGTCCATTATCTGTCACTATGGTATGAGGGTAACCAAAGTGAGCGAAATCTGTCTCCAATAAGTTAGTTGTCATCTTGGTTGATATAAAGCTCGTAGGATGAATGCAAGGATACTTGGTGAATGCATCCACAAGCACTAGCCAATTTGTTCCCATAAAGTTGATTGCATGGTCTACGGGTAGTCTGCTCCATGGCTTTTCAGGCATCATCCAAGGGTGAACTGGTGACTTCTTTTCCTGGTTTTGGTGCTCTTCGCAGGTTGAGCATTGTTGTGACAATTCTGTAATGTCGTTGTCTAATCTTGGCCAATAGACTGCTGTGCGGGCAAGTTGCTTCATACGTTGTCTGCCAAAGTGTCCCATATGTAGTATTTCTAACACTTGTTTCTGCAGGGATAAAGGTATGACGATCCTTGCTCCATAGAGTAGGCATCCGCTTTCAACTGTCAGTGAGGTTGCGATCTTCTTGAAGTCTTTAATGGTGTAGCCATCAGCCATTGTTTCTGACGATTCTTTGCTTTCTTCACCATCCATCCATCCTTCCATAGTGTATTGCATCACGGTGCTGAGTACTGGATCTTTGGCCGTCTCTTTCTTTAGAACTCCAGGATCTGCAGGTTTCAGCTGCTTTCCAATAGTCTTTATTGTGCAAACTGTGTCGATATCCACACCTTCTTCCTCCTTATCGAAGCCATCGTCTGATCCCATTGGTAGGCGACTCAGTACGTCTGCATTGCCGTGGTCCGAGGTCTTTCTGTGTTCAATGGTGTACTTGTATTGGCTGAGAGTGAGTGCCCATCTAGCAAGTCTGTTGGCTGCCATAGCTGGTGTTGCTTTGTTGGGTCCAAAGATTGCCAGTAGTGGTCGGTGATCTGTAACCAATACAAAGCTTCTTCCATACAGAAACTGATGAAACTTGGTGATTCCAAATATGATTGAGAGTGCTTCCTTCTGTACTTGACTGTATCTTTGCTGAGTTTTTGTCAGAGTTTTGCTGGCATGGGCAATTGGTCGCTCTGTCCCGTCTTGGTAACGATGAAACAACACAACTCCAATTCCAACTTCTGATGCATCACAGGATATGCCAATTTGTAGAGAAGGGTCATAGTGTGCTAATACCAGATCACTGCTTAACATCTTCTTCAGTTGTAAAAATGATGTTTGCTGCGTAGTACCCCACTGCCATTGCTCTCCTTTCTGCAATAACTTTTGAAGTGGTGATGTGACCGTGGAAAGATTCGGCAAGAACTTGTGGTAGAACTGTACAGATCCTAGGAAGGATTTCAAGCTTCTAACATCAGTCGGGGCTGGCATCTTCTTCAAAGCTTTTACACCAGATCCTTTTTTCTATACCTTTGTCAGAAAGCTTGTGTCCCAGGTATTCTACTGACTGTTCTGCGAATACACATTTCTCCAGTTTGCATCTTAATCCTTGGTCTTGCAGCCGTTGCAATAATCTTCGTAGATTTGTGATGTGATCTGTGCCTGTGGCTCCACTGACTAGAATGTCATCCAAATAGACTGCTACTCCGGGTAGATCACATGTGAGCTGCTCCATAATCTCCTGGAAATAACCGGGTGCTGAGCTGATACCAAAAGGTAAGCGCTTCTGTAGTAGAACACCACGATGAGTGCTGAGAGCCAACCTTCTTTGGCTTTCTGGAGCTAGAGGAATCTGATTGTATGCGTCTGCCAAGTCAATCTTCGAGAAACCATGTCCTCCTCCAAGTTTCCTCATCAGGTCTTCTGGTAAAGGAATTGGTTGACGATGATCCTCTAGTTGAGAGTTGACTGAAACAGAGTAGTCTCCACATACACGTAGCTTTGGCTTTGGCTGTCCAGGTAGTTGTGCTTTGCGTATAGGAACTACTGGTGTGCCATAGGAATTGAACTGCACTGGCTCCCATACTCCTTTAGCAATTCCAACACCATAGGCTTGAGTTAAGTCTTCTTGAATGGCGTAAGGTACAGGTCGGGGTTTGCAGAATACTGGCTTAGCATCTTTCTTGAATTTGACTTCTAATTCAAAATCTTTGAGGCATCCCAGTTCTGGTTTGAAGAGGCTGCTGAACTCCATTGTTAGTTTTTTACAGGATTCCTTGAGATTGAGGTTGACATTATGAACATCTTTGCTGATGTCTTCTCCATATGTAGGCTGCATCAAGGAATCCACAGAAACTCCCAATTGTTGAATTCCATCTCTGCCGAGTAGGTTTAGGTTGGGTATTCTGCTGATGACGAATTTAAGTTTCTTCTCCTGCTGGTCTCCGAATTTGGTGAAGAGTTCACAGGTTCCCATGATGTCAATTGGATGATGAGTCGCTGATTCATAATGTATCTGTGGTGATTGAAGATTAGGTGATCCTAGTCTTTTCCAGTTCTCTAAAGACAAGAAGTTGTCTCCTGCTCCAGTGTCGACTTCTAATTGAAAAGGTTGACGTTGAAGAGTTACATCTACTTGTAGTTGAGGAACTGTGTTCATAGTCTTTAAGGTCCTGATAACTTTGAGTGGTTTGCTGTCATTCATCTTCTTCTTTTGGCATACAATTTCAAGATGTCCAGTGAGTTTGCAGTAGTTGCATGTAGAACTTTTGTATCTGCATTCTGCTGGCTGGTGATTTGTCTTTCCACAGCGATAACAGGGTTTGTTGATCTGTGTTGGCTGGGTCGTTGGTGTAGAGCTTGGAGTCGTCTTCTTCTTCTTGCTGACTTTATGGAGAGCGTTGACCTCTCCGTGAACAGTTTCTTTAGCTACTTTAGCTGCTTCTTCAGTTTCCACAGCGATTTCAGTAGCTCTGTTGAAAGTGAGATCTTCGTCCTTGAGTTTAAAGATTGCCTTCAGTATAGCTTCATTTCCTACTGAGCATATAAATCTGGTACGAAGTGCTTCATCTTGTGGGTCAGTAATTGAAGAAAAGTCACAAGTTGTTGCGTCATGTCGAATCCTAGCTGCTAGTTCTGGAATAGTCTCCCCTGGCTTCTTTTTCATGTCGTGCCAAAATCTGTATCTTTCTCTGATGATGAATGTCCTTGGGTTATATTGTGTCATCATGTAGTTGTTAACATTATCCATCGTCAGTTTGTTGATCTCCTTCTTTGGTGTCTGCTGTTCCGCCCAATCACTCAACTGCTTGTAGATGGCTGTTGATTGGTTTGTCAAAAATACTTGTGGTATTTTATCCTCTGCGATTGAGTTGGCTCCAATGAAGGTGGTGAATCTTGCTGAATATTGAGTCCATAGTTCTGTACTTGGATCAAATGCTGCAAAATTCGGGGTTGATGCTGGGGTTTTCTTCTCTGCTGACTGGGTGAGTAGTTGAATCAGCTCCCGATTTTCTGTTTGCTGCTGTTCCATCCTTGCTTCTTGCTGTTCCATCCTTGCTTCTTGCTGTTCCATCTGTTGCTTCTGCAAATCCATCTGTTCCTTTTGCTGTGCTAACTGCTGGGTTAGCAAAGCTATCAGTTGATCTGTAGGTGTAGACATAATTTTTGAAGTATGTCTAAATGAAGAGTCTTTGAAGATTTGAAGATTCTGATGATAACCGCGTAAAGTAAAAGTAGATGATCAGTTGAAAATCCTTGAAGCTGATCCCATCCTCGTCGCCAAAATCTGTTGTGTTTCAAACAGGTGTATTGATCATAAAATAATTTACAATCAAAACAGTAGAAGTGTTACCACCTTATATATTAACTTGCACAGAAAAGCTGACATAGCTGTATATAAATAAACAAAATAAGCGCTGAAGCTAACATGAAAAAGCCATTACATCTTTTAGCTTTATGCAATGTCATGCTATAACAATAGCATTTAAAGTAAATTTAAGTAATTTTCAAAACTGTTAGTCCGTAGTCCAAATTCACAGACCTAACAGACTTCTAGTTGAGTGCTTCCGTTCTAAAAGCTCTGGTTCACATGTGTTTTGCTGTGCATGCATTACATTTACCATTTTCATGCTGGTCTCCAAATTGCCTAATACATAACCAATTTAGTAGGTAGTAGCAACCTGAAGAAGTTTTACCACTGTCTTTAAACTTCAGCCCTGCATTGCTGTGGATTAACATTGCAGGTGTCATTTTACTAATTCTATAAAATTTTTATTTAAGCAAGCAATGTACTCATTTGTATTCCTTGAATTTTAGGCTGTGGCATATCAACAAAGCAAATTTGGGCAGCTTATTTATTGGGAGGTGTTGGAGGGTTCCCTATAACTGATTGGCCATGGCACGTGAAGCTGACCATAGGAAGTACTCACATCTGTGGTGGGTCAATTCTTTCTGACAAGTGGATACTCACAGCAGGTCACTGTGTGGCAAGCATCACGTAAGTACCAAACCTGTTACTGTTTCTAACATTACGTATTGGTTTTATTGAAATATATTACATACACTCAGTCCCCAGAAAGTTGCCACTGTTGCCAGCGTTGTTTTGGTGCACAATACCCCCATGCAACAATTAGAGTTGCTATGCAATACCATCAGTATCTGCAATGCCTACAGCAGATCTACACCCACAACTGTGTAATACTACAGCAAAGAAACAGACAAATTAAAGACATGGTCAGAGATTGTCTTTACTCCATTGTTCAATTCATGGCAATAAAATTCAATAAAATGAACAACACTTTGCAAACTACTGTAATACTTTTTATATTTATGTAACTCAAAAATTTGTCAATTGAAATAGATTTTGAAAGTAACATTTACTCCTAATATTTATGCCTTCTTAGGCTTGTAATGATACTAAAAAGTGTTATACACCAGAGTACCTTTTGAAATTTCATGTCAACTACAACTAGAAAATGTGTGCCTTTTACTTTGAATTTTGTAGCAACCCTTCGGATATCAAAGTTGTGTATGGTACCAACAGATTTGATGGGTCTGATGGAACCACACGAATAGCTAGGCGTATTGTAATACACCCGCAATACAAGCCTACACTGTATCGAGGCAGTGCTTTCACTACATACTCTTATGACTTCGCCATGATACAAGTTGACAGCATTCAATATAGGTACACGTGTCTCTATTAAACCTTATAGCTTATAGCATGACATAAATGAGTTTTTGTGACAATTTCCAGCTTATAAATTGTCCTGTTTTGACAGTATGTGTTGTGTTCAAATTGCATCTGCCATGTTACTAAATAATGTATTATGTTCCTATTGTTACACAGTACCAGGGCTCAACCAGCTTGTCTCCCTACTCAAGATGATCTGATATCAGATGATACTAACTGTTACATCACAGGGTTCGGCTCCATTGTCGCCAACTCTCAGCAGCGTAAGTACTTCAATATAAAACTCACTGTTTTCAGTAAACCCTAAACACTTGGAGTAGCATTGTGCTTGCAACTAGTACAAGTTAATGCTAGTGATAACTATGCGAAGTTTCCCTTAGGCTTCTAGACACGAAAGCAAAAGTAGTTTCTCTGGATATGTTTTTGAAGTTCTAAACAAATTTGCCATTATTTCAATAAGAATCAGAGTAATTGTAGACTTGTGAATATATATATCTTAGTTGTCACTCTGATTTTACTCCGGTATTATACTCAATGGTGTTTTTTTTACTGGGTGTAAATGCTACTTTGAAATTACTCGGTTCATATCAGCCTCTAGTTAATTTATTACTTGATCAACAATTTTTGTTCTTGTTGAAATACACTGTGATATGTTAATATATTTCAATATTCTAGTGCTTTTTCAAAGATTTCAATAAAACATTGTAGCTCATTATCCCAAGTACTTGCAAGAGGGGAAAACAAGAGTTGTATCGAATAAGATCTGTAATGTTCAGTATAAAACAACTTACAGACTCGATGTACCAGAGGAGTGGCTCTGTGCTGGATATGCCACAGCTGGAATTGATAGTTGTGTGGTAAGAAAATACTCTTGGAGCAAGTTTTCCACATGTTGTATAATTTCTATTAAATCAGTAAGCCATTTCCTATTAGTTGGCCTCACTCATGATACCATTAAAATACAGATAGGAGGAAGTTGTTTTCACAATAACTCTTGAAACACCTCACAGTATCAAATAAGTGTTGAATTTCTATTTCAGCATTAGTGGGAGGCTATGGTTTAGTAGACAGAGCACTTGTCTGGTGTGTCAAATATTGGTTTAGCTTATGATAGTGACTTTGAGAAAGTGTTTAATTGTAGGCGGCATCAGTTAAAAATTATGAATTACTAAACAATCTTCAAAAAATGGCTCTTTACACAGGAGTAATTAGGAGTTTTTTTCATTCTTTTTGTTATGAAACTCATATAATGCACTTGTAGGGAGATAGTGGTGGACCTTTGGTGTGTCTAATGAACAAACGATGGGTGTTACAAGGAGTGGTGTCTTGGGGCAGCTCGTGTAAACAATCAATACCATCAATTTATGCTAAAGTTTCTGTAGCTACCCCTTGGATAAATGAATATACAGCAACCTAGTTGATATTTTTGTTTTTCCCCAATTTGAAAAAAATGCATATTTGCATTTCTTAAGACATTTTTACAGTGCTTTGCTCTCATTGTCTACTGTATTGTACTTTTATTTACAGAAATTCTTTCATATTTGTATATTTACTAGTTTGTAATGTGGAAATTAGTTGGCAGGCCAATATCAACCGTAGAATATAGTTTTTTTTTATTGTACTCTGATCCATATCTTTTGAGATTTATGTAATATCTGTAAATGGTTTAGGTTTATCTATTTTTTTATATATTTATAGTTGTCATGTAGGTATGTCCACTTCATCTATTAAAGATATAAACACTTTGAATAATATTTTTTTCTGCACATTATTATATTTTTCTGACATTCCATGGTGTAAGTTTCAAAGTAATGCATCTTGTAAGGAAGTAGAATCTCATGAATTAAATGGGTTTTTATACTTTTATTATAATTTATAATTACTTTTAGTTGCAACTTGATGTGAAACTGCTGGTGCTCTATTGTATTGAATTTTTAATTTAAAGCTATAAAGTTTTTTTTCAGGTTATATAAAGTTCAGACATTTAAGCAACAGACTAATTATTTCATTTTCAACAGAAATAATCTAGAACATTCCTAATTTGCTCTCCATTGTTATTTTGTAACTCGGATTGTGTAATAAAAACTTGCCAAGTCAGTCATTCAAGTAATGACCATCAGCTAACTCATATTGACAATAATTTATAGCATTCTTTAAGTTTTTTTCATATAGCGTTTAATTACTTTGAAACAACTAATATTGGTGAGGGTATTTCTAATGATGCAAAATAAATTTGAATGATGGGAGTCATAATAAATCACTACAATATCTGAGTTATTTTTGTTTTTCTATTCCAGATGTTAAAAACCAGTGCTTTTAATTAAGTTTAAATTTTGATACAAAGCACAAATACTTATCAATATTGTAATCCGTAATGTTTAATAATACAAATTAATTTATTTAGTCAAGCATGCGCAGCTTCTTTTACCTGTATGTGGGTGCGCATTTTATTTAGCATTTACTTCATTATAATTGAATGGAATAGCACAAAATAATTTATTAGATTGTATGAACAGCTTTGTAATGTCCTTGCTTGACAGTTCCAAATTTAATTTTTCACTATAGTTGCTTTTGAATTATGGTATTTTGCTTCGTGGGGAAATCAGCTTCTATTTTGTAATGTATATTTCTATGTATTTTGCAGTAGCTTTTCAAGTTTTACCTATAGATAGGTCAGCAAATGAAAACCAGTTGAAAGTCATTTCACAGACCTTAACCTAAAACCAATAGCAGCTACAGACTGAAAATATTTTGAATCTTCTCTCTCCACTCCCTACCCTCACTCTCATATTGCACTATCGACCATGTACAATCACACTGCACAAATTCGCTTTCTCTTTGGTTGTTTTGAAAAAATGCCAATACTTATGAAGATCATTACCACATGCTTTAGGCCAGCATTGCAGCTTAATAAAACAATGCCTTCCAATAAAAAATTATGACAATCATCTTGGAAATACTAGAAAATTCAAAGGAGTTTTTGTCACTTGATATTGTTAGCAGTTTGGTGGAAATTTTAAAATAATATACATGAAACGGGATAAGAACTCGAGGTAAATTTACATATGGCTTTACTGCCAGTAATTACATTCATTATCAGGAATTGTGTTAAAAAATATCCTCTTTCTTACTAGATGTGCTGTACAAGATAATTACAGTATAAAAAAAGGTTTCAACAGCAAGTTCCATAAAACTCATGAGTCTGGTCACAGGAATAAAGATTTACACTGCAAAGTCTCAATAAACATGTTTAGTTCTTGACAGAATCTATACAAGGGGAATCCCATCACGTTGTAGTAGTCGCCATGTATGCTCTCAATTAACTGTGCCCCCAGTCCTTGAATACCATAGCCACCAGCTTTGTCCCTAAAAACATCGGAAAATAGCTCTGCTATTACATGTTATTAATAACCGTAAGACCATTATTTCAATAACTTCACATGTTACTATGTTTGCAATAAGAATCATAAAATTTTTTGCTATGATGTAGAATGTAGCCTACATCGGTTCTCCAGTTTCAACATAATGCTCTAAAATCTCATCACTCAAACCAGAAGTAAATTTAACATCAGTAGTTTCATGAAATGAATGAATTTCAAACTGATCATGCGAAGTCCAGTTTTTTTCATTGAATACGAGTAGAATTACTGCAGAACACACTTGATGATCTACATCTCTCCTGAATCTACAAATAGATAGCAGTGCTAGTGCATAGGCATTGACCAACATTAAATTACAACACAAGACATTTAATTCAACAGCATCTTATAGAAAAAATATACCTCCAATGCTGCTTTGATTTAATATAAATTCAATCTACACAAAACAAATATGCTATTCAAATTTTGTAACTCAAATTTTTTTTCTAAATGATTGGGCAAAACATTAAAAACATTTTAAATGCTTTAATCGGTTTCTTAGAACTGCCAAATTATCAAATATTAGTAAGTAGACAGTGCTGCACATGAGTAAGCATAATAAATTTGGCTGCTTTTCAGGTGTGCAGTTCTAGCATTACTTCCATTTTAATAGCAATTTAAAACTCCTCTATCTATCATAGGCAACGAGAAATCAGTCAATCACATTACCTACCTAGAGACATGCATGACTTTTATTTTACTATGAAACTTCTAAACACAATATAATCTATTTTCTCTAGAAAACAATGTGTAAATTATTTCCTAATATGTTGCATTAACATTGATAACCTTTAATTATAAATCTTAAATTTAAAGCAATTTTGCAAAAATATCAAAAATATAAGCAATCTAGCTATTAGCATAAAAATAATATAGATTTAGACAATTACATTTGCAAGATGCTAAAATGACAAAAATTTTCTCTAAATGCCATGCTTACTCTTTCAACATTGACAGAGCATCTTTCTTATCTTTAGGCTTTTCTAATATTTTTCCTTTGTGAAACACAATAGTATCAGCACCGATATACAAAGTTTTTGTGTGCACTATCCCATCCATTTTGGATTTGTCCAACAAAGCTACCTAAAATAAAATTTTAATTCTTATACTAGCTGGCAAATTTATTCAAAGAATCATTGCATTAGTTGAACCTGGCTCGTTTAAAATAAACATCATACAACAACAGTTATCCAGGGTTAGTACATTATATATAGCATACAGTAAATAATTTTACCTGTTTGACTTTACCCACTGCTATGTCTGTAATATACTTGTAAACATCCAGTTTATCAACCAGTCCTTTATTTTCTTCCTCATATGTTGACGGAGATATGATGAGATTTGAAAGACCCTATATTTACAAAGCACATGTATTTACATTGGATATCCTAACAAATGTTACAGTTGTCAATGTCTAAATAATAATATAAGTAGCCAGATGTTAATGACTCTACATAAAATATAGATTTGCAACAATAGTGAATACCAAAGAAATAATAGACCAAAACAGTTTATTTTATAAAAAAAAAACAAGAAAAATTAGGCCACAATTTCTTTTATATTTGTAAGTTCAAAGTTTTAACTTTCAAGCCATATCAATGATTATGCTGTGCAGTGCAACAGCTAACAATAGCATGCAATCAAAGTTAGCCATAATTAGTATAAGTTTTATAGTACTGGTAAAGTCAAAGCCGACGAAAATTTCATTTCCATGCGATGAGAAATCCTAATGCATCTCAGTGCATTAGCGCACAAAATTCATTATAAAACAAAATTGTTTAGGCATCCAACCTTGAAACAGTATGCAAATAAAAACTAACATATATAAGAATATTTTAGTACTGCATAAGTGAAGTGTGTCAGAGAGTCTTTAATGTCACAGCAAGCAAAGTTATATCAAGCACACAGGTGAACAAATAGGTAGAACAAAACGCCTTGAACTTGACATATGTGAATTCAATGTTTAGTTCGTAATGCACTGGCAACTGCACAAGTAAAGCATTAAATTACAACAATGCATTTTAATAAATTTTTTTCCAAAAGCTAATAATATGTCAAATTTGTCTACAGGGACTTACAAAGTAAGTTGTGCTAATACATGTGCATTGAGATTGACAGATCTATTTCCTATGTTACATCTATTGTGCTTGAGCAATACATTGAGTTGCAATAAACCCTAGTTAAAAGTCATCTTAAATACAACTTTCATCTATCACAACCACTCGGCACTCACTAACTGTTTCAGTTTTTACCATGTTCAAAATTCAGTTCAAGTTTCAAGACGAAACGGCATCAAACTATTTTTTAAGTGCAGTCAATTATTTGTTCAACAAGCAACAACAGTTTTCTATTGAAAACTTATCAATAAATCAGCAAAGACAATGGGCATGCTTAGCTGAGAGATCATGGAAACTTGTTGCGTATATGTAATTTCGAAATTCATAGTATAGCAAAACTTTATAACATACCCCCTTATTTTCAAGGATTTCTTTTCGCCGTGGGGATCCACTCGCAAGAATTATTCTATCAAATACATTCAACTTTGGTACCGAAAACATGATTTGTTGAGTTTCTGCAAAAAAACCCTACACCAATTGAATGCTAGTTGTACAGTTTAATTACTTTATTGTAACAAATTAAACCAATTTGATGTTGGGATATTTTATATCAAATGAACTTGAAGGTCCTCAATAGTTATTTGCCCTGTTTGGCAAAGTTCAAAACTTCAACAATTATGATACCCTTTCAACCAAAATATCATTATTATTAATCGAACTAAAATCTTATTTGGTATTAAAGCTATTTATACAATTTTAAATAACAGTAATAAGAATATGTGTAAATGTATAAACTATCAAAATGATTAACATAAGTTGGAAAAAACTGTTTTACTATATATCTTAGTCTATATTAAGATCATCAAAATGATATTTATGCATTCATAACTTTTTATTGTTTATTACTCTGTTCTTGGTATTATTTATAGGTAACCCCACTATCACTATCAATTACTGAATTACTAACACAATTACCTGCTACTGCTTTTTATTTTTATATCTCAAAGTATGATATTGCCTTCACATTCAACTAACTAAAGAAAATTTTGTTTTTGTAGTAGCTAAATACTATTCTGGAACAATGATTATCTGCTATTAAGATTATCATAATAATAGTGATCATAAAAATTCATTATAGTTGCTTTTAGTTTTTCAAATTTAAGCAATAACTAGTTGGCTAAGGGCAATTCTCATAGTAAAAACTTGATAATCATAATGATTATTATAATATTTATTATTAACTTCATTACCATTAGTAGTATTCTTATAGTTATAGTTATTCAGAATCATAATGATAATAATGATGAATAAATTATAAATCATTAAACGTTCAATATTTTAAATTTTAATACAAATACTTAAATACTAATAGCTTTCTATTTTTCATTTTGCTCTCACTCGAAGTTTCACCCCGACACTCACAGTTCACTTTGAATTTGAGATTCAGATGGCTTGTTAGTTGTTTCATGTTTGAGTGTTTAATGTTTATTGTAACACTAACTGTGAGAGGGTTAGATTTAGAGTTAGTGTTTGCGGTTGACTGTTAACTTTAAAGTTTGAGTGTTATGTAAAACTCACTCACATTCTGATTACGATTATCATTTACATTATGATTATCTAATAATAATACTAATAGTAACAGTATTAAGTAATACTAATACTAATAGTAATACTAATACTAATAGTAATACTAATAGACAATAGTACTAATACTAATAGTAATAGTAATAGTACAGCAGCAGATATATTTTCTGCTTGTCAATGGCCATGGGTGTAATATCACATTTAGCAATGAACTTTGATAGACTATATAAATTGAAGTAGTAGGTTGAAAGTCGGTACGAACAATGTCATTGAGACCCTGACAAAAATATTTGTATTAATTTTTCTTTGAGGTTTTCAGTTTGACCTCAAGGCTCAAGGTTTTGAGCTTCAAGGATAAGATGTGCCTACCGTAAACTATAGAGCAGGGGTGTCCAACAGGCGGCCGGGGCCGGATTCGGCCCTCCAGCTATATATGTGTGCCCCCCCCCCCCCCCCCCCCCCAAGGTATAGCAAGTTACAAATTTTTGTTCATCAAATTTGCTAACTAGCCTGAAACAGCAGCACATGGGATAGTTGAAAGCATCCCACTAAGAATTTCTATTAAAATGTAGTTTAAGTTCTTCTACAATACTGCTTTGTGGGTGGCATGCGCGTTGCCTACTTGTCATTGTTTAGCCTGAAATCAAACTACAACCAATAACAGCAAGCTAGTCATTAATAAGTCTGTTAGCTAGCAAGCCTGTGACTTATAGTAATGTAGACGCCTATATTATAATATTATAATGCTCATCTCTACGCGTTCACTGAAGTGTGAAGTGATGCACGGTGCTTACTACAGAAATATACCATTTCCAGTGTATAAATCCACAATTTATATAAAATCTAGAAGTCATTGCTTTTATATTGTGAAAGATAAGTGGTTGAAGAATCCCTGGCACACTTCACTTATGCAGTACTAAAATATTATTGTGTATGTGTTAGTTTTCATTTACATACTGTTTTAAGGTTAGATGCCTTAACAATTTTGTTTTATAATGAATTTTGTGTGAGTATGTACACAAAATGATTTGGGATTTGTGATCACCTTGACCTTTGACTGCTCGTTAGATGCTGCACTGCGCAGCATTATCACTGAGATGGTTTGAACTTTGTGTAATGTTGTAGTAATTAGTGAATCAGAACAAGAAACCTGTTTTGTCATCTGTGCTGTTATTTTAACCCTGTTGCAAGAGTCGTGTCAGGTCAGCAACAGGATATATGATTTGCTATGTTTATGTACACTTATGAAGTTCAATAATAAATCAGTCTAGATCTATGTGACAAACTACAAAGACATTCCCTTGCTGCTCCTATCATATAATACACTAACATTAAAATTGGCGACGAGGATAATAAAGGAGGATTATTTGATGCTCTTTCGGAAGGGGATTGTAGTTTCTAGACAAGGTTCGTAGTATCAAAATGGCTACTGGTAGTGGTAGCAGTGTGCCAGTGTTTGGTGGTAAAATTGAGACTTATGTGGAAAGGTTAGAAAGTTACTTTGAGTTTCACGGCACCGCCGAAGGCAAGAAAAAGCATGTTCTTATTATGGGACTCTCGGAAGCTCAATATGAGACCCTGTCAAGTCTCACATCTCCACAGAAGCCAAAGGAGAAGAATTACAATGACTTGGTGACATTGTTAGAGTCTCACTTCGGTACGGCTACCAACAAGATGGTTGAGAGGGCCAAGTTTCGTGGGGTGAGGAGGACAGATAGCGAGAGTGTAACCGATTATGTGGTTCGTTTACGGACGCAGGCTAGAACATGTGAGTTTGGTACAATGTTAGATGAAAACTTGCTTGAACAGTTCCGCATTGGTGTAAATAGCAAAGCTGTTCGAGATCGTGTTGCTGCTATGGCCACAGAGCAACAGAATGACTTGAAGGAAGTTATAAAGGTAGCCCTTCAGGTGGAAGTTCATGAGAACATTGACAAGTTTTCTAATAATGATCAACCGGAGACAGTTGGAGCTGTCTCACATGCTCGATCAAAAGTCAAGCCAAATCAGAAGTGTTTTCGCTGTAGCAAGTTTGGACATATGAGCTACAGTAAAGAATGCCCAGCTATCAGCCGGAGCTGCAACGATTGTAAGAAGAAAGGACATTATGCTGGCTCACGATTTTGTAAAGAAAATTCATTTAAAGAAAATGTGAACACTGTTGAAAACCCCTCTGAAGCACACACAGTATGGAAAGATGATTCCAGCTACTTGTTCACGGTACAACGAATTAGTACGCAGATACCAAAATGCAAGCTCTCTATAATGGGTGAGACCGTACAATTTATTATAGACACTGGTGCTTGTACAAATATCATAGATATTGAAACATACAACAAGTTAAAGCAAACAGGCCAGATAACTCTTGAAAGTGTAGACCAACACGGTTTACTTGCCTATGGTAGTGTAAAGCAACTAGATATTTTGGGCAAGTTTTGTGCAGATGTTTATTGTAACAGCAAGCATGCGAAGGCTGAATTTTATGTGTTTAACGGTGTGGCAAAGTGTTTGCTCAGTTTTAAAACTGCCACCAGTCTTTCTCTGATATCATGTAGTGATAATGTTGTGTGCAGTGTTTTACCTGAGGCACCAAAAGAAGTTACGAACAGTTTTCCAGAAGTTTTTCAAGGCCTGGGAAAACTTAGGGGGTACACCGCCAAGTTTCACATTGATGAAAATACTCAGCCAGTAGCGCAGTCAGTAGGTTCACAGAATGAAGTTAAATTAGATAGTTTGGTGGAAAATGATGCTGACCCATTGTCAAGAATGGCAACTAGGTTAGATTATGTGCCATTAATAGATACCGTTGTAGGTGATAGTGTTGTGGAGTCAGTTGCCAAAGAGTCTTTGCCAATAGCACTTAGTTGGGGTGATGTTGTAGCTAAGTCTAAGCAGTGCGCCGAAATTCAGCAGTTGGGTAACGCAATACAGGATAATGACTTCAGCAGTTGTAGCATAGGCTATAAGGCAGTGTCAGGTGAACTTAGTGAGGTGCAAAACGTAGTGCTAAGAAATGATAAAATTGTTGTGCCAGTGTGTTTCCGCAACCACTTGATCCAATTAGCACATGAAAGTCATCAGGGTATGGTGAAAGCTAAACAGAGATTGGGGTCCAAGGTATGGTGGCCAGAAATTGATAAACAAGCTGAATTACATTGTAGGCAATGCATTGATTGTATGTCAGTTGCTAAACCTGACCCACCTCTCCGTAAACCACCAGATAGATACGGTGATTATGTAGTTCACGCACTGGGCGCGCAAACTGGCTAACTAAAATTAAAGTTTAATGAAAAGGCTACCCCTCTAGGTGTTCCCAGATTTTATTTGTGTGCCTGCATTTATTATTAGTTAGCAGATTTATAAAGTTATTAATACATAGTAGAGCAGAGGCACAGAAGATTTTATGTTATATTTTGTTGCTACATAGTGTAAACAGTTAAACTATTGTAATCAGTTTTACATATACATAGTATCTTTTCTTTGAAATACATAAGGGATGTAATGTTGTAGTAATTAGTGAATCAGAACAAGAAACCTGTTTTGTCATCTGTGCTGTTATTTTAACCCTGTTGCAAGAGTCGTGTCAGGTCAGCAACAGGATATATGATTTGCTATGTTTATGTACACTTATGAAGTTCAATAATAAATCAGTCTAGATCTATGTGACAAACTACAAAGACATTCCCTTGCTGCTCCTATCATATAATACACTAACATTAAACTTTGAACTTTCAATTTTCAGTCAAATGAAATACACAAAAATAAATATCACACTTCACTCACTAGTCAGCACTTAGTCCAGCAACTAAGGGTTATATGTTCTGATACGAAACCAGATATTAACAGAATTGTTCAAGGCAAACAGTATATATATATATATATATATATATATATATATATCAGATGAAAAATTGTTAAGTCAAGTTAATTATTATTATAATACTAAAATTAGACAATAATACATAAGGCATAATAATATTGTGCAAGTGAAGTCAATTTGTTTCTATGAGTTGTCTTTTCTTTGTACAAAAAGTCGCATGTGCAAGCTGTGATGAGAACAATATATTCTTGGTCACAACATTATTCTAGTACAGAAAAAACCTTCAATCAGCAGATGCTGTATTCCCATAATATAATAGAATGTAGATTTGAAGATTGTTTTCTTGCTACTAACTGTAAAGGCACAGTTTCATCATTTTTCTCTTCAATATCTTTCAACGTTATACAATGGTCTCTCACTTTCTCAAACACACATTCTCCATCATCTAATCCATCTCTACCAATAGCACTTTTCACTTTTTTGATAAAGACTTTCATTACTGTAACTTCATCTAGATTTCTGAAAATATGTTTTTTAATTGTCACATTGACTTCTGTGCATATAATAAAATTGATCTTATGGCAATACATGCATAATTCATGCCTTCAATCCACATAAACTGTATCACAAAATTATGCTCCAATCACTGAGAGAGCTCAAGAAGGTAGAACAAGTATAATTTGGAATTGTATTCTCTGCTACATGTTTTCTACTACAATGTGCACTGCATTACGTATAGCGCTACGTAACAATTAGCAACTTTTTAATTATTTAAACATATTGCATCGAGTAAAAAGTATCAGTCTAGGATGAACGTTTATATATTTTATCTTCTATAAAAAGTACTATGAATATTAATCTAACAATTATATAATTATAGAAGACAACATATTGATATTATAAAAGTATAAACTTTTCTACTTCAAGTCTTAAAACACAACTACAAGCAAACTTACTCAGTAAGAGTGTAGGTTGGAGAGACAATCTCATTCACAACAATAGTCAGAGATGTCTTATCAGAGAGTGAATGTGTTTCAGAATACATGTTTATATCAACAATTATATACTATCAACGAGTATATCTGAAAACTGTTTGATCGATGCTGTAAAATGATCAGCTTACTTCATAAAGAGACAGATATAGACTGAACTTTTAGTCATTTTGATTGTTGAACTAGTCGAAAGACGCAACGTATATCATTCAAATTTTTCATTGTCGACATCAAGTTTCTACTATTGTGAAGGTGTGGGCCATGGTACTCTGTTCTGTGCTGATGAGGGGAAAATATATAGCAGTTGTTTCGGGATTTGTCCCCTCATCAGCACAGAACAGAGTACCATGGCCCACAACTTCGCAATAGTAGAAACTTATAGTTTTGCTAAAGCATATTTAAAAGGTGTGTAAACCCAAGCCAGAGTGCTCAAGTGCATATATATAATAATCAAATTGCAAAATGAGTAATTAGAGTAGGACAAATAAACTAACACCAACAATACAAATCTCAATAAAACTAACCATTTCATTATAAAATAGTCAATATTGACTCTTCACCAGTTTTTATAATGGTGCAAACTATTACATTATGTTTTGAGTAACAATAAATAATAAATTAAACTGGCAACACCATAATATTGAAACTTTGCTGCTCATGCTCAGAAAAAGCAGTAGGTAATATGATGTTTCAGCAAGCATTTTTTTCTTTACCAATAGTATTTTAATCTTATTTATGTGTAGACAAAATTTAGTAACTGAAGATATAACAACAGATAGACTTAATAGAGTGAACCTAAAAAAGTACACTAAAAATGAAATCACATAGACAAAATTGAAGTTGAGAACAAAAAGTATAAAGGAGCAAAGTGTACCAATTTATTATAAATATGCATAACAGTGTTTAGTTCTAATTCAATAAGAATGGTCTCATTAGGAACCTGATGGTCTAAAAAGCTATCATATGAGGTTTATTCTGCAGATTAAAAAATATTTTTAATAATCGTAAATAGCTTCTATTTATAGGCTAAACGTTATCTTAATTGATGAAATCACTAGTTCTATGAATAACCAGTCGAATGACACAATCCAAGATTTGTTATTTTCGCGTTCTCAACTCTTAAAAAGGGCAATATTATTTTATTATGTAGTTATCTCCCAGTGATGCATACGGTATTGAGGAGGCAACTGCCGTTACGACCGGCCATGCAAGTTTCAACTTTTCATATCCACGTGTCTTATTGTTTTCCTATTGACGTAATGCATCACATGTTAGTTTTAAACGTAAGATAGGCATCATTCTATTCGTCTGTTGCAAACCCCAAACTAGGTTTGTGCGGTTTTTGACCAATCGGCATAAATTTTACAAAGTAAATGCCCTAGTGAGTCAGTGGGCGAAAAGGGAGCTTGGGAGCTGGGTGGCCAAGACAGTAAAGAGATTATTATTCTATTTATCCTTCTATAACTTATTATTTTTTACCTACTTACTTTATATATTATTAATATATTATACAATAATCTCTTTACAACATAAAATGAGCATAGCACAACTCTTAGAAGCAGCCGAATATCTTGATAGAAGAGAAAGAGGTACGTAAACACTAAACTTAAGAATAAGTCTCTGTCTAGACTTAAAGTAAGACTGAGATTTACTTTCAGACTGACTTTCAGTTTCCGTCGCACCTTTAAAATAACTAACATTACTGCTATAAGTCAGTCAGTCAATTTTTGGTAGATTGTGAGACTGGGTATCGCTTGGGCTCAATCACAAGGTCTCTAAAACTAAAAGTAAAAAGATCCTGATCAGTGCGTCATGCTGATGCTTTTACTTTTACTTTAGTTTTAGCCACACTCACATGCACACTAAAAGTAAAAGTAAATAAAAGAATAAGTGATTATTACTTTGAATGGGATTCAGAATGCCAGCCATCTAATTGATGGATCTATTACTATAAAAAGAGTGCAAGACTGAGTGTTAAAGTCATAACTGTATACTATTGGTATTAGTTTATTACATTTTGATTTAAGATTACTCTTTAGTTTTATTATGAGCTTTTACTATAACTATTATAATTATAATATAGATATAATTAAATTATTAGTATCACTGTCCGAGTCTGACTCACTCACAGTGTCATTATCATTATGATGATGATACTGATAGATAGGAACTTTTTCTGAGACTGATGCGAATAGTAATCATCACACTCACAGTAAGTGTGACGACAAGTTGAAGGTCTTGCAACTTAAAAACGGATTAAATATTAAAACCATATTCATGCTGAAGCATGGTGGCTTAGCTTGGGTAGCTATTTGAAGTTGATACCTGTGAATTTAGCTTTTAAACAATTAATGATTATGGTCCTACTAATTGATTTTTTGACGTCTTTCACTCAAATAGAATCATTCAAGCCTTTTGTTTTCGGATCCTGATTTTTGGAATGACAAATGGTAAACTTTCGTTAGTAATGAGGGGTATTAACCTAATATATACCTGTAATTTGGATTTGACTTAGCAAGTTAAATGTAGTTAAAACTGGTGTTTACTTATCATTGCTTTATTTTAATGCCAATTTGAAATTATTTGTTTTAATATTCAAGCTTTTAATACGTATAACTAACGAATTGCAATAATTGTTATCATTCAATGGCAATTTTAGAAGCAGAACATGGCTATGCCTGCCCATTGCCAATTCCTGACGATCATTCGCAAAATCATTATAAGTCTAACAGCAAACCTACATCCACCTCTAGTAGTCACAAAAAATCTCAGGGAAACAGGTAATTTATTAATTTAGTGTTGTAAGTAGTTTTGTTATCCGAGAGTTTGTTTCATGAGCTTTGTGTGTGTTGCTCTATCCATAGGATATTGGATCAGTTTTTAAGCTCATCTTTTGTTTTTTTAGAACTACTCATAATGAATTAGAGAAAAACAGGTAAGTTTCATTATTTTAATCGATTTTTAATGACTGAAGCGGAAAAGTATGTTTCAGTAGTTATATTTTATTTTTAAATAATTAACCAAATGGTTTTCTACCAGCAATGATGTTACTGATAACCAGTAATTATGACCACACCTATAATTTTAGCATTGCACATCAGGCTTGAGTTTAACCACTTGATTGATTTTACTAGTTGATGTTATGCACAAGAATGATTCAGTGGCTGTACAACCATTGATTTTTTCATAGTTCAGTGAACAGTTAGCTGCTAGTCACAGTTGTACATACTTCTAGCTCAGTGGACATAATGTTTATTTTTAATTGAGGTCTAATTATTCTAGCAATTATTTCTTTAAAAACTAGACTAGGTTCCCTCACATTAGATTATCTGGTCAGAATTTCTTCAAAATTTGATTACAGACGAGCTCATCTTAGATATTGTCTAGAGAAATTGAAAGAAATGGTGCCTTTAGGTTCGGATTCCTCCAAGCACACTACATTAGGGTTGCTCACGAAAGCCAAGGCATTCATAAGGGTAAGACTAGACAGGGTTAATATGTAGACCTAGTCAATGAAGTCTCACCTTTATTCCTATTCTTTCAACCTCTATATTTCACAAGTATAGTTTTCAAGGTAAGTATAAATGGCTTCCATTTTCTACATTGCAACTCTAAAGTTCAGCTGTTATCACTAACTGGAATTTTGTTCCTTGTCAGCTGTCCTAAACAGGACTGCCTGCCTGACATTGACATGCCTGTATATAGTGCACATGTATAGTGTATGTATTGGCTTCACTATCTCAACAGCTCTATAATCCATTTGTGGCAGTCATGCATATAACTACTTGACTTCATAATTGACTTTACTACTTTCCATTTTGGCATCTTATGCATAATTAATCATAAAACTCTTCTGAGATTCCAGGAAAAACAGATTTCTGATTCTGGCTTTGCTCTATAAATGGTTGTACATGCCTTCATCTCTTGTGCCATAGTCATATTAGATTAGACTCAGTAAAATCCTAGATGAGTCACAGTAAAAGAATTCAAACATGCATAATATTTCAAATATATGTACCATTATGTTTTAAAAATACGTTTTATTTAAACAAGTTATGCTGGTGAATTAGATCAACCAAGTTTTAAAAGCTAAACATGCGACCTGCATTTGCTAGTTTGAGCATAGCTCCCGGCATGAAAGGGTGTAGTTTATGTATTATATATATCTATTACCACCACAGCAGTGACATACCCTAGTATTGTTGAGAGATTTGTTCACAGCATCAGTCTATTGTTCGAGTTGGTTGTTAGGTACTTCATATGCATACCAGTTTTATCAAAGAAGAGTGCAGGTGAGGCACTTCATGAAAAGTTAATGTGTGACTGAGTAGTACATATTTATTACTAACCCAGCCAGGCATTTGCTGCCATATCTGATTCTATTAGCTGTCAAATACTGCAGGCCTTCTTGTAAAACTTGTTTTAATTTTAAAACTCTGGGATCACTGGGTGTCAAAAGTGGCCTAATACATTGTACAGGATAGGAATTTGCTAATAGTTAGTGGGTACTGACATGATAATGAAACAAAGCACACTTGCATGCACGGGTAGAAGATGAATGCCAATCTACTAGCAACTAGCCAATAGATATCAGTGTAATACTGCAACACTCCATCCTCACTCAAATACTTGTATCCCCTGGGAAAGCTGTCATTCTGGCAAGTTGCATGTAGTAACCAGTAGTTTGGTTACATAGTCAAAATGGCTTCTGGAAACTGGCCAAAGCAGTTGATCAAATAATAGCCTAAAACCACAACATTCCACAATTACTAACTCTTGAAAAGGAAAGGGTTTTTATACATGAAACAGTGGACAGTCCTCTCTCTCCAATTCACCTACTTTCAAGCGTGTAGAATGTAGATGGTTATTGTTGACTGTTGATTAGTTGAAAATAGCAACGTAGCAGTAGACCTTAATAGTACACTGGTGGGCCAATAGTTGGCTGTGGGGCAATAAGTACTCAACGCCTCAGTTAGTTGTCATCTGCGCCACTGGCTTTCAAAATAACTATTTCTTTGTGCCTGCATATGTTTATATTAGCTACTTAAATAGTATCACCAATTTGTTCACCACCTAGTATTGATTTTGCTCAGCTAACTACATTCATATCAATTGATTTCTATTGCACACGTGTAAAGGTGACTATAGCCAGTTTTTGTTATGCCTTAAACTGCATTGTGGCGTAGTTCAATGCACCACATGTCACTAGCTCCTTTCCTTCATTCAATTTCTTTTATTGAGCTGCAATAACTGGCTTATATCATTTAATGAGAAACGTAGTCATTTAAAATAAGGTTAAGCAACTTAAGAATTTTGGCAGCAAACATCTTTTTAATGCCAGTATTTTCACTGCCTTGGCCATGTGGAATGTATGCACATTGCATAGTCATCACGGTGGTCTGGTAATTGTGTTAGGCTCTAGAGGAGAAAGAGAAGAAGCAATGTATGATCAAAGAGAATCTATTTAGAGAGCAGAGGTATTTGAAAAGGCGTTTGGAAGCTCTGAAAGTTGCAGGTTCCTACAGAAACTCCAGATCTGAGCGCACTGTCAGTGAATGTTCCAGTTCTGCACTCTCCAACGTCTCAACCTCATCCATTTCTACTGAAGAGCAAGGTTGTTACTCTCTCCTTTTACTAACTGTTGCATAGGTTTTTCTGCCATATTCACTGCATACTGGTATTCATTGCATATCTACTAATCTTATCATTCAGTCAAGTGTGCCTAATTTATGCTTTGTATAGTTGTAAGGTTGAAGTCCTTCTTGCTGGGCATGTTGTGCTGGGCATGTTGTGCTGGGCATGTGCTGCAGTACATGCCTGTAGCTACTAGCATTGCTAAAAGCAACCTATGGCATTCAACCTGCCATTAACTATTTCCAATTTTCATTTACTGCATTGCAGGCTCTACGTTAGCGTTGGGTGTACTTTTTTATTCTATTAAAGTTATTTCTCTACCTGTCACGGTCTGGAATATGTTTATTGTAATGTAGTCCAAAAAAGCATGTAGCTCAGTGGATAACAGCAGGTTATTTTTGTCATCAGTGATTGAATGGAAAATTTTCATAGTTTAATGTGAAACTGCCTGTATGGCTTACCTGCCCAAAAGTGCGAGTCCAACTACTAATCACCCTCATCTATGGCCTTTCTAGGTACTGCACTTTGGCCAGATTTAGTAACTGACAGCTACCTGATAACATAGTATAGTTACCTGTGCAGATATTTACACAGCATGTATTATAGATATCTTGTTGAAAATAGTAGCCCTGTCACTGATAGTGGCTCATTGTTGTCAGCGACTTATCTTATGGCATTAAATAACCATCTCTGAGCAGCATACGTGTTACATCACCATCACCTTTCAACTTCTCTCTTCACTCATCTTATCACAGGTTGAATCAAACTAGTTCCTTATCAGACTTGTGGGATTTTCCCTTGAAGCAACAAAAATACATGAGAAGCTCCAGCTTTGCTGCGTGCATATGGTTGTGTACCATCTTGGTTTTACATGTGAAAGTTTTATAGTTCCTGTGAAGCGGTCTTATGCAGCAAAGACACTTTGAAGTCAAGACTACTAAGTCTATCAGTAATTAGTGAAAAGGGAGTGTACATAATTTCATAGAGCCTTTACATTTTTTAAAAATTATCTAATCATTTGCCAAGTACACATGTTGGCAGCACTGCTAGTATTTACTAGCAGCCCAAGCACACATTTATTACAGCGTATTAAACGTTATGTAAACACTTACAGCTCCCTAGGAAATGGTAGTTTAATGGACCTACAAGTCCACAAATATTGTTGTAGGAAGTTGAGTACGAGCCAGTTTGGTAACTATTTAGTTAGCACAGATTAGCTTTTATTATCAAAAGCTTGTAACTCCAAAAAACTGAGCATATGGGTGGCTCAGTTTTAGCAGAGTTTGAACTGTATTTGTTATTCACTATTAGTACTTATTTGATGTAACTTAGTTTACAGACTAAACTTAATTTGTTGTTCTTATGTTGCATAAAAATTTTATTACAGATGAAGTTGACGTGATTGGGTCGAATGATGAAAGTGATGAGCAGGGGTCAGGGGGCAGCGATGGCGGAATGATTGTCACCACCAAAAAGTTATCGCTGATGGATTCACTCTAGAGCTCTGAGCTCAAAGCATTTGACTACCATCATCTAGATCTCCAAATAATTTAGAGAGAAATATCCATCTCATTTTACTATTTAATAATTTCTATATATTATGTATGTCTATGTACTATTAGATGATAAGTCAACTATACCTAAGTTCTATATTATAACTATCTGCAATGAAATCGATTCTTACTCAAAAATGTATAAAAAAAAGTATCTGTGATAGATGTATCGATGATCAATTGCATGAGTTTTGTTGACTTTGCCAATATTTTAAATGTTTTATATAATGTCAAGTAGTGCTGTCTTGGTGACTTGTATGAACGCAGTATTGACCTGTTGCTTTATATACTTGGTAGTATCACAGTACCAACTGCTAGTATCATCAGTGTGGAATAGGATTTCCAAATACCTCTATCTTAGAAGTGTTTAGTAGCCATTTTCATATAACTTTATCAGCAGTTGTACTGTAACAAATGCTGTTGGTAATGTCCACTCAAAAGTAATGTCATGTGTAACCTAAATTTTATTTAATATTTATTGTGATGCTTAGATTATTTTCAAATATTTTCTTTTTAATTATACAAGACAGCATTCTGCCTTTTGCCCTATCATGCAAGTATTTTGAGTAGTTGTAATCACGTAAAACATACAAATTTAGTTATTTTCTATTTTCTTTTGATGCTTTGGAAGTAATAACTGAATCAGCTTGCAACTATTTTTATTGTCACCAATTTTAAATGAAATAAAGGTGCACATTACTAACCAATCATACTTTTCTTCAATCATACCTGATCATTTCAAGTTGTTGCATCGGAAATTGTCTTAAGATTAACAGCTTGTTGCAAAAATAGGCTTCAGGTCCAATAACTTGCAGGTAGTCTGTTGGACTCTCACCAGATCCTGGTTAAACTTTCATAGGACTATCTATTTGAGGGGGAAATTCACTCATTAACATGTAAATTTTGACATTATTATTTGTCACTTCTGAAGCACAATGCAAAGTAATATATACTGAACTGTTGTCTTGTATAACACCACTGGCAGTCCCCCCCCCCATGCACGACTAAATCAACTTTTAGCTACCCTTCATTACTCCATGCAACCTAATGCAAAGTTGCAACTTCAAAGTTTAGCTCTGGTTTGCACAAATTTGTGAACATTTCAGTTGGTTATTTGAATAGCATAATGCAGTAGCTTTTTCATCATAAGTTACTATCGTAGAGCAATTTTCTGAAGACTATGACTATTGGAAATTTAATAGTGACTTAGCTATCACAAATTAATTATTAAGTTATTGATGAGCTATGCATAGTGAGCGAAATAATGTTCCAAATTCTCTAGAACACCATCCATTGATAAATTATTAAATCTCTTGAAAAACTTTGTTATATACAGTATGCATTACCACAGCAACTAAATAGATGGTTTTTTTATTAGACCTAAGCTGTTGGATGAAAGTGAAATGAAAATGATTTATGTAAATTACGATTAGTTATATCAGTATTGCTGGTGTGTTAGGAAGTGAAAGTATCATCAGACACAAGCTTACACCCAACTGGAAAATTGCTGCTTTAAAACATACCTGAATACAATTGAACAACTCATTTTGAATCATTGCTTTTGCAGAAAGATTTTTGTTTGAAATGCATGTAAAAAGTGCGTAACACATTCAAATTCACTATGATAGTGTTTTCAAGTATTTCTAAGAAAATTTTAATTAACTAAGCACTAGAACATTGGCAATTTCACTTGAAAGAGTTTTTCCAAGAGCTTAATGTATAAAATTTTCAAAAATAAATTGAAGACTACTCTGAAAAGAAAAATTAAAGATATTCTGAAACAACCTTAAATAGATCCACTGTCAATTTTGTCAACAATCCTAATGTTCAATTTGCTGGTTTAGTTCAAACGTCACCAAATGTTGCACACACACACACACACACACACACACAACATATTATCGCCTCATAACATAAAATATCATAACGTATGTCATATTATAATATGTTACGAAAAATATATATAATCATTGCTCTTGACTTTAAATGCTGCAAGAATAAATTGAGCATATAAAGTGTTGTTCTCCATTCTTGAGTTATCTTACTTGAAGCCAGGTAGAGTAACTCTGTAATCTGCTTTAAGACAGTAAAATAGTTGATTTATGAAACAGTCTCATCAGTAGAGGTATACTGAATAGCTAGCTGCTGCTTCTTGATTACAATAGTGAGTGAGCAAAACCAAAATAATTCCTCAGTAACTTTTCGCCTGTTTTAATTATTTTATAAATATACAAACTAATATAATTTTAGCAACTTTTACAAATGTATTATTTAATGGATGATAATTTATTAAATGAGGAAAAAACATACTTTTATATGAACAATAACATTTGTGTTCAGAAAGATCAACTATTCAAGCCTGTAAAAACATTTCTCAAAGTTAGTCAAGGAGTTATTTTCTTATTTGTAATAAAGGAGACAACTCTATAAACCAGATGAAATCGAGAATAGCAATTTTCGAAATTCTAAGCCATATGGGATGCATCATTGAAATGAAAATGGTATCATTTAGTTATATTTCAATGAGGTTCGTTACTAGTAATAGTAAAGGCACGTGCAGTAATGAACAATAATCGTAACCATAGTTTTAAAATAAAAAGTTAATGATACACATACTTATAGTGAACCCTGCACAAAATTATTTCATCAGTAAATTATGTGTAAATTATTAGTGTATTAATAATAATATCATTTGCCTGCTATAAGACTGTCAATCAAAAAAATTCAATTTCAATGGTCATTGACTAATACTAATACTAATAGTAATAGTAATAGTAATACTTATACTAATAGTAATAGTAATAGTTATAGTAATTTATAATCATATATCGAATTTCAATTTGATATAAAATGTAGTACTACTACTACTGCTGTACTACTAGTGTTGATAATGATATTCATATTGTTATTGTTAACGTTATTCATATTCATGTTGTAATTCAAAATTGTTGTTGTTAAGTTTGCGTTACTATTACTATTAGTATTACTATTAGTGAGTATTACTATTAGTGAGTATTACTGTTACTATTACTGTATAACCGTATTATTATTACTATTAGTGTTACTAGTAGTAGTACTAGTACTACTAGTAAGTAGTAATACTAGGCTAATTATTAATTACTAATATAAATATAATAACTAATAACTAAATAAGTAATACTAACACTATAGTAATACTAATACTAATAGTAATAGTAAAACTAAATGTAATACTAATACTAATAGTATTACTATTAGTATTACTACTTTACTATTATACTATTAGTATTATTATTAGTATAAATATTACTATTGTTATAGTTTTCAGATTTAGGGTTGATATGCTATCCAGAGAGTCTATTTATCTAGTATAGAACTACACCAGGCTAAGTCGAGTGAACGAGTATATTTTATACACAACTATACATTACAAAAACACGATACATTATTTCCAACAAGTTACACATCTAATCTATTTCACACTCTAGCTTCGACTGAGTTAGCAGCGGGAAACTACAATTGCTGCTAACTATCAACTACGCTAATTGGCTATCCATTGTTCCGGGTCAATTACGCGACCCTACATGTTGTGCTGCTGGTAGTTCCACGAACCACCACACCGCCCCCACCAGCAGAAAGCCATCTTTCTGATATATATATAAAAAACATTCAATAGTAATTGCATACATCAGTGGACAAAATAATACATAATATACAGGAAGCGACATAATAATAGACAGAGTCATTATAAAGATCCGTTGCATACAATTGGCCAGCTGTAGATAGACGAGGAATACTAGCTAGCTGTGGTGTTAGACAGGGGATAACCTGTTAAGCAGTCAAACATTTACAGGACATCTGGGCCTCTCCCAAGAGGCGGAGTTGGAGTATTCTGGGTAGTCTAACTAGAGTCCTTGTCGGGCACGCCGGTGCTTGGCTTGGCATGTACGCAGTTTCCGTTTCATACGGCATACGGATCCCTTTAGCTGGAAGAGTCCTGTTGTAGTGTTAAGTAGATCTGGTGCCAGCTGGGTGAACTCCTCTTGTAATCGTAGGAGACGTTCTTCTACTGTAGCCAGGCTTACTGGGTCTGGGGACGGTGTCCGTCTGCGGCGCAAGGGTGGACTGGGGGACCTGGTTCGTCTCTTCGCCGGTGTAGGGGAGATCTCTCCTTCTTCTGGATATGTAATTTCCTCGGGGGTGTATGTAATTTGAGGACGGTCAGACACCAACGGGGATTGTTGGCGGGCGTTGTCTAACACACGTTGGAACCCCGAGGACAGAACGGCTAATAGCATAGCCTTCTTCACCAGAGGTCGTATAAGTGTGAGGAACTCCGGGTATAGCTTAGCGTCGACCACGTAGTTTTCTCCAGGGAAACAGCCCGCCGCTCTGTGTCTGGTGACGGGGTAGGGATACACATCATTGTACCCGCAGGGGCAGAAGGTCAGTAGGAGATGAGCATTGACGTGTAGTTTAAGGGAGCGGTGGGAGGCGCAATCTTCACCACATATCTGGCATCTCGTCCGTCCTCTGGACCCCCAGGCTGTTTCTATTTCTTCTTCGGTTTGTGGAGACACCCACCGCCAACGGCGGCGTAGTGGCTCAGGCCGGTCACCACTAGCATAGTCCTCCGGATACGGAGCGGGAAGTGTTCTATCCCGTACCCTGGTTATAGCGGGTCGAGTGTAATCTGAAAAAGTTTCAACAGTGTTAGTACAGTACACTGCTGTGTTGTCAGCTTGAACAGCTTGGCAACTCCTAATTCAGTTACCTCGTAGAGATTAATGATAGTGAATAGTCAGATAGAACCGTATTGCAATGAGATTATAAAAATCTCTAAGTCAAACTGAGTTCTTACCACGGTATTTCACTAACCTATCTCCAGCTCGATTGACTCAGTGGGTCAGAGCTAAGCGATGCAATCTAGTTTCGTATTAAGATATAGTTAACTCACCCCACGATCTGTTGTCGTAAGACATACTGAATATGTGAAATGGTTTGAACTACTGCTTAGAAACACGTCTACTCTTGACTGCATCAGCGTATGAAAAGATCGAGCAACGTGGTTGGGGTGCGTGATTAAGACTTTGTGCACCCGGCGGATAAATTTTGTTTCTATTTCCGCCGATACAAAAGTTGATATTTCCGTGGTGTTGACAACTCCCACATTTGCTCGATTCTTTTCTCGTACGGTTTCCCCCTAGACTTTCATGTGTGCCGCTTTTAACGCAGTCACATACGAAGTCCTTCAAGTATGCGGGGGGTTGCCTCGTACGCTGTCCCCTTTCTAGGGGGGGTGACACGCTTGCCGGTTCGTTAGTAGGGGCCTCTAATGGCGTCTCTACTTCACCGTCAGCAGTCACCTCTTCTTGTTCTCCGGATGGAGCCCCTCCCTCCGCGGGGGTTTGCACTTCCGGAACCGGCTCGGTTTCTGGAAGTGATGGAATTAGACTTGGCGGTGGCGGATACGCTTCTGTTGGTAGAAGCTGCCGCTCTTCTCTCACCAAGTTTTCTTCCCGCGGTATGACCACTTCGTATTCAGGTCCATGCCGCCGTCGCCCGCGCGTTGTTGTCTGCCTTCTGGGCTCTAACAACGGGGGGGCTTCTCCCACTCCGCCGGGGCTAGCCCAATACGGTTTCAAGCGAGACTCATTCTGGATGGATACCTGTCCTGAGCGCTCGATCTTGTACGTATGATTGGGCATAGCCTCGACGACCACGTAGGGGCCTACGAACTTAGGCTTCAGCTTATCAGCCTGTCCGCGGCGCCTACGGTAATTGACCATCCACACCTTATCTCCCCTTTGATAGAGAGGGGGTTCATCGGAATCTTCGTGCCGCACCTTCCACTGCTGTTGACGCAGTATATCGTGTGCGGCCTTCATCCGTTCCACTAGTTCACTGGCATACTCGTGAACCGAGTTGTCTTGCTCTGGAACGTGATAGGTGAGATGGTCAGGGACACGAGTCTCTCTCCCGAGCATCAAGAGGTTTGGGGTCTCACCAGTACTGGTGTGTGGGGTGCTACGGTATGCACGCATGACTTGCGGCAACACCGTATCCCATTCCTCTTGACCTCGTCCAAGGAGGAGACTCCGGAGCGCATCACCTAGCATCCGGTTGTTGCGCTCCACCACCCCGTTACCTTGAGGGTGGTAGGGGGTGGTCCTGCTCTGATTTACTCCCCAGAGGTGGCAAAGGTCGCTCATCAGTTGAGACTGGAATTGAGCGCCTTGATCAGAGTGTATCTGTTCGGGAAGTCCAAAATAACAGAATACATGTTGGTCTAGTGCCCTGGCCACTGTTGGGGCTGATGCATCTGGGATAGCCAGAGCATCCGCCCACCTAGTAAAGTGGTCGGTTAGTACTAGTATCCAATTATTGCCTCTGGGGGTCAGGGGCATGGGTCCGACCAGGTCTACAGCGACTACTTGCCAGGGCCTACCAGCATATAGCCTCCGCCGTCCTGCTTCACCAGGGGGGCGGCTATGCTTACTGGCCTGGCAGATCTCACACTGTTTGACTCTGAGCCGGACGTCACGCTCCATCTGCGGCCAATACCACCGGAGTCGTAATTTGGATATCACTCGCTTGACCCCTGCGTGGGCCTGCTTGTGAGTATCCCAAATCAACTCACGGCGGATGGCTGTGGGGCAGACTACCCTCTTCCTTTCCGGGTGTCTGCCGCTGGCAGCTAGAGAGATGGTTAGCAACCCATCTTGCCCGATCCGCAGCGAGTCCCAACGCTGACAGTATAGCCGGAACTCGGCGCATCCCTGTCGTATGCGTTCCTCGCTGGGTCGTCGCCCTTCCCTTTTGGCCCGGTATATGTCTGCCACGACTCCAGGCAGCTCTTCTTGGAGCTTCTTCAGCTCTCGAACATTACCGGCCAGTACAGGGTTGGCGCGGAGGTTTTGTACATCCTCCGGGGACTCATCAACTCTTTGCCTGAGTTGACCTTGATCCCAGTCAAACGGTGCTCCGTGATGAGCCAGCGTCTCCAACTCGCATCGCGGGGGACCTCCATCCCTCCTCTCGATGTTGAGACACTGTTTGCAACCTCCGTCAGGTCGGCGACTCAACCCATCCGCATTGCTGTGTCTCTTGCCCGGTCGATGTTCGATCCGGTATGAGAATTCAGCTAGGATTTCGAGCCACCGGGCGACCTGACTAGAGGGCTCTGCTCTCCTGCACAACCAGATCAGCGAGGCATGATCCGTACGCAGCCGGAACTTCCTGCCATATAGGTATGGTCTGAAGTGCTTCACTGACTTGATTACTGCCAGCAGTTCCTTGCGGGTAGTGCAGTAATTTCGTTCAGCGGGAGAGAGAGACTTGCTGTAGTAGGCTACTACTACTTCTCGGCCTTCCTGCACTTGTGACAGCACAGCGCCAACATTCTGGTCACTGGCGTCCGTGTCTAGGATGTACTCCAGAGTGGGGTCTGGGTAGGCCAAGATGGGCGCCGTTAGGAGGCAGCCCTTGAGGCGGTCGAACGCTTCTTGTTCGACTGGGGTCCACTGCCACGTCACTCCCTTTGCGGTAAGCCGGTTTAAAGGCTGGGCTATGCCCGCAAAGTCTGGTATGTATTGCCTGTAATACCCTACCAGCCCCAAGAAAGCCCGGAGTCCGGTCAAGTCTTGGGGGGTGACCCAGTCTTCTACTGCCCGTACCTTTTCGGGATCCGTTGCCACGCCGTTTCGACCGACAACGTGCCCCAGGTACTTGACCTCCGGCTGCAACAGAGCGCACTTGGAAGGTTTGAGCTTAAGACCGGCACCTCGGAGTCTCTCGAAAACCTCCTGCAGACGACTGACATGTGTCTCGAAGTCTGGAGAGATTACGATGACATCATCGAGGTAGACCAGCAGTGTCTTCCAATGGAGTCCGCTAAGGACTTGTTCCATCAGCCTCTGGAAGGTGGCTGGGGCGGAGGTTAACCCGAAGGGCAGCACCTTCCACTTCCACAACCCGTCCCGTGTGATAAACGCCGCTTTCTCTTGGGCGTCGGGACTCAGAGGAACCTGCCAATAGCCGCTTAGCAAGTCTAACGTACTGAAGTACTTGCTGCCGGCTAGGGCGTCCAATGACTCGTCAATACGAGGTAGAGGGTAGGCGTCCTGTATGGTTACGCTATTGAGTTTGCGGTAGTCCACACAGAACCGCCAACTGCCGTCTTTCTTCCGGACCAGTACGACTGGCGAGCTCCACGCACTATGGGCGGGCTCTATCAGTCCCCGGTCCAGAAGATCCCGTACTTGTCGGCTAACCTCCTTCTCTTTCTCCGGCCCCAGCCTGCGTGTGGGCTGCCGGACAGGGACTGTCCCTGCAGTCAGCGGTATTTCGTGTCTGACAATTCCAGTCAGTCCCACGTCATGTTCTCCGCTGCTGAACACATCACCGTAGTCGCGTAGTAACTTGACCATAGCTTGGCGCTCTCTGTTACTCGCGCAGCCGCCACTGGCTGTTTCGTATAACTCCCGGAGATGTGTTGGGACTGCCCCTCGTCCCTGAATAGGGTGTCGAGGGAGTGCCTCTGTCGCATCACCCAGCGACGGGCCTACGTCTCCCTCTTGAACAGAGTGAAAACGGCCCAGCATCGACCCAGCCGGGAGCTTGATAGGCTCGGTAAAGGGGTTGACGCACTGCACTAAGATCTCCCCTTGCTCAGTCAGCTGATTCAGACTGCTGGCAAGTTGGATCTTTTCGTGCGCGCCTTCAACCACCCCGAGTCCAGAGATCCGGCTACTATTCACCCTGCAGTGAATGGTAGCCCGGGAGCGGCCTGGTATGGTACGGTTGCGTACCACTTGCACACCTCCCACTAAAGGGCAGCCGAACTTGTCGACGCAGGCGAGTTCCCGCCCGGACATCATCATTGCAGATCTGCTAAAATCTATGTGACATCCGTGCCGTTTAAGGAACGGCATCCCGAGGATAGCATCCTCCTTGAGCTGACTGACGATGAACGTCTCTTGGATCGTTTGATCGCGGACTCGTCCCGTCAGCTCAATTATACCATAGAAGGGAAGGCACGACCCGTCAGCTAGGGTGCCGTATTCCCCTTCGTATGCCTCCATCTCGCCCCTGACCCTAGCACTGAGGGTGTCAAAGAGTTGGCGGCTTAAGAGGTTTGTGGTACAGCCCGAATCAATGAGAAAAGTAACAGCTTTGCCTTCCAGTTTACCGGGCAAGAAATAGCTGTTCCCATGGGGCTGCACCCGAACTCTCCCTTCAGGCCCTACTCTCGCAGGGAGTACCTCCCTCGCTTTGGGTCGCGAAGGAGGTCTCTTGGGGCGGTGATAGGTAGGCCTCGGGGGTGCCGAGGCTAGATTCTCAGCTACCTTTGTGTGCTCCCATCCAGATTCTTGGACTTGTAGCCCTGTGAATCTGTTGTGAAGGGGCATAGAAAAGGCAGCCGCGGGGCGAAGCCCCTTGCTGGTCCGTCGTGGCTGTTGCCACTGTTGGTTGCCAGTACGCGGTACCCGTCTGGGTGACCTGCGTTTCTTCTTCCCTAGAGGTTTCGTCGGCCCGCGGAAGGTGGGAACATCTGCGGGCCGCGGTAGTTTAACCCCTGATTTAGGAAGGGACAATATCGGCAGAAATGTCCTTGATTTCCGCACTCCCAGCAAAAACTGACTGTTTCCCCCTGTGGCGGCGCCGATGGCCGCATGGGCTCAGGGGCGGTACTCACTGGGTTTTGTGGTGTCAGTGTTGCTATCAGCTTGGCTAGCATGTCCGTCAGTTGAGTGACTTTTGATGCCGTCGCCAACTGGGACACGGCAGCCGCGGCGGGGGTTTCCTCCCCTTGTCCCGCGGCCGTGTCTGCGCGGTCTATCTCCACTTGGCGGGAGCTTCCGCGACTTTTATGCATTTGGTTAGCTAGGAGGTAAGCTTCCCCCTCAGTCAGAGCATCTTCAACGGTGGTGACTCCCCTAGCTAGAAACTGGTGGTGGAGACCCAGATCGTCGACAGATGCTATGAAAGCGTCGAGGGTGTACCTCTCGCGGTTGACTGGGGGCAAGTCGCTGTACGCGATCTGTGCCAGCTTCATGACCGCGGCGGCATGCTCCCGCAGCGGGGTGCGGGGATCACGCCGCAACCTCTGTAATCGGGCCCTGGCATCTGTAGCCGAGAGGCCAAAGCGGGCCCGCAGAGAAGCAAAGATATTATCAATGTCTACGCCCAGCCCATAGGGCTTGGCTTTGTCCATCAATGCCATTCTAAGCTTCAGCAGGGCCACCCTAGGGGGCCACTGAGCGACGTCCATTACGTCGCTAAACTCTTGAATAAATTGTTCCACCTCCTCTTCACCCGTGAAGGTGGGCGCCTTTAACCTGTAGCGGTCTTCAGCTAGTTCTCGCGGAACCCTTCGCTCTTCTACTACATGGTTAACAGGCATTGTCTCTACAGCATTGTCTCTACGCTCACCTTCGATTGCCGGTGGTTGAGTTTCAGCATTTTCAGTCTCCATCTTGGATGCACTATCCCACTGCTGCCACCACTGTTATAGTTTTCAGATTTAGGGTTGATATGCTATCCAGAGAGTCTATTTATCTAGTATAGAACTACACCAGGCTAAGTCGAGTGAACGAGTATATTTTATACACAACTATACATTACAAAAACACGATACATTATTTCCAACAAGTTACACATCTAATCTATTTCACACTCTAGCTTCGACTGAGTTAGCAGCGGGAAACTACAATTGCTGCTAACTATCAACTACGCTAATTGGCTATCCATTGTTCCGGGTCAATTACGCGACCCTACATGTTGTGCTGCTGGTAGTTCCACGAACCACCACACTATTACTCTCATAGTCATAATGATAATAAATATAATGGTGATACTCATACTCATAGTCATACTAATGCTGATCAGTGATCAAGTGCTGTGAGTATGACTGTCGTATCAGTATGAAATTGTCATTGTGATTGAGTTTGACTATCACTATAAGTATGACCACACATCATACCCATACAATCATACTGATACTCATACTGATACTGATACTAGTTAAATTTAATAACTAATAATATCAATTGGAAATATAATCATAATGATAATCACTTAAATCAGTGATCCCTATATCTAAGTTCTAACTATCCATCTTCACAGTCGTGGCATAGTTTAAGTTATTTTAATTTTAATTAATAATCGTAAAATGATTGTGTATTTTAATTTATGATAATTTTATTATCATCTAAATCGTTTTAGTATTTATACTATACTATATACTATATAATAATATTATTTATGCATTTGAGGCATCATTTGTTTTTCATGTTTCATGCGCTATGTCATCACACTTGTAGGTAATGGTTGAATTTTCGGAAATAGTTAATGTCTGTCTCTCTCATATGCACAATTGGTGTTCCTGGCTCCGGAAAAACAACATTAGCTCAAACCTTAGCAAATTGTTCCGGCACAAGGACTTCAATCAAATGTAAGTTATAAAACTGCAATGGCACATGTTGCATATAATCTTTATTTTTTCAATACCAACAGCTAACTCGGGATGCTGATTGCATTGATGTATGTTCATGTAAGCTGGTAAAGTTGAGTCAAAATATGTTTATTTTAGAAGTTTCCCGAAGTCATGTAAAGGTCTAAGCTTGTTAACCATATAGCATTCTTTCTTTCCCTTTTAATAACATTGAGTATAAGTTTTGGGTGATGTATGGCTGACTACTAAATCTTAGTTAAAGCAGATGCAGCATCCATCTTGTATCATTTATATATTTCCTTTTATTTAACTGTGTTTTTAGATGTACACGTCTGCTTTGATGAACTACAATTGCTATCACAATCTTTTGGAACTGAAAGGTCAAGTTTACTCGAGGTATGATTTAATCAAATATTTGATATATATTTAATTGACCAATAGCTTTTTGAATAGGAAATATTGTACTGTTTTTATTGTGCAAATCTCCATGCCCACTACCTAATGTAGAGTTTAGAGCTGAATAATTTGTTATGATAAATATTGACCTGAATGATGGAATTTTCTATGAGTTCAGTAGGTTATCTTACACAGAGTCTCTTTATACCTAAATATCTGCTACTTTGTCAATTAGGTACAAAATATAAACTCCATTCTCAATATCATCGTACCATTCTCGGTTTCTTATTTAACTTTTACGAACTTGTTGTAGGAAGGCGCTGTCTTGACATCTTACAAATTGTTTAGACATGCTATAGTCAGACTAGTCGAGGCTGTCGTGCTCTACATCAAACATGGTGCTGCCTTGGTCATGCCAGAGATATTGAATACATCAGATGCTTGTCAACTCATCACATCACAAACAGCTGATCTCACCAGTAGTGATGATGTGTGCATCATTATTGATGACATCATGTATTATCGCAGCATGAGATATCCCTACTACCAACTAGCTAGAAAGTGTTTGTAAAATATGATGATGAATGATACAGTACAGAGATAGCAATGTACTAATAATGTTACTTAAATATAAACAATTTTATTCCAAAGTTTAGAAATTTTTTATGCAATTTAAAAGAAAAGCATCGGAAACTTTTCGTTTTTGTTGTTGCTGCTTTACAATTTGTCATATTCACACAGCAGTTTGAAAAACACATGTGCTTTCTTTAAATTCAGTCACTTGTACTTGGCTTCTAATGGTGAAACAAATTTTTTACCGACTTTAGTATATTTTGTTATTAGATTTTTTTATAGAATTAATCTCATAAATTAAGAAATTCACTTGAGTGCTCTACAACCCATCTTATTTTATAGATAACCTAGGGTTTGGTGAGGTATATGTAAACAAACCGTTGGCAGTCTGTATGAGCAGGAACAAGGACAGATCCATTGACAAGAGAATAGATGAAAACACAATTTGCAAGATAAGTCAGAGGTTAGAAGTACCTGATCCTACAGCTCACTCGTGGGAGATCTACAATATCGACAGTGGAGCATCTTCTGTTACTGATCTAATTAGGTATACCATATACGTGTGTTGAAATCTGCTGGTTTTATTGCAATCATGTTGTTAGGCTTGTAAAAATAGTGCTATAAGTTAAAAGTCATATGAGTCCTTTCAGAAATTTGTGATTTAGCATAAAATTAAATGGAAGATTGTAAGCTTTCAGTATTTCACATAGAAAGAAATTTATATATTAAAAATTAAATGACTAACAATGATCAATCTTTTATACATTCAACTATAGGGAAAATATTAAGCATACTCAACTTATAAAAATAGACTTTTCTGATCCCCGTCATGACAGCCTCTGCTGAACAGTTTTAAGTTTTAGCCTGCAGTTTTTCAATTGAATTTTGTCGAATGGAAAACTAAATTTTAGTAAGAATTTCTTATGCTATGAAATTTTATACACTTTTTGAAATGAAATAGTGAGCTCTCTGTAGTTTTGTCAGCTTGTTAGCAAATAGAATAACGTAAATTGCAGTGTGAATTGCACTGTATTGCTATCTTTATTATGAAGCTAAGGGTAAGATACATGAGAGAGTAAATCCTAATGTAATAGTATAATAGCAGTGGTTGGCTAGCAGATGTTTTACTGTTGATTCACAATCACCTTGTGTAAACCAAATAATCTAGTAATAGTCTGTTTATCATTCTTCTTTCTAGACACCAATAGCTAATATTCTTTATTCAATGTTTACTTTAAGGAATGCAGTTGGTGCATAATCTACACTTTTTTATTTCACTATTCTAACTCTGAGAGTTGCTGGGGTCCAGGTGTAGTAGATCAATTAGAGAATTGAAATATAAACTTTACAAAAGCTAATCCTTACAATAGCTGGTGCAAAGAAAACACAAATTTTCGTTCTTCTGCTGTACATTCCTTCAGCACTTCACATTTTCAAAACACAAGGATTTTATTTATTTTATCTTTTAGCAATTTCCTAAACACAATCAGGTAAAAAAATTACCTCAATGAGTAATGAATTATGTAACACTAGCCCCTCATTCACACTCGTAACGTAAAATATCAGCCATTTTTAATGTGTCCGGGCTGAAGTTTTCAAAGTCCGCTATTAGATACGATCTATGACACTTCATTGGACAATTATATCCAATGAGTTGTCGTAAAAGTTTTTCTGTCTAATAGGAGCCCGCCGCAACTTGTTTGAATCAAGCAATGCTTGATCCTGACTTAACGCAACGCCGTACAGGAAGCCTAGACATTTGTAAAAATGCCTGGTATTTGCTGTTACGGCGTACGGTACGGCAAGTGTGAATGAGGCCTTAAGAAATGGTTACATAGTAATGTTTCTTTCTACAGAAAATACTAAAAGCTGACAATCTAACAATTTAAAGAGAATTTATTTTCGGCAGGCTCACCATCATTCCTTCATATTACGTTGAAGTTACTCAATGAATTAGTAGCTAACTGGCTATTTGTTAACAGAGATTTTAGAATTAATTCTTGATTACACCGAATTTTTATCACTTTTTCCAATTTGGAGTAATGCCCTCTTTTCAGTCAACTCGGTAAGATAACTACCATGGTAACTACTTGTTTTGCATGTCACAGCTTTACTAAGATGTGTTTGACTAAACCTGTGGAAGCACCAAGTCATGTGACCGACTCTTTAGAAAAAGAGAAGAGTATGCAGATTTCTGCAGAGGATGTTTCCCACCAAGCCGATTTAATATGTCGCCAACTTGTTAAACTGTACATCAACTCCTCAGCTCCAAGTGGTATGTGCTGTCTCCTACACTTCCTAATACACAGATAAATAATGTTTACACTTGGGTGATGTTAGGTTGTGGTTATGACTGATCTGAACAGATTATATATTCTGTTGAATTTACTTGCATTTATCTTCTCTCTCCAAATTGTTTTACTGGAATCAAGTTGTTTTCAGTTTATTATAGAGATAAAGTAGGTGTTTAGGAAATAGTTAAATATTATACCATCAATCATGTCTGCAGAAAGCATTGATTATTTATATTTCATCTCTGGTAGCTGGAATTTTGAAACTTTTACTAGTTATTAATCCTGAATGTTTTTAATCATTATATCTACAGCCATGTTGGCATGATTATTTGCTTCTATGTTTACTGGAAATTCAAAACCTTCATCTTACGTTCATTTTGGATTTATTTAATATAATTTAATAGTTTGTAAAATGTGAAAGCTTTATATTAAAATATGTCTAGTAGTTTGTTGTCAAATGTAGTCGTTGGTTATGATGGTTGATCTAGGGATGAGAAATTACTTCACTTTACTACTAGGCAATATGAGCTGTCTGAATTCAAGTATCACTTCTGACAAACATCAGTAAAGCCATTGCTGATGTTAGGAAGGGCATTTGGTCATAATTGTTCTTTTGCCACAATAGAAAACAAGTCATTTGGCCACTTGAAAAGCTCTTACCATTCTCACATGCATGGAGAATTTACAAACAATACCTGCATTTTTTCTTGCACACATTTCTTTCCAGCATTGTTGCCGTAGACAGCTTTAACTAATTTATGTTAAAATAAAAATGACACTATTTTCAATCTTTCAAATTAACATAATTATAATATATTATTCCATTTCTTCCTTATTTCTTTTTCTGCTGTGGCTGTAATTGGTTCTAATGCTTTAGTGTAGTTTGCCCATGTGACTGTGAGTCAATGTCATTCAGCCATGTGACAGTCATGTGAGAGGGAAAGAGGTCCGTATGCTACATCATGTCACACGTGTAAACGGTGTCATGCTTTCACACATCTGAGTATTTACTAACAAATAGTACCAGTAAATTATTATACCAGAGCATTGCATATGACTTACATATTATACAAATCAAGCATTTTTAGTAACGAAACTGCCAATATTTTTGGTAGGATTATTTTAGCTTTTCATTTTACCCAGGAAATAAAACTTCTTTAACTTCTATCTACATTGTATAATCTTCATAGTAGAAAGTAACTTTGCTCCAATTTGACTATCACATTTTACTTAACTCTAATCCTACTCCCTAAGAGATAACCCAAATGTGTTTTCAGCATAGACTAGTTTATCAATAAGAGTAATCAGTTCCTTTAGGGTGTGATGTATACATCCTTTAAGCATAGATTTATATAAATACTTCCTATTTTTACAGTCAATGCACCTAGCAATATTGCTTAAGAGTGTTTGATGTTTTATGTCGTCTAAATCAATTGACAAATTGCACTGTTAAAGGTGGTACTTGGCTTCATGCTTCCTTAGCCCTAAATCCTGTCAGACGATTTTTATTTCAAAAGATTTTGTGTTCTTTTCAGCACCTGGTACTTATAATAACTGTTATGATGGAATTTCATATATTCTTTTCTTCTACACATTAGACATTATGTCATCAAGATAATGAACTTGTTTTATAGGTTTTTATAGTATTGGCTGTTGAAGAGTAATGGCTATAAAGTATGAGGTGGTGCCTTTACTTTAATTAGTTTATCTCATCACACAATTTTATAGGCTTGCATAATTACTTGTTTTTGAATATGAAAATCTCTCCCATTACACCAGAGATAATCTTGGTGCAAATGTTGCCAATCTTATAAACAGTGTGAACTTTTATTTTATGTCTTGTTTTGTAAGCAAATACACCCTGCCACCCAACATGAAGCCTTTGAAAGAGCTACTTACTATTTAGCAACAACTTCACTAGGTAACTGTGCCACTGTTGTCTCATGTTGGCGAGTTGGGAGCTGTGAAGTTGTCTGTGTTTTACTGTCTGTGTGCATGGTGATGATTATTCGCCTTGAGAACCCCAACCTGTCTATATTTGGTTTAATTGAAACTGACTTGATGTTTAAGATAGACTATTTGATCCTCCAGAGGCTCTGGCGCTTTACTAGTAGACTTTATATATCTTTCAAGACTTGTTATTTTTAGTGTTCAAGGCCTTTGAAGTTTGGCTGTAAGCTTACTGTGTGTGAGATAAACGAAATTTTTTAAAATTAATATGGAATGTGCCTTTGCCTTTGAAAATTGTTTTTATGTTCAGTGAACAAAGTTGAAGGGATGGTGATTCTGTGATGTGCTGTCTTCCAGAAGATTGTTTTCACCTTTGTGATTAATATGTGTTGTGTCACATCACCCTGCTGATTGAGTATGTTCTAGTAATATAGTATGTTAATATTACAGATGTGAAGACTGCAGCGTTCAGAGCTAACAAGTGTAGAAAGTTGGTACTAGCTCATCTCAAATCTCAAGCTAATGAGCTGAGTGATGCACTCTCAACCCAAACCCCAACCCCTCACTCTGGACAGGATTCTCGTTCTCCTCTTTATGAATTTGTGCAGCGAATATTTCGCCAGCATTTGGATCTCTGTTAACCAGCAGTGGCTACCAGGAGTGGTTACCAGTAGCAATAAGCCATACTTCTGCACATTCACTCTAATTTTCTGGCCATTACCATGTGCTGTGTTCTATGTTCTCCACTTCAGATAGTCTTGCATTGTTCAGTATGCCTCTCAGTAGAAAGGAAATGTCAGAAGTCCAATTGCTAAAACTCTCAGACAGAACTGTTTTGTAAGATTATGCAATTTTTCGCATACCACCAAAGAGCCATATTTATCTCAATCAGCAGGAATATATTAGTGACTCGTCTAGTCATGCAAATCATGTGAGGTGCAGTTTCATAATAGTGGGAGCAAGTGCCAAAATTACTCTAGGATGTCACTTCCAAAGTGTCACCAAATTCCCCAGTAGCCAAGTGTCACAACTTAGCAAGTGCTACACTCACATTTCAATCATATCGACTGTTTAATTTTATTCCAATCAATCAATTATCTGGATTTATAACTTTTACCCTTTTTAACAATTGGTGTGTGCAAGTCTGTCAATATATTTGGTCACATTAAGACCTGCCATCTCTTATCTATATTATATAATTTGAAACAATAGATCACATTTTAGTGCTTTCTGCTTTCATTTGCTAAATTCTGTTTTTGTGGTACATTTGTTGCAGTTTGACCAGTCATAGTTTCATCCTCTTATAACAGGATTTTCTTCTTTTCGCAGTTATCTCTTTGGGTGTCACATAGAACATGTTGCAACCATTACAAATGGCCAAGAAATTTTGATCATATTATCTCATATATTATTGTATCAACTCCTAACATAAACTTTTAACCTCTAATGACAGACCTATTTTTTGTTATGTGATATCTTTTATTTATATTTTAAATAATTTACAAAACTCTTATTGGCATGCTCAGTTATGTCCAATTTAAAGTCATGACACGTGTTGATAACTTACTGCTATTGATAATATCAAACATTTAAGGCCTGTGATTGACCTTCATGGTATGAAACATGAGATTTCACAAATTTCCTACATAAATGGGATTTTCTGTTGTTATACATCATGGAAATGGGTGTAAATGGATCTTTCCCTTATTCACTGGTGTTAAAATTTTTCCAGCATTTGCTGTAACTTTTCCCATTTAGTGTTCTGATAAACAATAAAATAAAGATATAGTTACGCAATATGATCATATATCAGTTACATTATCCGATATTTTGAACCAGTCTAGATTTTAATGAAGTGCATAATGTTGTAACTCAGTTTTTTACCAAATCTTTCAGTGCTTAATATTTTACTAGTTTTTGAAATTAGTTATTTAGACTGTCAAAAGAGTGTGAATTACTCTCAACTTATGATTGCACATAAGTATTCAAAATCGTGCAGTTTTGGTGGTATAAAAACTTTTTTGTAATTTTTATACCTTTGTCCAATATAATCAGTAATAAAGCATGTTAGATGCCTATAAGAGTTATTTCTTTTATCATGCGACTAAAGCAAGTGTGGAATTTAGCAGTGTAAGTAAAATATAATTACAAATTGATCAATTGAAATGTTGATAAGGGAAAGCTAGGGGGGCAATTTTTTGTATAATACATGTCACAGAAAAGGGCTATTTGTTTTTGGTAGAATGCCTAAGTTTTGACACCAAAAAACTGACATTTGCAGTGCCAAAACTTGCAGTCACTGCTATTTAAATTATTCAATAGAACATAAGATTTAGCTCATGCCATAATGATAAATTGATACACTGCCCAACTAAATTATAATGTATTATTATTTTCTCAATACTGTATAATATGACCTAAATTTTTAAATGTCATTGGGCTTTACAAATGACATTTTTTCATAGATTATGAATGTCTAATTTCCACCTAGCAATCTCCACCATAACTCAGATGCAACACAATGGCTGAGTAATTAAATAATGAGCAGTAGCACCAGCAGTTCCAAAACTTAATCAAATTTAAGCAGATGTTTGACTGTCAGAAGGACTTCTAATAACAAACAAATTTAATTTGGAATCCTGGAATTATCTAATTTATTTCATTCCTAATATAGACAAGAAAGTTTGTTTTCGCAATTAGCTGTACTAAACAAAGATAAAACTATTGAAGCTGCTGAGTAAGTTATTTCAGTGATATAGCTTTTCAAGCAACTGCATGTCTAGCACTTCTCTTCTGCTGCATCATTTAAATAGCAGTGTGTCTACAGTTCACCATCTTTTACAATAAATATTTTCTAGACCCAGTGTGGAATGGATTGACTTTGAGATCAAAACTGTAGTGCTTATAAAGAATGTATTTTTATATATTTAGATTCTGAATTTTGTGTAAAGAATTGTTTTGATCTTCATATCTGTGAAGATTCAGGGAATACATTAATTGTATAGTTAATTTCTACTGCACTTATCCATTTTCCAGTCCAACAAAAGACAAGCAACTGTAGCAATTATGTTGCAATAGCTCCATTAGCACATACTTAACAATTCCTATGTCAAACTGACAATAATTATTTATTTATTTCTTCAGGTGCTGCAGTTAATACTAAACCTCTACATTTATGAATTATCACTATTTAATTACCTTGATCACTACTGTTTGTCTCATGAATAATAAAGCCATTATTTGCTGTAAGGGTTTGTATTATGTCAAAGTCAATCTGTTCTCTAGATTCTAATGCCTGTTGGAATATAAACAGAGTGTAGACTCTAAGCACACCTGAGTTTCTAGTCATCTGCCGTTCTAATCATCCTCAGGTGTCCTGCAAAGCTTAAAACTGTGGAGTGTAGTCTTGTGTCGCTGCATAATTTCTTTCTTATAGGACGCAGTTTTTTAGTATTAGCATTTTCTTGACCTTGAAATAAACATTGGCCCATGCAGAAACTTACAAACTGTGGCAGCATTGATATGCAAATACTAAAGAAAGTGCATTTGCAAGAAGAATAAAAGTTCATGAAATATGCAAACCTGCTTATAAAATTTCAAACAATTCCGCAGCATTTTCCCTCTGATGTGTGATATGAAGTTAATTATAAAACATAACCGGAGAGTTTCATATAGTATAATAATTCATAAATGTTTATGCCTGTAATTTTGTTTACAGTTTTGTATGCACCAAACAGTCATTACATACATAAATATATAATATTATTTTACAATATAATGTTATAGTATGCTGTGACCTGGGTATTTTACGGCCTTGGAGGTGGACACTAAACTGTTGACCTCAGATCGGTCATCAAAATGGTGTTGATATGTTTTATCTCTGACACTTACAGTGTGAATATGTTGAATATATTATATAGTCTGAGTACAATCAATGATTGAGTAAACACTAACTTTTACGCACAGAGCATCAGTTTTGGTAGATATTTTTGTAGATGTTTTTTTCTGGTAACGTTTCTTCCTAGTTATGCTAGGGAAGTCATTAGTGAGAAGACAACCCTACAAATCCATTAACTTATCAGCTGCCTTAAATGGGGTGAATTTAGATATCTTTTTATTTGTTTGAATAAGAAAACCTACACTTAAATTGCTTGTTACTTCCCATCAATTAGCAATGTTTATTTATATTTCTTATCTAAAGCATTAGCGTACATGTGTTGCTATTCTCAATGTGGTAATTTTTTGCTAAGTAAAAACGTTTTGATAAGAAATTTAATTAAATGCTAGATGGTAGAAAATGGAACTGTTGAAAATTAGAAGATTTGAAACAACTCACACATGTAACTAATATGACTTTTCCTTTTTATTTAATATAATATAAAATAAAAACCTTAATGTTTTGTTACCTATTACCTACCTTATGCTATTCTTCACTTTAGTTAAATGTGACGGACATTACAAGTAAAAAGTGTCACTAAGTAAGTCATCATATTACTGTACACCAGTTTTGTAACTTTTTCTCATAATTTATATTCTTCTTTAGTATTAAAACAATCAGAATAAAACTGATATTGCTGATATCTTCACAGCCCACAGACCGCAATTCATAGGCTTATCACAAACACACTAAGCTCATGTTATATGGTATTGCTAATTATTTTACAAGTTTGTTTATTGCATTTTATATGACTCAGAAAATATGCCTTCAAAACCTAACAAACTGTCAAGATAAAGTCTTATCATCTGGTGTTGGCCTCAATGTTTACTAAACTATGAGTCAAACAAGCAGTTTTTTCCTTCAAGCGAAGCACTGTATATAGAGTACCCATGAAACATCTGCTAGCTATGTAGTACCTGGTGAAATTATGGCCCAATAAAATGTATAGTATATTTGTAGGAGTCGGCATATCTCACTTAAGACTGTCCTAATGAGTTAATTATACAGTCCTGTAAGGACCATCACCATGTCATGACTATATTTAGTTGTAGTTTGACTGTGAGTACTTAACTCTGTAATCCTCTTTGAGTCATTACAACAATATTGAGAATCTTTAAGCTAGAGGCTCATTAAACCAGTAATTAGTCTGAAGTTATTACAAATATTATATTATTAAATAACATTACATATAGTTTCATAAGTGAATAGTAATGCTTTCAGCCTGGCTAACGCTCACATGTTATTTTGCATATTATAAATACACTAGCCATTCAAGTCCATTTACATAAAGTATCCTTTCCCATGACCATAAATCATGCATGCATTGTTTTAATTATTGCAAATGGCTGGTCCGTAACTGCCTAAAAATGTGGAACTTCAAAAGTTGTCCAGTTACTCTATTTGATGTGCTAACTTATTTATTATATTTATAATTACCAGCTTTCCTCTTCAAAGCTCAGCTCAAGTGTATTTTTTAGGACTATTATATTGACTACTGAATGTAGATCACCGATAAAATCAAGAAAAATATTGCTCTTAACAACCTAAGGCTGGCCGCACTAGTTTCAATCTGAAATTCTCTTGTAGCTGTACAGCTGTAAGTTCAGGCCCGGCCACACACTCGTGAGAATCACACGAAAGTCGCACCAACATTTCAAATATAGTCATTGGGCAGTCAAATTGTTCTACATTATTACAGGATAATTTATTTAAACAGTTTGAAAATAGGGGAGTTTAGCAAATTCAATCTAAAGTAACTAAGCTAGACTAAAAACGTTGACATTAGCAATAGTAATGTATAAAAAGAATTTTAAACATTTTTTAACTTGATAGTGAATCACAAACTTAAACTCTTTTGCTAAAACAGAGGCGGTGGTAGATGCCCAACTGGACGGGCTGTTTGCAAAAATGTTATTTATCAAACAACTTCCATAACTAGCCGACGAATTATCATTTGAACGGAAAAACTATGTCAGCTTATATCATATATTATACTTGAATTTAATGTTTTCAGCAACATATTAAACCTCAGTTAATTATCGTGTTTTTTCGAATGAACATGGTAAACTCTTGTGCTGAACTGAAGAGATTTTCAAAATTCGAATCGGGTAGATAACAAAACTTCGCTGCTAAAAGATTCAAACGATGAGCACAGTGGAACTTATTCCAAATAGGTTTTTGTTGGTCTTTATTCTTTATGCTATTGCGTATATTATTTACAACTATATTAGTCATCATTTAAAATTGTGTGTTATCAGAATTTTACAGCTGTGTGTGTCTATAATATCAAAGTGATTATTCATAGATATTGCTAGTAATAGCACTATAGTTGCTCTAAATTTAGATGAAACCTCATGTGGTATAAACAATTTACATATAGTTTCTAGGATTGTTTGTAAAGATTGTATAATTTAGTATATAGTAAGTGCAAATGAGGTGTGGCAGTATAGTTTACTATGTTATAATACTATCAGTATTGTTTAAGGTAATTGTCTTGGATATTCCAAATTGTGTGTGAAAAATGGTTAATTCAGTAACTTTTTGAAACATTATTTAATTGAGCTTTCCAACATTTGAATATTTTTAGTAATAATCTACTAGTAGAGGAGTCAAAGAGCTATTTGCCAGATGGTGCACCAGATAAGACAATTAATTATGAAATCAAGACTATTTATAGGAAAAAGTAGCTTGCCACTGTACTCACAATAATGCAACAAAGTAAGGAAAAGTAATAATGGAATTTCTTTTTATTATATGCAATTTTCTTATTTACAAAATTCTAGAGTAGACTCAGACTTATAAATGTAAAATCGTTGCACATTTTAGATGTATGAGTTGGTTGTGATATCTACTGTCACCAATGTGGTTTATTAATCTAACTTGTGGTTCATCAAGCAGAGTTGAATTTATTAGAATCATTAATCGACTGTTTTTTATTATTTTCCATAAAGCACTTCGAAATTATTTAAAATTTATGTCAATTGTCCACGGTCTGCCAAGAATACAGTTTTTATTGCATAAAATAATACAGCATAAGAATTGTTATTGCTCTATTGGATACAGAAGATAAAGACATCAATCACAGACAACCTGCAGCCGTCTGTCAAATTAAATGCTGGTGTGCGCAGTAAATAAGTAATTTAAAACAATTAGAATTGGTCTGTCCAATTTTTTACAGTACACACACACAGACACACACACACACACACATGCACATGCACATCCACACGCACACGCACACGTCACACACACGTCACACACGTCACACACACACGTCACACACACGTCACACACACGTCACACACACGCACACGTCACACACATACACACACGGATATACATTTCAAATTTAGCGTATATACTTACTTAAAATATAAAAATGTTGGTGTTAGGCCCAAAATATGAAATTTACACCAAAATATCCTAATTGATGTGAGTATAAATTTAAAAACAGCTGCACTGAGCACTAGCCAGTAGTATCTTGATATAATAGTCCCGGAGGCTTCTATGTACATTACAAAAATTGTTATCAGTAAAAAGCTGAAACCAATATCTCTTATTAAAGAACAAGCTACTTGACTTTTATCTGGTTAGGGCTTTCCTGGACCAAATAAATTACCTTGACACAAGCTGACAACTTGTATCGTGGAGTGGCCCACATGACCTCAACCATCTTTTATCAACTTATCTGTCTGAGAGAAAAATTTGCATCAGTCTCTGTCAATAAGTGTTTAGCAGACTGGCTCTATCTGCTCTCAAAAAAGTTATTAAAGTTTGTGGTCTTGTTTACAATAATATCTTATAATTAGTATTTTGCCTTAATACCCATATTATGTCTATATTATTACAAAATTATAATCACTTGTGAACTAACCACAATGTTTTCACAGTCTATGCACTTCATAGACTGCAACCATAGACCAATGGCTATGTTTTTCGAGTAGCAAAATTGTCTGCAGATTCTTTGTTTGCCAAAAAAGTTGTTACTTTTGAGTGAAACTGGCTTATAGAAATAACATATTATAAACAACATATAGTTAGAATTTCTAATAGAATATAATTCTAATTAGTATAGGCTGAGTATTAAAGAAGCATGTTTATCCTCCTGAGCTCTCCAGTACTCAGTCATGTCTGTCTGCAGGGTGTTTACTCCCTCTGGCTGGAGTTCACCTTCAAGAGGAATGCCACCATGACAACTTACCATCAGCATTTAGTATTTTAATCAGATTTAACTTTTATGGTTTTCAAAACAAATAACCAGCTCCATCTCCACAGCATTAAGTGCATTCATGTTAAGCTTTCTTTTAGTTCACCAGAAAATATTACGTCTCTCTTTGTACTTTCTATTCATAGTCTAGTGCGTAAAATAAACATCTGAAAAGTGCGTTTGAAGCCAGCTTAAGATTATAGTAGGAGTAAAAAACTGAGGTTTGATGACAATGCCACATTGCAGCTTGTGAAACTAGTAGACTGTGTCATTTACGACTGCTCACTAGCTTGGAATTGTAACCATCACTCCAGTTAACTTGCTAATGTGATTCACTGATGAATTCATCTTTTCTTGTAAGTGAGATTGGCAGTTTACATTATATGCAAATCCATTATTTTAAAGCTAATGCTTTTCTACTACAATTAGTTGTAACAGTAGTAGACTATATTCTTGTTTCTTTTTCTTGTTTTTTTCTCACGCTTAGCCTGAGGAATCAATGCAATAAGAGTAGTTCTGCTTTCAAATTCTTTTGAAGATTTGTAAAACAACTGAACATGCTGGTTAGAATACTCATCATATAACCTTGAGATATTGGCAAAGAATTTGTAAAAAGCACTTGCCTCCTGCAGTAGTGTAGATTTGTGTTATAGCTGTTATAAATCGATCATCATCTTTTGAGCTTTTTAAATAAAATTGACATTACCAGACATCTAAAATACCAAATTTAATTTTCAATAATATTAGTGTAAGTTTATTGCAAGCTATAAATGAACAGAAGTCTGCGTAGAGAAAAACTCGTCTCTGGTGGCATGAAGCCGCAGGTTGGAAACCTTCTTCTTCGGAAAGCTCTTGGCAAAACAAGTTGTAAAAATGTGGCTTTGCTTAGATAATCATAATAAATTAAAGCATTATACAACATTTTTATCCAAAGTCAAGAAAATTAATAAGTTATGTCACTTTTTAAGCCTGCCCACCTCGCCCTAATCTCCAACCTCTCAGCTCTCACATAACATCCTCATAAAAAGGTCTTGGCACTATCTTGTCACTTTAATTTCACATTAATTTTTTGTCTTATATTTTAATCTCTATTTTTGTCTTTTTATGTCAACTGCACCTGTGACAGTCAGACCTAAGAAGAATGACACACATGCATATTATCTAGTGTTATAAAATTGTGATCCGATTATAATGTTGAATAACATTTCAAAGATGTTATATAAAACTATAATCTTAGGGCATCCCATCACACAACTCCGTGCAAACTTTATATTCCGGCCTTTATGAGGCAGGTGGTGAGTGTAGCACTTCCTGTTACTGCAGCCATGTGGGAACAAGTGTCTGCACATGCTCAGTGACATCTCAATGTAGTCACAGTTCTTATGTTTGACACAAAGAGTGCTTGTTTCTCCACAATATCTCTACAGGTTTCTAATAAATTCTAGAAAAAGGCTCGGGTTGAAAAAAGTTCAGTTAAAACTGCACCAAAAACATTCAAAACATCTATCTAACTGCTTCAGACCTTTCCAACAATCGTTTCCTTCTGTAATGCCATATATATTTTCTAATCTTTCGGCAATGACTAGTTTCAAAAAACTTGTTATGGAGCTGTGGTAAAAATAGTAGTTCTCTATGACAGGCACTAGAATAGCTATATGGAAGAAAAACAAAATACTCAATTACTGGTTTATACATTTGTCATAATACAATAAAAATACAATGCCCAAATCTAGTTTGAGTGCAATGTGATAACAAATATATAACCGCTGTTGTCTACAAGAAATGAGCTATTTGGGTAAGTAGCTGTACTACCTCAGCTTCTTAATAATGAATATGTTTATGCACCCAAACAATACTTTAAAGACCCAATCTCTAAAGGATATTGTGTATCAATCAATAATAAACCTACAATGTTTGTAGTTTCAACTTCAAAAATCATTAACCATGTAAAATAACTGCAAATCATCTTGACAATGGTTATAGTTTCATAGTTACAAACAATATAGAGCCGATCAGGTTTCTAAGTTGAATTGCTAGCCACTACTTAGCCTCAAATTTCATTCAATCATATTTGGTGTTTCCACTTGGAACCTGCGTAATACACACGTCAGCTTAACATCTAGTGGAATGCAATAAAAACTATATAATAATGAAAATTGTAATATAATGTAATATTAGAGGGAATAAGCTTACACAAACTGTATCAGTTTGTATGGTGAACTGTGACACAACCTTTTAAATGGCAATTTATTGTCTTAAATGTCAATTTCAGGACAGATGAGCCTGTTTTTGGCATTTCCTTGTTTACACGAATCCAATTTCTGAAAAGAAATGCTTAGTCTGCTAAACAACGCCGTATCTTAGTATTACTGGTGCTTCCATGTCACTCGATCTTCATAGAGGATTTGCAAAATCTAGCAAATTTAAGCATTCAAAATAAAATGATTGTAAAATATTTTGTATTCCTATCTAAAGATCAGATTCCAAAGACTAAAGTTATTGTGATGAGTCAAGTTTATCTGTCAATTTACATGATCAAAGATATATATACTTACATTACCAATAAGAAAAACAAAGAAGATAATTACACTCAAATTAACCTCAGAATATTTCCATGGCCACTCATTATCTAGCTAGTTAATAACAATATGCTATGCAGTATTGAGTTGAAGTAGGATGGAGACCTCAAAATTAATATACTTATTTATTTCTCACCGGATGACATCTAAAGCACACAACAAATGTAGCTTTAGTGTTTCCGATACAACTGTCACTTCCACATGCCCTGAGTATTATTTGTCATGCTGATTAAACAACATGTAATGAAACTGTAGCAACCTCTGCCTGACACCTCACCAAGCATTCTTTCGAGTATTTTGCAACAGTCACATGTGCTACAGGACAGCACTGACACACCAGCCTTCATCACACTGTCAAAGTGTGGAAGGTGCTCTATTGAGATGACAGAGAAGCTGCCCACATCCTCAACAATTTGCTTTCTGGTACAGTTAAGATCTAATTTGTAACCTAGTATGACTGAAAAAATCATTTAAAGTTGTGCATATATAATGGAGAAGTTCAGATAACATTGAGACATAACTAATAAGTGCAATAGTTTTTATCCAAGAAGAGGAAATCAATCCAAATTAATATATAGACTTATATGCTCTTGGTTTAGATTTGTTATTCTCCATTATTCTAAAAATTCAAAGCAAATGCTTCTATACACTTAAATGCACTTGATTTTTACCCAATTTAAAAAACAGCATTATAGTAATAGATCCCATTTAACAACAGTAGAATAACTTGAATAGCCTATATTTTTTATCTATCTTTATCAACTTTGGTTTGTACTTTCATTGAAGTTTTGTGAACATGTAACTTGTTTTTATCCGAGTGCAAGATTTTTTATAATTTATCTGACTCTGTATCCACTTACTAATGTATTACAAATTTCCAAATTTAGTGACAACTACTATACATCCCTAAATTTTGCAAAAAAAGAATCACTCTGGTGTGGAATGTTTGCTGAACAATGTTCACGATAACTAGACCAGAATAAATCTTGAAGGCTGGAAAGCACCTCATAAAAACTACGCGTGAAGTATGCTCCCCACTGAAAGTTTAGTTTATTACTGGAATATAGCAAAGAAAAGCATAAGTTAAGACCTCCATGAGAATAATATACGTTTATGCCAACAGTAATGGAACCTGACTCTAATTTCTTCAAAAGCAACACAAAATATTAAACTAGCTGTGAAATGAGAGGCTCTCAGATTCACATGGTTTTGCAAAGATGTGCATATGCTGCTCAATGAAATACAAAGATCTAAAGATAATTTGTCTGTCGCAAGAAAACAAAACAATAGAACAAAATAAAAGCAGCAAATGAGTCTCAAATTTGAATAACTGAAAACTAATCCCCCATTTAATCAGTACTTATTGTTTTAATATATCTGTGAGAACAAGAAATTGGTCTAATGAATGTAAATAATTCCAGTTCTTCTTCTAATTTAGTAAGAGATAGCAAAAAACCTAGTTTGTCAGAAAAGAAACAGTAAAAACAATTGTAAGATAGCTGTTTTCAACATTATTTTTGTATTGGGCTACACAGTCACCAGATTAGTTGAGTTTTGTGAAAATTTAGCAAAAATATTTTTTTCCATGGACTTTTCCTTTAATTTTGTTGGTGTTTTCCATGGCAGTGGCTACAAAACCATAAGCACTGGCTGTTGGAAAAGGCAAATCAGTCTCATAACAGCTGATGCTGACACCAACTTTGTTTTGGTGATGCAAAAAGCAAGGTGTTGGAGGTTAGCAGAGAACAGTGACATTCAGTTCCTAGTCTCTAGACAGCTGTGTTTCCCAACTTATCCCCAGAAAGCTTTTCACCTCAACCACCTGCATTTAATTGTTAATCTGTAAACTTTTTCACCCTGACACACAAAATATAAAAATTGTGATCCACAAGCAGTGTATATTAAATTGTACACCAGAACCTATTTTTATTATAGCATTTGCAATCTTTGTTTCTTATCAACAACCTAATGGCAGATTTAGGAGGTAAACATTCCATTTAGTGACAAAAACATTTGCATTAGTAAGTGATGGTGAAATGCAGGTTAGTAGCTCTTGCCATGTGACTATAACTGATGATAATATCGGAGTGTTTTCCACATATCGCATAGCAATGATAGAATAAAATAGAGTTGTCAGCCGATCTGAAATGGTGCAGTATTAAATTGTTTCATATAAACTGGTCAGCCAATGTGAAAAAGTACACATCTGTTCTTTACCAGCTAGTGTCTGGTACCTGCGTTTGGGTAAATTGCTAAGGCTGCAGGCCTTCAAACATAATGCATGAGTTTACTCTTACAACAGTATTACTGTACAGTATATTACACCATAATTCTACCTTTGGGATTTAACCAACCACAAAGTAGCTTCAGCATCTAAGGATGCAACAGACCAATTTGAAAACTTTTTTGCAGAAGAACAAGTCATAGATTAAAATTTAAATGAAAACATTTGGGTTTTAACGACAGCAAACTCTAAAAACTATTGACATTGAAGCAACAACTTCTCTCTGATTGCAAAGTCACGGCTCGGTGGTGATTCAACCAGACACATCAAGGTTAGGAGTAACAGATCAAGTCTACTGCATTGTGTGGTCTTGGGATATGTCTCCTTAGCTAGCTGGTCTGTAACACCCATGAACTTGTAGCTGCACTCAAATGTAATATATTATATTATAAATTGATGGTCATTATCTTTGGCTTATTACAACTAGAATTAAATGTTTTTGATTACTTACACTAATAATTGTTCAAGATAATCGCTACACAAATATTATATGGCTACATGCATGAGGTGTGGAATATCACATCTTGTAATAGGGGTTAATTAACTCTCAATGGCCATTTTAACTAAAAATACTAACATTTACAAGCTTTATTGCCATCTATGGATATAACTAATTAAAAACTAATGGTTTTTAGTCTGTAAGAGTTTAAGCTATGCATACCAATACAAAATATTGTTTTCATTTTGCTGGGTTTATACTAAATTGTAATTTATCACTCCAACTCAGGATGTGCAGTTCCAGATCACTGCTGATAAGAAAGACTTGTTTAATTATTCTAATTGATTCAACAATATTTATATCAAAGAAGATTATCAACATAATGCCTGGGGACTATTAGAAGTCCTGATAACCTGGCTCAAGGTATGCCCATTTTTGTGCTGATGGGTATCAGGTTTTCATGTGTTCACAGAAGTGAAGATTTCCTTTAGAAATGGTGAGCATATACTGCAAATCACTCCTGTATACAAACAATGTGGTTAATCTGCAGAATGCAGATACTTAGTAGATGTCAATCTAATGAATTGTTTAGGCTGCACAGCTGATTGTAGAGATTAACTTGGTGACCTCAGCCTCTAGAAATGCATTGAATATGTCAACAAAAGTCCTGGTATGCTGTTAGTATGGCCGCCAGATGTGCTGTGTAGTCACCTTTCACAGAGGTGAAGTGTAGCCAATGTGGTCACAGAAGAAGGCTGAGAGTTCAGGTGGGGCTTGTTGTCTTGTGGCTCAGCACTTGAGTGTCTGCTCGTTGATTCACCAGTATGTAGCCAAAGCATCAGTTGACAAACTGCAAAAGGTTTTGTTTTCAATCAATTGTTAAATATTGCCTAATTGTGCTTTTAATGGCTGGAATTCACTTCACAGGAAACTTGTGGCAAGTGATGAGTGAGCGTGATTTGGTACTTTCTATTTTTTAGAAGTATGATGGGTATAGAGTTTGAATAGCAGCAGTGTCTAAAGGAATTTCACGATAGATGCTCCTTCTAAAACCTTGCAGTATGCACATCTAAAAGAAAAATACAGTGCATTTTACTCTCTTCTCTATCTTCTTTATAGTTTCTTGTAGTATTCTAAATCTTTGTTTACTTGAATTGATGCTAATTTATGTTCTTAGTGCTTAACATGTTAAAACAGCTGTAGCTGATGGTCTAAAAACAACAAACTCATATTTATTCAACAAATATATTACCAATGGTAGGTATTTAGAGTGCTTTTTAAACCTGTAAAATCTGCTAAGTTTTCATTCATCAATTGCATCAAACAATAAATAAAACCATGGGCTCAGTCACCCCTTGGTTTTAGTTTCTAGCATATAATTAGTTTGGGATACTGTCAGACTGCCCCTAAAATTTTACTTAAAGAGCAAATATTTATTATGCTGGTTACTGAGTTAATGGATAAACTTGCCTTAGGACAGTATCTCCCATCACTCAGTTATTCATTGGAACATAGAGTGCTGCATTCATAACAGTAACAGCAGTAAAATAACTATCAAAGGTCTTTGAGCAACTTGGTATTGAAGATTCTTTATCTTTATTATTGAAACCATAAAACTGACTACATGGAATCATATTTAAGGGGAGTAACTCCTAATGTGTGCATGTAATATTATGTAGAGACAGGATCTTAAGACTTATGACACTTTGGAATCCTCACAACATATAAGCTGCTTGTTACAGCTATATGGTAGTAAAATTATAAATGATCTTGGAGACTCTTCAAATCTTCCTCCAGTCTTTCATCTTTATCTGAATAATATGTTTGGCTTCAAACAGACTAATTTATCTCTATCAACTTATTGCAGTTAGTGTCACTCAAACAATTATGTCACATATTTGACAATCACATGCTAGAGGCTAGAAATGTAGGTTTTGCCAAATTTATGTTATCTGCTAGCCACACTTAAACTAGCCAGTTATAAGAGAAGTGTCAATGTTCTGGTTATATCAAATGTCTTTGTTATGCCATGAGAAAACTTCATAAAAGAAAAGGGATTAATATATGATCATAAAGAGTAATGCTTTTGTGAATTTGTACTACTTGTAATAAATTTCTGCTGCCATTGTTATTTGTTCTGATATATTCTGGTTAAACTATAACAAATCTGTTTTTTGGTGTCATCTTGATGTATTTATGTTTTTATGTCTTAGTGTGGTTAGTATAAGGAATAGTGTCACACTGTAGTTGCTCTGTTGCTAGAGAATGGCCTCCTTATAGGCAAATTGTTTTACAGTTTCTGTTTAATTAATCTACCAACTTTATGGGAAGGAGAAATTCTAAATGGGCCTCTGTTAGCAATGGTAGTATATAAACTGGACAATTACTAATTCTTGTAAATGCTTGTAGGAAAGCTGTCTTCATCTTAATCTTAATTTAGTAGCATTAATAAATAATTATTTTCTACAAGCAATTTCTTATAATATGCCATTTAGCTAATTATATATTGCTGCAAAATCTCCCAAGATTCCAATACCTTTCTTAGACCTACCACATTCATTTTTTTCAAATGTATAACCTTTTTCAAAGCAATTTAAGTGTTGGAATGCCTTATCTATATTTCAGTTACAGGCTTATTCTAAATTAGGTGGGCTAGACAGTTAAAATTCACCGACTAGCCACGAAACTTTTAAAATTATACAGATTATCTATCTGGATTAGCATAGATTAATGAGGTTGAAAATTAATTGTATGTTGAGTAGCTGTGTTTCTTTGTATACGGTCTCTCTATTTTACTTTAGAGGTCTTCCACTGTCCCGTTTTTAAACCTGTAAAAATATAATAAATTAACTCTATGTATGTATAGAGAAATTTAAAACATTGTAGCTTTGAATTTGATTTATATTTCACTCTATTTTAACACAAAAGTAATTACAGATGTTTAGGTTTTTAGAAATTTGTTCTCCATATTTTTATTATAATTTTTCAAAAGAATAAAGTAGGTAGAAATGCAAGTAAACCTAAATCAAAAGTTGGGTTGGCTAAATAAGAAATGTGTACCAATTACTAGTTTAAAAACAATTACTATTGTTGACTGACACTTGGCAGGAATAAAAATCTGCCTTATCTCAACTACTACTTGCATTCTATTAAATAATGCATTTTTAATACAACAACTAAAATATTACTTATTTATGAGATTTTAGTCAGCTAGGCTGCCTTTACTACATATTCTGAGAAGTTTACCAGGTCTTGGCCATAGAACTGTGAGCTTGTAGTAGTTTATAAGCAGAGCTATAGTTAGCAATAGTAGGTCACCTCAGTTCTGTTAGGTGGTTGGTGAACATATTATAGTACATGCTCGTCTAAATGAATAAAAACACTGTATGAATATATAAATACTGGGCTCTGCGGCAAAGTTAGATAAGCATCTCTGGTTAGACACTTGTGACATTTCTGGTACAATTGTATTACAGCTATTATTTTAATAGGGTAGTTGAAGTTTTATTGACTTTTTCTAGGCAGCAGTTTAATGGCAATAGTGGGTATGTATAAAGCCTATTTTGTATATATACTTAGTGACGATTGACAGTGTAGTAGACCTAGAACTAGATGTAGTTCTTAGTCCATCAAGGTGGGCTATATGTTAGCTAAATCTGAAAATGTCTAGTTTTCACTTTGTACTGTTGGCTTAGAATTCTAAGGTGCGAAAACTAATACTTTACTTAGTATGCAAACTATCCATAATATTGAGTTGGCCACTTCTATACACAAGCTGTGAGTAGTAAGTTTCAATAAGCTTCACCCCTTGATGAGCTATACTAGTGAATACCAGTTTTGGGTGCAAGTGGGTTGGGGAGGACACACGTTCAGATCTAAACCTGAATTTTTTAGATAGTAACGTTTTAAGTAGTTAAAAAGCTATTGTTTCAATAGACAAAAATTATGAATAGCTTCATATTATTATCAGTTGATTGAAAATTGATTTTATTTAAAAACATTGTGTAACTGATTCTCTTATCTCTTTCGCAAAAATTCAATGAAGTAAAAAGGAAACCATGACCTAATTCTTATGCTGAAATTTCCAGTCTCATCATGTTTGATGTTGATTTCAAATCGGCTATTGAACAATTTGAAAACTTATTTAACAGTATTTCCACTTGTTGAGTTACAAATTGTTAGATTCATACAAATTATCATCTATCATATTGCTGTTTAAAGTGTAAATATCAATCACACTTATGTAAAAATAGATCAATGAGCCAAACTAATATGGTCTCATTATTCTCTAAGAACATGTATTACTATTTGTTTTAATATGAGTTCAATGACTTTAGTAAATATAAAAAAGATCCATATTGGTAAGTATAGCACTTTTTAGATAATTGATAGTGTTATCAAATCTTGAAAGACATAAAAATCAAATTTTTGATTTGAGAATGGATAGCTACTACTAAAGCCAATTTCTGTAGCTTCACAAAAGAGAAGCGTGACTATTCGCCTAACAGATCTATTGTATACATGTGCAGAAGTATATCCCACAATGGTTCATAACTCTTCCGTGACATTTATGTGTCTAAAACTGCCGGTGACATGGTGACACTCACATCACAGAAATGTAAGCTCAAATCTTTGCATCTAGCTAAAATCAAAATGGACATGCATCTAAAAATAAAATTTGAAATAATGGCTAACACAACTCGTTAAATTGCAATCCCCTCCTTTACCTTACAAAATTTGCTTTACACATTCAGTCAATCTTTTCTAGTCACAAGCATAGTTGTAGCAATAAAAGACAAGTAAACAGCAAAGCATCAGTCTAATAAATTTATTGAGGCTGTTTTAACACTTTGCAGAGAAGTTCAATGATCATAATGCCTGTTGTTTTCCTGTAGCCCTATTTGCTTTACAGTTGTTTTAATTTTTAATGAATTTGCAGGATTTTGGTAACCTATAACTTTAATCTAGAATTTTTTGCAAGATCTAACATAATGAATGTTGAGGTTTGCTGCTCTTTGAGTAGTTCAACCAAGACCTGCTTTAAACCAAGTTGTTTGTTTCTCTTCCAGAATTCTAGGTGGTTAGATTGTTTTAGGGACTTTGATATAATGTTCCTTATAAGTAAAGTGTAAAAGGCTAGCCTAGCAAGACTTTGAACTCAGGGTAACACTATTATATTTCAACACCTTTAGTATGCTGCAGTTGCTTCCATCAATCTTCAGCTAGCTAAGTTACTTCTGTTTCCATTTCAACACTTGTTGAATAACTTGAACCAAGTGTTACCTAATCTTGTTACAGGCCCATCACTCATCATGTATAGCTTTTAGATTACAACCCATGAGTTGTAGTAATACTTATTAAAATGTTTGAACATAGACTTTGTGATTTGTTTACACATAAGATTCAGTCTTTCAGCAAATCCTTGACAACTAGCATTGGGTCAGGTTTTAGATACTCCAGACTCGACTGCTGACATAAATCTTAAGATAAACTAAACATACTGGCTAATCCAGTTGTGAAGACTGCTTCAAGTGAGTGCAGGTACCTTCTGTTATGAACTATCTAATCTGCTTTACGGAAAATATGTAGTGCCATCTTCTTTATGGTCTGCTATTACTTTTGGTGTCACTGAATATTACACTCAAGATCAGACCCACTCCACAAAACTAATCTGACAAAGTTGCATTACCCACAGTGAGTTGCATTGACAAGTTTTTGTAATTTGAGTCTTCATAGATATTGAGATATCTTGCATTTCTTTGAGCTAGGAATGTAAACAATCTAGCAGGTTATACTGTTACCAGCATTTGTCACATTGTTGAGTTAGAAATTATCATACACATATATCTTTTATCTAGCCATGGAGCACCTGTCACACTTTTATTAGATTATTATAATATAGAAACACAAGTTTGTACCTGAACTGCACGGCTTATATTTTAGCTGAGGACTTCTTGGCATTTAGAATCTTTCCAAGATTGTGGGCTCAAGGTAACCAATACTTAGTGTAATAACCAGCAAATTCTTGGCTTTACTTTAGGCAGCTGCTAGTCTAAAAGCTTATATGATTAATTGCCTTAATGTTGTGGATTTCAGCTGTGATGAGCATGATGTCGCACGTAAATAAAACTTGGCATTTCTTGTAGAATTGTGACAAATCTATTTCTTAATTTGCAACACAACTAAACCAACAATCCAACCTTGACTGTAGATTTTGTGCATTATGTCTGACTTTATAAATAGCCTCTAGGATGACCAGAACTACATCAGTGCTGCCTTTCTTTCTCCATGGTTGCTTATTCTTTCCTTTTAAAAGTTAAACAATGTTACAAACAAGTTTCAACAGAAAAATTGCATTGCACTGTAATACTGCTGGTACAGTCATCTTATGTTTATTTTTGTTGTTGTTACGAGACTTGACTAATACAGAATTTGACAACTTGGTGCAAGGTTCACGTGAAGTCACCATGTTTATTAACTCAAGTAACGTGATGCGCGAACAGTACCATTATAATATAATACATCAACCGCGGTATATAAACAAGTGTTGGCTATTAATACGCTCAACCAATAAGAAGGCAGAATGAATTCCCATGCACTTCAATGTTGACAGATAATTAGTCGAATCATTTGTGGCCAAAACTGCCTAGCTAGCAAGTCTATTCTCCTCTCGTAGTTGTATTAAAGCTTAGTTGTAACAAGGAGACAAATATATCAGCCCATCTTTACGGATAGTAGCACGCACATACCTTTTCAGAGTCGAGGCATTTGAATTGAAGATTCGTGTTTCATTGGTAAGAAATACAAATGATAAAATATTAATTTAACAATGGCAACAGTTATAGCTGTACTAATATTTATGCTTATAGTTATACTAATACTTATAGTAATATTAAGTCTAATACTAATACTAGTAATAGTAATAGAATTACTGTAATAGTAATGCTAATACTACTACAGTATACTAATATGTTTAGTTGTAGCCAACTTTGGTTGGTAAAGGTAGAACCACACTGCATAAAAGTGACTTTATTGTGGTTATCATATCAGTAACCAGTTGAAAAATCATCGATGATCAAATGTATTTTTTAATGATCATGATGACAATCCTATTCTGTAGCTGTAAGTGTAATTATTGTGTGTCAGTGTCAGTAGCACCCCGACTCTCTTTCAGTTTCTGAGTTTAAGCATTGAAAGATAAAATAGTAAAGACCATTACAAGAATACAACTATAAAAACAATGCAGGATTTACATTTACCAATGTTAGATAATTATAATTTCTAAACATATAATTAGCTATAAAGCTGCACAATAGCAACTAGTTTTACATCATCTAACCACCATCTATTTTATTAGGGCATTAGCCAAGTCTCTTACCAATAAATTAATTTCAGGTTCTGGCTCTCTTTTCGTGAAGCATACGTCAAATGTTATGAACTCAATTGTAAAATAAACCTTCTGTTTTATAAATAAAAAGCTAGCATTAATTTAAATTTAAATTCACTTTTCTGCATAATGTTATACAACTGCAGTGACACTGTATATAATCACGATGTGCCAATATGACTTTTAGTTATAACTTTTGCATAATTTCACCCTGGCTGCATCTATGGCCACACTCTGGGGAGGGTCTTATGGAAATATTAATTTATTACTCTTAACGCAGTATCTGCTATTGAACCTACTCAATGCAAGCCACTCACACTTACAATAACCAGTCTTAACACTCTTGTCACCTAGTAACTAATAGAATAACTCTATTACTATGTTATTATAGCACATTTATGGGAGCCTAGCTAATATGCTTAGACAGCTCCAGTGTTGGTTTTCTAACCTAGCCTCTTTAATCTCGTTTCAGTCTTGAAAGATTTCCCTACACTCCAGACTAATGTAGTCTATAACCATTAAACTTAGCAGGGAGAGGTTAGAAATTACAAAGTACATGTAATAAAACAATAAGGCAGCAGTATTTCACCATTTGTGAGAAAACCATCATCTGGCAGCTGGCAGCATATTTTATTACCATCCTATCTATTGATTAATGGCTTGTCATCATTACTTAAATGATTAGAAACTGGAGGTCTATAGTAGGAAGCATACTCTATGCTAGGACATTAAATGCAATTAGGCACACATTTATTACCCCTGATGGATTAATATTGATAGTAAAATAATATTACAGATTTCGTACTAAAGCTTCTAGAGTGATATTTGGCTCAAGGGTATACTACAGTTTATAAAAATACTTGGTTATTGCTACTGTAGCAGCAATTAGCATAGAGTTAAGTAAACATAAAACATGTAATGTATATTAGCCCAACAAATGCTTTACTCTCACGATACCAATGAATGTAGTTTTGACTGGAGAAAGTTCAACTGTAGCACATTGGGCTGGCCGCTGGGTCACGCATTAATAGTGGCATGTTCTTGTTACAGTCAATAATAAATACAAGTCAAGGCAAACAAAATAAACAATTATTTACTACTGAATATGGTTTGTTTAGAGAGCTAAATATGAGTAATTAAGTGACAGCACTGACCCAGACAGCTGCCACTTGAGGGTAACTAGAATGGTACGAGTGAGCTGCCGTAGAACATTCTAGACTAATTACCTATGCTGACTGTAGCAAAGCTGCCCACTGCTCAAAATGATGGAATAGGTAATTTACAATCTTGCAAATGCTTAAACAGTAAAAGTAAGCAAATTTAGTAAAGGATAATGCAGCAATTTTTATTTAGATTCACTTTAAAGTTTAGGCTCTTTGAGAATTAGGAGAAACTATTTTCTACTCTCTTAATAACTGTTAAAACCTTGGGGAGTATTAAATACCTTTAAGTTATGGCAGAAAATATGAAAAGATAATCTCTCTTATAGAAATCCTCCAGCATTGAAACTATTAGAATCTAATGAATGCATGCATACTAAATAATATAATGATTGATTGATAATGATAATTATTTCTTGCATAATTACTCTGTACCCCTTGATAAGATAATCTGTCTGACTCAAACTATGTTTCCTTTCCCACCCTCTTTACACTACTCCTGCACTACTCTACTTCTGCTTTCCTCAGCGCCTTGCAACCAATAGACCATCACGCCAATCTAGAGGGTATCAAACTATTACAGTCCTTTCCTAGTAAAATTACACTTATTCTATGAGTTAAATTTATTCTGTTTGAGGCTGCAACCTGACAAGTTTGCTTGTCTCTCACTCACAACATTTTGTAAATTAGAGAAAGTTTATTAAAAAATCTATTAGTAGTGACTTTATAGTTCCACTGCTATGATAACAAACGGCCTGTTCTCTTTTGTTGACAATGCTGTTATTCTTTATTACATTCCTGATAAAAACCTCCGCCCTTACATTCATTTTGCTTGTTAATGGCGGTATATCTTTTCTACTGATAAAGAAATTATATTTGATCAGCTCAAATTATTTTGCTTATCATAGACTTATAATAGCATCTTTTAATTTAAGTAAGTGAACTTGGATACCAACGCTGTAATAAAATTGCTTGTCTACACAACTAGAGACTTGACTCAAGATCTGTATCAACACACTGGGAAGTGTTAGTTTGTATTTTAACAAATTTCTATATAAATCTCTGTTTATCAGCTTTTATTAGTCTATGCAGTGTTTCGCCATAGTTTTAAGTAGAAAATGATGTCACTTTTTCAATTGTTATCAAATAACTTCCCAGATAAAAACAGTGTTACAATTTCTGGTTATCTTTATATGTCATAATTTCACTCTGTTGCCTTGGTAACCATCTTTTCTTGACTTTATAATCTCAAAAAATATTTTAGTTTAGATTCAATGCTAATTTCTCATTTTGCAATTTGCTATGTTGAAGCATCTATTCAAAATTAAAACAAAGTGTTGATGCACTTACATAATGGAGAGATTATGTAACCCTTACACAAGATAGTGTTAGTCCTGGGAAAGACAGTTTACGATTGACTTTCAGCCTAAGTAGAAAAACTAATTATACTCCACCAGATAAGTTTCTTTGACTAAGCAAAAAATTTCAATGGATATCAAACAGCCAAGCGTCTTCATCATTCTTCATTCACAACTCCTATCAGATTTCCACACTTGACTGGCGTGGTCAAATATAATCACAACCTTTGATGTGCAACCTCTAGTTATGCAATGGAAGCTGTATACTCAAAACTGTAGACTGTTAGTTTGAGTCTTGAATTGCAAATGGGCAATAATGTTTCTGATTTTTATTTCTCGGTTGTAAAGATAATTCTTTGCATTGGACTAAGGAGATGTGTGTAGATAAAGCGCCTTCATTGCTGTTCTCATTATTTTCTACCAGACATTTGTCATAATTACTGCAATACAATGAATAATGAAAATCAACCACTTTTGTTATTGAAATTAATACTGCAGCAGGCAACAAAGCCCATAAGCTATTTCTGGCAAAAATAACCACATAGTTTTTATAAAAACTTAGTGGCGATACCCATCACATCTCAACATTTGTCCAATACACTGCTTAAAGCAAACAATTGTGTCACTGAAAGTGATGATTGATGAAAAATGTTGAAATGTAATTTTTTCTGTTAATCTCTCCAAACTTCCTGGTGGTTTTCATACTGAGCATACCTGTGCCTATACAGTCTCATACTGAGCATACCTGTGCCTATACAGTCTCATACTTAGTTAAGAAGTACTATAATATTTGATCACACACACCAGAAGGTGTCAACACCTATATATGAGAAAAATTTAGCATAGATCAGTTATGGAAATGCTTACACCGTAATTAGGCCACTTGCCTCCACTTTGACAGACTTATCAATGCTAAGCTGCCACTTTTGTTCAACTGACAGCCTAATGAATAGATATTACATGACCAATTTATCACTGATTAGACTATTTTATCACTTTCCACCATATTGTGAAAAGAAAACAAGACAGTACTAACAGTGAGAGTATAGCAGTGTGTCAAAGTCAATATTGGCAAAATGTCTATGCTGAGGTTTAGGTGTCTGGTTGCCCATGTGCCATAAAAAGGCTTGCGCTATGCTTTTAGGATTCTATGGCTGTAATTAGGTTTTTATAGCACAGTAGCAGTTACAGAAAGCTCAGCTGCAACTTTAGCATTTTACAGCTGGTAACTGCTAAGTTTATTGTTGATAAATGATATGTTTATACTTTTATTGGAGCTGTATAAATATCACATTCATCTTTAGGCTGGCAGGGCTACAACTAGTGTATCTTATATTACTGCAGGCTAGTACATCTATTACATTGTGGTATATTTCAGATAAATGATTTGGTGGTAGAACTTCTCTAGGAACCGTCATATTCGGAACAGCCAGGCTCTCTCACTGACACAGAGACAAGCAACCGAACTCAACATGTTTTATTCAGCAATACTTCTGCTAACCATTCCAGCATTTGCATATTCACAATATATAGATAATATAAATGGCTGCACGTGTTTGCCAGGATGTTCTAGAGCTCAGTGTGAGCAGTCTTCTGTGACATCACTTCCTCTTATACACTCTCAAACTAAACAGTTAGATCTTAGTTTCAATAGATTTACAAATCCCATATTGGAAAGACAGAACTTCACCAACTATGTGAATTTGGAACATCTGGTACTCAAAGGCTGTGGCATTACCTCCATCAACTACCACACATTCATAGGTGAGTTTGCCAGCAATAAATCTCAAGCTGTAACTTTCTTTCAAAAGCACTATGTTATGCTGGTGATGTAACTAGAGGTGTGGTTTCTTTTCTTCTAGAGTTACACTGTTATTCACATATAGAATAACAAGGTTTTCCTTTTGGTCGATTGAGTTGTACTCATTTGACTGTACCATTTGAAACTATGGTTACGTTTAAAACTCTTCAGGCTAGTGAGTAACTGATATTTCAAGAGCTGACTAGTGTGTATCAAAAGAACAGTATTATAATCAATAGATTTAAGGGCCACTATTAAAACATGCCTCTCAAGTAGAAGAAAGATTCAAAAATAGAAAATGTGGTTTGAGTATAGTCTTTGAAGATTTGGTTACACTGGTAATTAGTTTCCAATGCACTCAATGCACTTCTCATCAAAAAACAGCAAAACATCTCACCAACCTGCTACTAGCTGTCAAGACAGAATGCCAAGTGTCAATCCTGTCTATCTGCCAAGCTTTGACATTTGTTATAAATAAAAAAATCGTTGTTCTTCCTAAAAAATATTTCAGCATTTTAAGTTTTGGGTGTCATATACAAAACAAATTTAAAGTTATTGTATTAATAGAACTTAGGTGAGGCAGTCATTAGATTTTATACCATGATTTGTAATCACCAATAATTAAACTAAATTTCACTGTAAGAAGTACTTTAAGAGGAGTAAATAGGCTTTATATTAGTCAATGCTCTAAGGTGGTTTATTACTTACATTATGGGTCAAGTACCTCTATAAGTAATCCTTCTGTATTTAATATATGCTGCAATGTGATCTACATGTACCCACTTGAGTTATTGATTTAATGCAGACTACCATTTATCTTAACATATTCTAAAGAAAAAAATATTAAATTTTCATTCAAGTGTGTAATAATGAACTTATAGGTTACCGCTTCTATAATATTGTTACAGGAACTTTACAGTTTCTACATATTTGAGTAAACCTAACCAGCATTAGCATTTCTCTTCTATATATTCTTACCAGCCAACGCTTGCACACCTACACATGCTAAAGTAATGCAAAAAGTGAGCTAAATGTTGCAACTCAATTTCAAGGAGACCAAGATAGCAAAATTCCTTGGCTACTAAGCAAAACCTCCAGATATTATATAGCTGGGATGTATTTCTATTGGGTAGTTTTGCAATGGTTGAAGTTTTAAGCTAAACCACCATTCCTTAGAAAGGCATTAATAGACTGCTTAATATACTGTTATTGAATCAGTTTAGAAAAACTTGCTATATGGCTAGTGCCACTGCAATAAGCAATTAATTTACTCAAATGACTGCTTGATCAAAAGTTTTTTCTTTAAAAAACTTTTGATTTTAATGCAAGCAATGACAACTCCGTATCATCACTGGAAAACTAATAAAGTAGGGTGTGGGCTTATACAGGATACAAGTGGAATATCTATACAAGTTTTAAAGATTCTGAAATATAATGCATGCATTATCATTACATTATCGCAAATTAATTAATGGCCCTCACTCAAAAACTACTAAATTTGTTTAAGCCAATTATACTGCCAGCAAATTTATTTTGTTCTATTATAAATGTTCTGTGGTTTTATTTATAAATTTGTTTATATGTCAACAAAATCCTGGAATTGGTTTAAGTGACTTGTTGACTCATTGATAAGCCATGATTTAAGGGCAGAGCTAATGATTCTGTGCATCACCTGGTGTGCTGTTGGTGCACCTGGGTAATTGCCTGCTAATTAGTCTTTAATGGACAAACCTGTAAATTCTAAGATTGCAGAATATTGTGCAGGTAATCACTACAATTATATAAACTATTAGAGAAAATGTAAACACTTTTGGAGAATTTCCTGCCTTTAGTGGTGGTGTCATTGTTGTGCTGCAATCTTGACTCAATAGCTTAGTAAAACCATTGTCTAGAAGCAAATAATATATTACTGCCAAACCAAAAACCTTAAAGTTATAACCAAAAATGAAGCCAACATGCACCAAAATCCACTTTTGAGTAGCAGAAGCAGAAACTGTTGTTTTTAAGGTGCCTTGCATCAATGGGAGTGTTGACTGTCAAGTGGACCAGTCAACTCAAGTGTCCTGTTAAATGATCAAAGCATATTTTATTCAGATTCAACCCTTTATGGTTTACCTTCCTCAACTGAGCAAAAAAGCTTGGGCTTCTTTATACTGGACAATAAGGGCCTCTTCATTTCAGTTTCCAGCTATCTTTGAAAATTTTAATTAGAACTGATTAGCAGCCATATTGGAGTCTTTCAAAACACTGAGTCTAGTGATGTGGTCAGCTGATAAAATAGTTTCTTTTTTTCTAATGCAAAACTACTATGTCTAGATTTACTTCACAGCCTCTAACTATTTAGATTGTTTTATACTGTAAATTATATCTTTTAACAAAAGAGCAAAAGCTGTAAGTCTTTAGGTCTGTAACTGATGGAGACTCGATCAGACTGGATATGAGAAATTTTACTCTATGACTACACAGTCTGCCCTGAATGAGCTTGTAGCATCGTAATCATATAAAATGGTTCTTTTAAAAGCAAATATGGCAAGTTTGAAAATTTTCACAAATTTTGATAAAGCTTATTTTGGAATGAAATGTTGAGTTTTAAGTAAACAAGTTTACTAATCAGTGTAAAATAATTACACACTTGGCTTACTACAAATCTATTACATCATGATATTCGAATAACATCAGAAGAATGTTGAAGTTGTGAGTGAATGCATTTCTTAAACTAATTCTCAATAACTGTTTTGCTATTCACCATCTTATAAATACCAAGCAGTAAACGATACAAGTAACATTTTAGTTTGTATGATTAGGTTTTGATGATTCTTGTAAAGAATTTATAAAGTTTCTAAATGAGCTAGGATGATATGCCACGGTCATGATGCTAATCAAACATGTATCACTAAACTGGTGTTTGTATAAGGAAGGATGTTCTCACATTTGTGAAATTCAGACAGCCTATTAGCTTGTTAAAAAGTGCCAGTGTGTACAAAGCCTTTGACCTACTCAGTTATTTACTAAAAACAAATTACAAGATATCAAAACTGAAGTGATTTAATTGGCTATCACCATGATTCAGTACTGGAGTGAGTCACTTGTGGACTTAACTCACCGAGTCTCGCTAAACTCACTCACATTACAGCAGCCTCTACACTAGTAGAAGGGAAACTATGTCTCTAAGCTGAACTTATTTATAAATATTGCCACAATACGATGTTGCACCATATTTCAAGTTGGGCGTGTACCCTGTACTAATGTAACCTTTTACAATTGGTTTGTACATTTATTGTATTTTATGTTATCTTTTGTTTTAGATATGACTAAACTAACCACTCTAGATTTGTCATCCAACAACATAGCCATAATCTCCACAGGCGCCCTTGTTGGCCTCCGATTGAACTATCTCTATCTTGAAGAAAACCACTATATTAAACTGACAACTTCTTCCTTTGTTGGAATGTCCACAGAAATATTAAACCTGGCGCAATGCAAGATTGAACACCTGGCCGCCGACATTTTCCAGCCTCTACTGTCAACTAACAAACTCCGAAGACTGATGCTGCAAGGTAACAAGGTTGCTCGGTTTGACCGAAGCATGCTGGATGTGTTCAGTAAAGTTGAAGCCATCAGAATCTATGGCAATCCCCTTATTTGTGATTGCCAATCAAAATGGCTCAAAGAGTTTTATGATTTAAACTCGCAGACAACAATAATTCGGGATGCCATGGAGGGTACCAAAGAAGAACCTCGGTGTGATGGACCAGATCATGTGACTGGGCAATACTTTGATAGTTTGTCTGCTGCTGATTTCTCATGTGATATGCCGACGCTGCAAGCTGACTTGTCTTTCTCTCTAGACAAGGGTACCCTAGCCTGCATCTCTAGAGGTACTCCACTACCCAAGGTTTCCTGGTACAGGCCTAATGGTGTCGTTGTAGAAAAGGATCCAATCGGTAATCAAGACAGCATCCGAAATGAGATAGAGTTGTTAGCTGATGAACCAGGGACCCTGGGACAGTATAGGTGTGTAGCTTCCAACGACGGTGGCAATATTTCACTCTCTGTTAATGTGGACTGGCCATTTCAAGCATCAAGTGCTGGTGGTTCAGATAATGGTGTTGGATGTAATTCCCAAGCAACATCTAAAGATGTAATCCTATCTAACCCGACATCTGAAGCCAATACAGAAACACACTACCTAAAAATCAAATACTTCACTTTAGTGGATATGGTGGGTGCCATATTAGGAACTTTCATAAGCACACTCATCATTACAGTTGTCACTTTACATTTCTGCGTTTACCGTCGAAAAAAAGCAACGCAGTATTCTACACCAGTAATGAGCGAATATAGCAGCAGTAGCAACGGCAGTGATAAAAATGGCCCATATCCAGTCAGCCTCCATTCACTGCAAGCGTCCCAGATGCAGGCCCAGAGGCCTTTACCAAATGCACCAAATAAACCATATCATAAGATATATGATGAGAATCATTATATGGCAACTAATATTGAGGAACGAGATGAATTCCTAAGGTTTTCTGCACAGCAAGCAGGAAATGGAAGAATAACTCCAGGTTCATCAGCTTGTGACACTTGCACAGCTTGTAGGACAATACCCCATTCTCATATAAGTTGACTAGGCAGCTCCTGCACACAGCACGCTGTCTCTCATATTTGATTGATTCTATATTCTGTAACAAAAATGCTCAATATGTTGACGGATATTGAATGCATACGACGGTGTGTAAATTGAAAAGTATATGTGTGCATTTACATAGTTTCCTTTTTTCTTCTAATTTATTGTATATAAATAATATAACATGACCTTCTGTAGGAACAGTATAATGTCATTATTGTTAGTTGTCAATCAATGCTATTAATACCACCTGTGTATATAAAACTCCTGGAACTCATTTTGACAAGATTTTCTTTTTCTACTCATTTATTTGATCACTGCAATACAAACCTTCTTTATTTTCATATATAATAAAAGAATATAATTCACTTGACTTTGTTCATTTGTAGAAACCCGAGTAGCAGCTGCTCACTTTTATTACAAGTGTTGTGAAGAGGCCCTTACCTTTATCAAGATATACAAAAAATGTAACATATCTAGCCCCTTAAATATCAAGAATTTCAATTTACATAGTCTGTGGCTCAAACAAACCTATAAACTGAAGTGAAATTACTCAATTAGCTTGTTAATATAAATGGCCCCAGTCTAAGATTTCAAGTGATAATTCGCAATGAACTTTGAGACAAAAGTCTATTCAGAAACAAAAGATTTCAATTGCAAATCTCCAGTTTACTCACTTAAAGTAGTGGAATATCAAATTCAGTATTTGTTGTTTTAGCAGTTGATTGTTGACCTTTGCTATTCAAAATGCAGGTAAAGCAGATTGCAATGTGCCTATGCAGATGCTTATCAAACACACAATAATATGGAATGATACCTAAACAATATTCTGACTAATTAACTTTTGGATTTCAATAAAGTAAACAGTAAGTTTGAGGTGTAGAATTGACATACACAATCAATCATTTAAGTGTTAGCTGCAGTGCTGACCCATTTGCCTAGTCAGCACAGAACAACAATGGAGGAAACTAATGTTTTTACCAAAGTATATGTACATACAGCTAAGAGGCTGTATAAATTCAAGTTGGGGTGTTCAAGCTGTAAATTTGTATATTATATGCAATAAAAATATATGCGCCTCAGTTATCTGCAGTGCTACTGTGCCATATAAGGGATTTACATGTTTCTCGCTCAGTTATATATATTATATTTTTTCCTTTAATTTAGACTCAATATGCACAAAACAAAATGTCTCACTTTTGCTAGCTCTGGAAAGTTATCTTACAATTGAATAATAAAATAAAGCAGAAGGCAACTTACCACTATTTGCTAATTGTGAGTAGATGGTGAGTGAGTGAAGTAGATGGAAGTACTGTTTGTGTATGCTAGCCAGGTGACCTAGGAGACTATAATATAATGTGATCAATATAGATTTAGAAGGGCCATTTTTCAAAAATATGTTTCATTTGCTTTGCAGCTTTAATAAGTAAGATTGTCTTACTGTGCACAGTAATGGTAAAACAGTGAGAATCCCTGAACTAACTGTAGACCAACATTGAGAATAGTGGGTTCAAGCATTAAAAGTTAGACGACTATTTTGTAAGTAATAAACAGCCAAAGTAAAACCTCGTGCAAGTTTATAGTCATTATTCCCGTAAGAACCCCTGATAGAAGGGTTTTTTTAAATCAAGCTAAGGACTGATTCAAATGAGGCACAGGAGCAACTATGACCAGATGCTCTTCCTAACATCATCAATGGCTTTTACTGAGAATCAAACCCATGAATTCGTGTTTACTAAGCCAGCGCTCTAACCCCTAGACTATGGCTGCTCCCAAGAGCCAAGAAAAAGTCTATAAATAAAGATGCAACTTAAATTTAAGTATTGTGAATATAGTTTATTATGCTATAGTGTGTGGGTATGCATTCTTAAGTAAAACAGAACATAGAACAAGGTTAAAATTTGATCACATAAAACAAATTTAAAAAAAAAAATAAAATCAAGACATTCCTTTGATTAAATTGCGCAACTACAATCATCAGGTGAGATGAGTGATAAAGTCAGAGACTGTTTGCTTTAGGCTCAGAGTATAGTACATCCACAGCAGCATTGTTGTGGATAGTCAGGGGCGTGTACCTGTCTCTCCATACCATACACCCAGTATCTTGTTGTCTTGTCCTTGAACTTATAGTCCACCTCAGTGACTGGCACAGCTCTAAGAATTTGCCTCTGCAAATAACAAGACATATTATCGGGTGAATAATAACAAATAGTTATTTGCAAAACTGTATATAGAAATATTATATTTGGTTAAAGGCACCCCCTTGCAGGAAAAATTTAACATTATTGTATGTGGAAAACATAAATTTGTACCCAATAAAAAAAGTTACCAATTTTTCGACCCCAGTTGACTAAACTGACACAATCTTTCATGAATTACAAAAGACTTCAAGTTTTTGTAACTGAACTAAAATTCCTAATGTCATTATTTCAGCACTTAAAAGATTGTTAGCTGGGTATTTGTATCTTGTTCATCAAAATAAAAGTAAAAAAATTATAACTTGTTTCCCAAAACTATTGCTGATTGAAATATACTGAAACATAAAAGCCCTAGCAGATGGCTGAATATTATAGCTTATATCAAAATATGTTGGGTATAATACAGCATCAGGTATTAGATTTTCAGTTTTTATTTTTCCTAAATTGAATGCTTTCTAAGTTATATTAAAAAAAAATTATTTCAGAATCGTATCAATCACAATATAAGTAAATCGAATTGCTCTTTTCACTACAACTTTGTTATTAGTTGGTGTAACAATAGGATTACAATTAATTTCTAGTTACTCCTAAAACATAAATAAGTTATAGCAGTAAAAAGTTTTGTCCAGGCATTAGGAAGGCACACTAAAGGCTTATAAATTTAAAATGTAGGCAAAATAATTTACTTAAACCACTGTCGACGGAAATATTGATAGAGAAGACAACCCCAAACTGTTGAAAATCCTACTGAAAAGACTAGAGCAATAGACCATGTAAGTTTGGTACATTTAGTACCTTGTACCAATTCTAGAATACTCACCACTATAACTTATATAAACTTCTGCAAGTTCAAATGCAAAATGCATACTTCTAGGAAATAGCTGTGCAACTTTTATTACATGCATTATTATATTTCATATCCTAAATTTATGAATCATGAGTTCATTTTTCAAAATGTTTAATTTAAGTGCTTAAAAAATGCAAATAAAAAGTACAAGTTTAAAAAAATACCCTGGTGCAAATTGACCACAGCCCCAGCTGTTTTGGCAAAACACATTTAATGACATTTTCATCGACATAGTGGTAAATGGGCTGGTTGTTTTTGGCAGATGGGTAGCACGCTGGCTGGCTGCAAGTTTATACAATTCTGATTGGCTGGACTCTACATGACCAGCTAATGATTGTATCTGATTGGCCTAATAATTCATTTGCGTTTGAAAATGTAGAGTTTTATATAAGTTATAGGGTTATATTTTAGAGTTGGTACACACCCCTTTTTTGGTTGAGTTTTATAGTCTGATCACGCTGTAGTCATCTACAACACTTCAGTGTATGGGGAAATTATTAGTATTACAAAATCTGTTTTGGCTTATATTGCTATGCCAGTTTTCTGACTTAGTTTTTCATCAACTATATGCAGGCTGTTCTAACTTAGGTGATTTCATCAAAGGTAGACACTGTTTAGGTGCAGCAAATCAAACACTGTTGTTACTATTGCAAAACAGTAGCAATAGCATAGCACAGTCAGCGAACTGTAATGGCAGTGCTGCACCATATTTATCATCACTAGCATATATTTACAGCACACTGACGAACACATGTATAAGCATGTGCTAAGCATAAATTAGTTGCTTATGTACCCACCATTATTTTACTTAAAAAAATTACAACAGTAATTTTTTTTAACTTGGTTGCATATTTTTTTGCAGGAGTTAAAATGCACAGTTTTTAGCAATAGACAACATAGACGATTTATATAAAAATGAGCTTTAACCTGTAGTGCTTGGCATGCTAGTCTATACTGTTACTTGGTATCATCACCAATTTGTACATGATTTCCTTAGTGAAACACCATGTTTATCCCACAAATGCAATGCCATCAGCCATAGGACAATATAGTCCAGTTTTTTCAACTATGAAGTAATTTTGTTAGCAGCTTGCTTCATTTTTAAGTGATATTTAATGTGAGCTTCCCAGTCTCAAGTCATTGTTCGAGGAAATATCTGCACCTAGCTCTGACGCTATACTAATGAGTTTTCAATACATGTTTTTCCTCACTCAAAGTAATCATCAACCACCATTGAGGCAGGAAGATGACAAAAACATTCTGAGGGCTAGTATCCAATACCATATGCCAGCCATTAAAACTTCACTATAGTGCTTCCGGAGCACACCTATTTCTACTACATGGCGATCTTCCTACAGTATTTACTTATTTCCTGGCCATGCCACCTGGAAAGAAAGGCCATTTTCAACTGACTAGAATGCAGTAACTCTAAACTAAATTAATTGCTATCCTTAGAATCCAGGTTAAAAGAGCAATCAACCCATAAAAGACTTGATATCCTAAATAGTCCTGGAGGTGTAGGCTTACTGTTTGCACCTCTTTTAGAAAATATTATAATAGTCTGCTGTGCTTTCTGCAGCCACCCTTGGTAACCAATAAAGTGTAGCACTTTATAATATTTTTTTGGTGTGCTATTGTATATGCATGTGCTATACCACTATGCTTTGTAAGCTAAAGTCTGATATTATTGGTTTTTGAGTGAAAGAAAATGGCAGCTCAGACTCGATGCTTATTTTGCAAAATACAAACTCATATATGGATAATATTCTGTGGGTAACAATGTTGTATGCAGTCAGTGTTGAAATATAATGCCTTCATTACATTTTTAGTGGGATCAGCGTTTTTTCTGTAACTATCATGTTGCATCACACAATATGAAAAAATGTTCATTAAATCCAATGTTTAATCATCATTTATTCTAGCATATACCAGAGAACCTTTGTATTTTACCCAACTGACTAAAACATGTATTGAAAACTCATTAGTAAAATTGTTGACGTTATTGCAGTAGCTTCACAGCTAAGTGTAGGCACTTCATCCAGCAATGGTTTGAGGCTGATTACTTCACAGTTAAAAGAATCTAGAGTCTAGATTCTAGACTATATTGTCTCATGGCTGATGTCATTACATTTGTAAGATAATCATGCTGTTCCACTAAGTAAATCGTATACAAGAAAGGGTTATCAACATGGTATTATAGGTGATGATACCAACTGGCAATATAGACCCACATGCAAGGCATTACGTGTTAATACTAATTTTTATACAAAATGTCTACATTATCTGTGCAATTAAACTCTTGCAGATTAATATGTGATTGATTAAAAAAGCTACTGCTATATAAATTTAAAAAACAGTAGTGAGTACACAAGCAAATAATTTATCGTTAGCGTAGGTTCATGCATTTGTAAGTAATATGCATGTGAAGCAATTTTTTAAATTATCACATTAAAATAAGCTGAAGCGCAAAATAATCAGACTATGAGAATGTATTCAGTAATATGCATTGATTTAAAACTAAATCATGAAATGATTATCATTTTTGCAACCTCTGTACTTGGTAGACAAGATAGAGAGGGGTGGTGTGACTGCTGTAACTGTGTTACTGCTCTACATACTAACAGACTAGGCTAGTGTATTTAAGTGCCTTACATAAGATATTTTAATAAAACTGGTGAGTTTAGTGTGGCCACTGCCATTGCAGCTTGGTGACTGTGCTAGTGTGCTATGCTCTCACTACTGCTTTGCAATAAAACCAAGTAACAGCACTGGTTGATTTGATGTTCTAAGGTCTAAGTAATGTCTACCTTTGATGAAATCACCTAAGTTAGAACAGCCTGCATATAGTTGATGAAAAACTAAGTCAGAAAACTGGCATAGCAATATAAGCCAAAACAGATTTTGTAATACTAATAATTTCCCCATACACTGAAGTGTTGTAGATGACTACAGCGTGATCAGACTATAAAACTCAACCAAAAAAGGGGTGTGTACCAACTCTAAAATATCACCACTATAACTTATATAAAACTCTACATTTTCAAACGCAAATGAATTATTAGGCCAATCAGATACAATCATTAGCTGGTCATGTAGAGTCCAGCCAATCAGAATTGTATAAACTTGCAGCCAGCCAGCGTGCTACCCATCTGCCAAAAACAACCAGCCCATTTACCACTATGTCGATGAAAATGTCATTAAATGTGTTTTGCCAAAACAGCTGGGGCTGTGGTCAATTTGCACCAGGGTATTTTTTTAAACTTGTACTTTTTATTTGCATTTTTTAAGCACTTAAATTAAACATTTTGAAAAATGAACTCATGATTCATAAATTTAAGATATGAAATATAATAATGCATGTAATAAAAGTTGCACAGCTATTTCCTAGAAGTATGCATTTTGCATTTGAACTTGCAGAAGTTTATATAAGTTATAGTGGTGAGTATTCTCGAATTGGTACAAGGTACTAAATGTACCAAACTTACATGGTCTATTTTCAAGCAACTTTTTAAAAATTACACAATTGTTTAAAAAGCTAAGGTTTTCCTGCAATACAGGCTAACAAAACCCCCAGCAGAATATATTCTAACAATTAAATTTTGAACAAAATAAACGGAATCAAATTTCACAACACTTTTTTATTTTTATTTTTATTATTAAAACATTTGCTGAATTGCTCAATCATAGACAATGTTTAGAACTTTAAAAAAAGAGAATAGCATGAAACATTCAATGTTTACACTCTGTTCCGATTAAAATAAGTTATTTCTAGGTGAATGAAAAGATAATGATGACCATGACATCTCTCCTTAAAAGCTAGGAGCCAAAAGTGTTAGCCTCTAATCCTTACACTACAACCCTCTTACTTTTTAGTCCTCCATTACTATGTCAATGATTCGACTTTACATTATAACAGCACAGTAGATATATACTATAGCAAACGAGATACCATGGGAGTGTCAGAGATGAGAATAGAAGGAATGTGACCTAGAGGACGACCCAAGCCAAGATAGTGTGACATCATAAAGACTGGCTCAATCTTATTGTTGAAACTTAAAACTAAGCAGAAAAGGAAAAAACTGGTGAAAATCGGTAAAAAGTGTGAGAGTAGATATAGGATTACCAACCACACAGAGACATGCTCAATATTTTCTTTAGCAAAAAGAGTAAAAGACTCACTTGATTCAGCTGCCTTTCTATGGGGTGAGCCCGTTTGGCTGCCTCCACAAGCCTGACAGAGTTGTCGTTGATTGCTCTCACAGGGAAGGTGGTTATTGGCCACACCTGAAACATTGGCCACAAAAAACTGGACACACCGGAGAGATTTCAACTCAGTTTTAGTTTAAATTTAAACCTACTATAAAGTCAACTGCTAACCATATTAATTAAAACATATATTATCATGTTAGAACATGTATACAGATGAATTTTATTTCCACATAAAAAATCAGCATAATAAATGTGTGCTTTTCACCATCATCATTGGAAATATTCTACGATTCATTTTTTTTATCTTGAAAATATGACAAAGGTTTATTGCAGTAATGATGAGACTGGTTTGTGTACTTTAAAAGACAAAATTTCTTATAATACAATTAAATAAGTTTCATTGGTTTGAGCTCAAGATTTAACTCTTGCACTTCTGCGACATTACTGTTTACTTACCTGCTAAATAAGGAGTTATAAGGGAATAAGAAAGTTACCTGGGGCAATGATTGGTTGAATACTTCAACACCTCTTACGCCTCTCACCAGTTCATCAGGCATGTCAGTTTCTTCCAGGATGAAGTCCGTCACATAATTCTTACTAAAGTCAACAGAAGAGGGCAACAAATCAGAACTACTACCGGTACTACTACCGGTACTACTACCGGTACTACTACCGTTACTACTACTGCTACTATTACTACTACCACCACTGCTACTACTACTACCGTTACTACTACTGCTGCTGCTACCACTACCACTACTACTACTACCACCACTGATACTACCACTACTACCACCACTGCTACTACTACCACCACTGCTACTACTACTACTACTACTACTACTACTACTACTACTACTACTACTACTACTACTACTACTACCACCACTACTACTACTACTACTACCACTGCTACTACTACGAGTAACATAATTGCAAAAACACAGCAGCCTAAGATGGTCCTGCTTTAGAAAATTCTCACTAACAAAAATGGCAAAAACAGTAAGCCTACACTAAGTTATCATGAGAGTGACTAGTACACAATTTAATATGAAATAAAATTAGGGCATTATAGTAATTTATGCTACTTTAACAAGTTAGAGAGGTGAATTATATGCACAGTAGTGTCCGTAAATGAAACATTTTGTCAAAATTTGAACTATTTCCCAATGAATATTATTTCAAGCATCAGTAATGCTCAATCTGAACTTTCTATGCTAAAATGAAGCTAAAATTATATGATTTCCACAAATTTAAACCCTAGCACTATATACAGTTTATAAATTAACTCACAAAGAAATTGTCATCTCAATGAAATTTTTCACCCTTCCAGCCCCTTTGCAGTGGGGGCATTTAACTCTACCATTGCCATGGCAACGCATGCAGTTACTCCGCCCAGAACCGTCTGCAAATAGAAAAATATACAATAATGAGTACAGTATTACCCTAGTTTAAATGTCAATGTTGGAGAATGACAACTCCAAAGTTGCTAATTGCTTACTTGGGGGAGGAGGGATAACAGAATAATTCATAAAGTCATCACACAGAGACAATGTTATACGCTAAGATGATGATATAAACACTACAAAAGACAACATAAAACATCTATTAAGGATTGGTTATGGGAACTTACGGCAAAAATGACAGCGCTCATGATGACGACGACCATCTTCATGGCGAACATGATGACCACGCCCACCACAGGAAGTGCAAGAACGCCTGCCACACCCGCCACATTGTCGACATCTTACAAACCCACAGCCAATACACATACCACACACCTGTATAAGCATACCACCAGATGGAGCAGATAATTTACCATAAGGTAAGCTATGCATGAAAAATACTTCAAAACTGACAGGATTTAAAACATATAAGGAGATGGAGGAAGAACTACTTCAACCATACCCTAACTTCCTCAGTGTGAGGTACTGGCAATTTGTAGGCATTGTTAGCAAACTGCTGGGCAGGATTACATATAATATTCCAAGGGGCTGGGGGTGGCCCATTAAACGGCCCGTCAACGGCATCACCAAAGTAAGGAACTTCAACACGAGCTGTAGTTCTTCCCTCACAGAAAGTCTCTAATGTGTACTGTAAAACAAATTCCGAGCATAAGAAGATCAAACCTAGTTTGTAAAGAGAAAAGGGAAAAAGATCATCATATAAAAGGCAGCAAATATTTACTTATATATGCGACATGACATGCGCCCAAATTTACTGACAACCTGCAACCCGGTCCAAGCACCAATTCGCACATCAAATGAGGATGGCTTTAATAGGAATGCCACATCAAATAGGAGATATGAAAACAGAAAATAAGATATAATACAAACGTGAAGGGCATTTGAAGGAGTAATGTTAGTGATAGTCATTTGCTCAGCAGCACCCTTTCCATAGCAGCAGTGTTGGGAGACATGTTCCAACATGGCCGCTCTTGCCTCTTCATCAGTTATACTAGCAGCACTACAATATTCCCAAACATGAGATGACACATTTTTTCAAATTCAAGAAAATATCAGGAAATTATTCTAGAACAAACAGAGAGGATTACAGACTGGGGGGAGGGGGGGGGGAGGAATGGCAAGCACTAAAGGAAAACTAAAAGTATCAATAACATTTGGCATGCCACAATGCATATTCAACACCAACTATAGGTGGACTTCCAATTTGTAATAAAAAAGATTAAATTTGTGATTTAAAAAATTAATATCTGTATTTCCCAGTCTCACCTACCTGCCCAACAATGGCATTGGTAAGGAGTGTAAACAGTGTGGGCTATAAGTATGCTGATGCCGTTAGCGGCATAGCAAGTTAGAGTGCTAGGTGCACAGCAGGGGTGAAGGACATCTCCTCGTGTTTCCGTGAACAAAGCATTCGTGTTGCAGCGTTGGACTGAAAGTTGAATATAATTAGTTTTTTCTGGTCCTTGTATTTAGGGAGAATAAGGTGATTTGCTGGGCAGATCGTGGGTGGAGATTGGAGTGAGCTTGGGGCTGTCGATTTATTATTAGTTATTACTTTAAAGTTAAAGTTAATCTTCGTTTTGTTACAGTTTGAGTTTCACTTTCATTTTGATTTGCACTTACACATAACAAGCAGCATTATATCATAATACATGTACCAAAGCAGGCCTTTCTAATGAAACTGAAATGTTCAACAAAAATATTTTAATCCTAAAATCCTTAGAGAAAACCCTAAAAACCTTTTCTGGAGCATCACAGAAAAAGATCATCTTTACTCACGTGCCAAACTCCATTAGCGGAGGGGCATCAGACTCATAAGATGGAGGTGGGGGCGGAGGTAAAAACTCCCCAGCCTGAAAGCCCACTTGTCCATAGCCGTCATAGCTCTGTAGGCCAGTAGTATCAGATGGTGCGTAGTTCTCAACCTCTTCTGGTGCAGACGCTGAAAACCATACAAACTTATTGTCAGTTACTTGAAGGAAACTTTTAATCAAAGTACAGTTAATTATGCTTTATTTTACAGGACAAAATAAGGATACTCTCACAGACCTAGGAAATTAGGCTAAGTGTAACCCATAAAACACGGCTAGGATAATACACAGGTGTACCATATTTCAAGGCAAATGAGCTCAACATTATTATGCAGATGGCCATTTTTTAATGTTCACCAGTTTCACAACCTTCATGTTCCACCAAAAAACTTACTGCAATTTTATAAACACCACCAGCAAAAAGATGAGGTTTTTTTGTAGACATTTTTCATGTCATAGCTGCTAGACATCTTGTAACTATAATATACATAATGCATTAGCATATCAAAAATATAGTTGCAGAGAGACCACAGTATGAAAAAACACCTTCTGGTAAAACAGTCCTCCCTACAGGATTAAGGGCACCCAATTTTGCTTAGTTCTAAACATAGATGCATTTATTTCATCAAAGTTTCTGAAACTAGCATAGGGTTAAAATGGTTTAGCTACTTCATTGTTTTATGGTCATATCCTCCATGTTCAAAATTTATTACCTTCACAATGCTAGATGTAGAGTGAATAACTTTACTAGTGAAAATAAATATTGCAAACCTCAACTTGTCAACTCACATTCATGCGGTTTTCAAAATGAGTTTGATCTTCGACCCCCAAGTATAACTGAGTTTCATAAACTCAGGAGATGTTATGAGGAAATTTCTGCACTATGAATTAGCATTGAATAAGCTACACATTTAACATTTACTTGGAAAATAGAACAGGAAGCAGTTTCGAAATTATGTGTTTACTGGAATTAATACCCATTACACTGCTGTAGAAGCAATTTTTAGTAACCACAAATCTGATTCACAATTATTAATAGAAAGTTTTTCAGCATAGCCTGTCTCCACTCCACAAAGCCAATAACTCACTATGACAGTCACCGAATGAATAGTTTGGTTAGTTATTAGGTAACTAAATATGTAGCAATATTATGAAAGGAAGAAACTCTACCAGCTAGATGAATCACTGGTCTATATTAGCTTAGTGTTTTTTGAATAAACTGCTATTCCACAGTTCATAGTAAATTTCATAATTTGCTTTAAATTTGTAATCAAAATGGCTACATGCATTTTGTAAAATCAAATCTAATGGTAACAATTGTCAAGGGTAACAATTTTCAATGAGCTACCTATATAAAAATATTGATAAAAAGTAAATAAAGTTGAGAATAACTTTAGTAAGTGAATCAACACATGCTTCCTTCTTGAACTTTTGTTTTATAGATCATATTACTAAATGAAGATAATCACAAAACAGGTTAACAACAACAGCTTCAATACGTAGGAAATTTTAATTTATTTGAAGATTTATTACTATTTATAAAATTGCTAATACTGTAATTATTAAACGCCAGACTAGTTGCCAATCAATTCAAGTTCAAAGCAATTGAGAGTCTAACCTATTCCAGCCATCAAATGCGTGTCCCTAAAGCACTGGGCTACCAAGAAGCCATTTGTTTCACACTTTCTTAATTTCTTTGGATAAAAGAATAATACGGACTACAATACTACATCAAAATATTTTGGTTTAACTTCAAAATTTGATGGCTTCCCATATAAAAGCCCTTTTAAATCATACTGCTAAAAGTAATAGGCCCAATTATAACCATGTCCAGACAGATAATTTTCATGTTTGAAATACCATTGAAAAAAATATTTTTATTGAAAGGGCCAATATTTAAGATGTAATATAATACATACTGACTGTTATAACACAGTTTAGATAAAAAGACAAAGACTAACACTATTTGCAGCAGAGAGTAGGTAATATTTTACTAAAACACATGGGGTACATTACATATGGGAGCTAAACTCACCTGCATCACCAGATGGTTGACCAGCAGGTGCTCCCTGGGGAGGATAACCGCCAGCAGGTGCTCCCTGGGGAGGATAACCACCAGCAGGTGCTCCCTGGGGAGGATAACCGCCAGCAGGTGCTCCCTGGGGAGGATAACCACCAGCAGGTGCTCCTTGGGGAGGATAACCACCAGCAGGTGCTCCCTGGGGAGAATAACCACCAGCAGGTGCTCCTTGTGGAGGATAGCCACCAGCAGGTGCTCCTTGTGGAGGATAGCCACCAGTAGGTACTCCTTGGGGAGGATAACCACCAGCAGGTGCTCCTTGTGGAGGATAGCCACCAGCAGGTGCTCCTTGGGGAGGATAACCACCAGGTGGAGGTGCAAAGTTTTGCTGGTATGACATTTTATTTACAGCAACCTAAGCCTGCAAATAATGGTCAGCACACATATTACTAGGAGACATGTGTATGAACTTCCTCATCCTGCAAAATTATTTATTTCATGTCAAAATGTTGACCATATAACAAGGTTACCCATAATAATATGGGAGGGTCCTGATTTTTCAAGGCAATTACAATTTGGACATATTTTATACCAATCTAATAACATGAACAAAAAAATTTCATCACATTTTATGTAAGGCTTTGAGCACTAAAATGTTTTATCCGGTTAGCCTAACATATTTTTAGAAACATAATAGCATTACTACTAAAAAGCTTTCTCAAAAGTTTCAGCATGAAAAGTATTTTGGGAGAGTCAAGATATAAGAAAAGACTTTAAACTACTTCGAATAACTTTTTAAACAGCATTTGTCATCATCATCATAGCAGTCTGTCGGTGCAAGAATAACTGTTTTCAATTTGGTTTAATCAAACATCTCTATCCGTCTTTACATTTAGCCTTTCCTTGCCAGCTATCTCAGTCCATATCTATCTTTTTCATATTTTACTTTACAGTGTCTTTAAATCTCAGTCTGGGCCTTCCTTGGTTGCATTTACCTTCTTCTAGCTGCAAATAAAGAAGTTGTCTGGCCATCCCAAGTTCATCTGAATGAGAATAAATTTTAACAATGACAAACTAGCCTTCCTTAGTATTTTTTGGTTAGTAATCTTGTCCCTCCAAGATATACCCATGATTGAGCGCCGGGTGTCGCATGGCATATGCTTGCAGTCCGTCAGCTTGCACACTGTATATGTTTCAGGTCTCAGCATCATATAGTAAGGCAGCACTTGATTTTGATTGAAACATGACGATTAGTTCAAATGCTGGCCCTCAGTTTTCCATATACTGCAGTGGCGTTTCCTATTCTCAGAGAAATTTCATTATCTAGTTTAGCATTGACAGCCACTGTGCTTTCAAGGTATTTGAAGGTTTTACACTTTTTCAAAGATTCTCCTTTGATGGTTATGGTGTTTGGCTGAGATGTTCCATTTTGAAGGCTGATAGAGGCATTCTATCTTCTTGATGTTGATTTTAAGACTGAAATGTTTTGCAACATTAGCAAATTTGTTGACTAGAGTCTGTATATCATCAGAATGATGAGCCACAAGAGCACTATCGTCGGCAAATAGCAATGCTCTCACCAACTCAGTAGTGGTTTTAGTTTTAGACTTGAAATGAGTTACATCAAACAGGTCTGCCTCTTTTCTAGTTTTTAAGTATACCCCTTGCGGGCTGTCTTTAAAGGCAACTTCAAGCATGGCTGACAGGTAAAGTGAGAAAAAGGTTGGTACAAGGACACACCCCTGCTTGACTCCGTTTGTTACTGCAAAATCATTTGAGATGGAACCGCTCATTGCCACATTTGCTTGCATGCCTGTATGAAACGCTTCAATAATTCGGGTAAAATTTTCTATACAGCCAAACTTTTTAAGGACCTGTCAAAGGCCTGTTCTAGACACAATGTCAAAGACTTACTGAAGTCAAAAAATACTATGTACAGTACCATATTTTGTTCTATGCACTTCTCTTGCACTTGCTTCGAGCAGAAAACGATGCCTATTGTACTTCTTCCACTCATGAATCCACACTGAGAATCCACTAGCACCTTACATTTACACAAGCTTTCTCAAAATGTTCAGCATAAAGAGTATTTTTAGACATTCAAGATATAGGACTAGTTAGGTAAAAATGGCATAGTAAAAATGGCACAGGTAGTAATGACACAAATGGAATGTAGGTATGGCACACTGATGTTGAATTTTCCCAAACCCTTAAACCCCAACCCCAAAATCAAACCACCATCCCCAAACCTAAACCCCCCCATTCCAAACCCCCAACCCAAACCCTAATATTGAAGATGTGTCATTTTCACCTACTTTGCCACTAGTGCCATTATTACCCGCGCCATTATTACCTGTGCCATTTTTACCTGGGCCATTTTTACTGGACACCATACAGCATACACCATACCCTAAGACACCAAAATCATTATAAATGTATTGATAATCATAATCAATGTTTAGATCACAATGATGATTATCGAACAGCATCCTGACTTAAATTTTGAATAAATTAAAATTCGCTTTACAATGAAAAGCAAGATTAAACTATTTGCTAGTGGTAGTAGTGGTGGTGGTGATGGTAGCGGCAGTAGCAGCAGTACTAACATTAACAGGCATTGACAACAGTAATGTTCTAATAACTAAAAATCAATACATATTTATATTACATTTAGCTTTGCTATAATCTATAAGTAATGATGTTGGGCTTATAATCAATTATACTTATAGTCATATAGTTATACTCAAAAAAATGAATATGGATATCGAGTAATACTAATACTAATAGCCAATAGGTACTAGCCGTACTCATACTGACACTCAAGTCATACTCGCAGCCCATAGGCCATAGGGCTAGGCTATGGCATAGCATTAGCGATAGCACATACTGACATAGTGATACCGATAGTAGTATCATAGTGATGCTGATAGTATTAGTATTTGTCATAGTGATACTGATAGTGATAAGCATACTGATAGTCTCATACTGATACTCATAACCCATAACTATAACTATAAGCAGTTATCATAAGGCTAGGCACAGGCAACCAATGGAATTTGATTATCATTACCTTAGGCTCAAGTTACAGTTAAAGTTATAGTTAACCTAGTTACTTTATACAGTTATACTATAAGTATAAGTATTAGTTAAACTCATAGCTATACTTTTAGTTTTACGTTGAACTTGACAGCTTTACCAATACTAATAGTAATAGCAATAGTAATACTAATACTATTACTGTATTAGTAACAATATTACTATTACTATTAGTATTAGTAAAACTATGTCAATATGTAAAAGCAGATGTGTTACAAATGAGTAATGTGATAATTATAATAGTTATATATTTTATTATTATTATTATATACAATTGGTTTTACTATAAGTATAAGTATATCGATATGTTATATAGTAGGACCAGGAGTGTCGGTTTTGGTTTGCAAAGTGAAGGGGGGTGTTAAATTTAACAGCAATGATCTCTCTCTGAGTGAGGCAGTCATTTAGTTTACAATAACAAGTGTCCGAAGGATCGTCCAATTGGACAAATCGTAAGCTATCGAGAGATTTTCCAGATTAGGAATGTAACTCTATAATATAACTCCAAACCGGCAACTGTTTTGGGAAAACTGTTTATAATAATAATTATCTTATTGCTTACTGTTATTACTAAAATACAATGCGCTAGAATTGTATTGTAATATACTTCAGGGCTGTTATACGCGTGTAGTTTACAAAATACCTGTTGAAAGAGAGAATTCCTATGATTTTAGAGTTTTAACTTTGATATTCATGATGCCACAACACAATTTTCAATTCATTAGTAAACAGTTATTCAGTTATTCCCCCTGCCATACAAAGCTAGCGCAACTATGTAAATTGAGCTAATTTGGCTAGTACAGGAAAATGAAGTATAACATATCTAGGTGGGCCTGTGTGAATATTATATAATGTATTTATACAAATGAGTACATGTAGATGGGAAGGAATGCAGTAGCATAAAATTGAGAAAAAGATATTTCGAATATATAAATTAGAATGTATTAAAATGTACGAGTGAATGCTCAACCTACAAGCCAGAACTGCTGAGCACCACTAGACAAGTACCCATACCCAGAGGTCTTAAACTCCCCCCTACAGATTGAGATAAGAAGTGGAGCTAACCCCATAGACAAGCAGCACATATTAATACACAAACCCCTAAGCTGGTAAAAATTGGCCATGGTAGAGTTGAAAATGAAGTAAAAACTCCCAAATCCTAATGATCGGTGAAGGCTCTGTACTTTTTTTGCTTTAATCAGAGCTCCTCATGACAAACAAATGAAGTAAAACTTGAGCCACTCCAAACAGAAGTGCCTAAAGTTAAAGCGCTGTAACTGAACTTGATCACTGTAACCATAGCATATTATCATCTAATATAACTACTCTAAAGAGTTGTTATTAACCTTTTCAGAATGTACTCCAAATTTTCAGTTGCTACCTTCTGGTGAATCATAATTTAGAAAACATTTTACTGCAAATAAAGCCACTGTATTTTTTTTATCCAACTTTTATTGGCCACTTGAAATAAATATATCAAATGAAACTTTTTCTTAGAAAGCAACTGCTTAATTTGCATTTAAAAAAATAATAAAACCTACACTTTAAGCATAATTTATTGACAAACTGCATATATATATATATATATATATATATATATATATGTATATTTATATATATATATATACACTTTATTAATAAATTATGCTTAAAGTGTAGGTTTTATTTTTTAATGCAATCATAACTGCCAATGTCTTCAAATAACTTGGGCAACTCTACTTTAACAAACTTAGGTTGTCATATTTCTAGTAGTTTATAATATATTACCATGAGGTACCAGAGCAAATAACTCATCGCCCTCATTTTAGTAGATTGCAAACATGTCCAGACTTGCACAGTGTTTTTGATTTGATTTAGAGCATTATGGAGAATCAGCAATAACCCCCTACATGCAAGATATATTTCAATTTTCCACAATGTAGGGGGACTTTAGTCTGACAGTACTAGTTTTGGTAAAAAGCTAGTATATATAATTCTCATCTCGCATCACTTTTGATGAACTGATTACTTATAAATTATTTATGGTCAATAGCAAATTTAAGGAAGCTGCCTGCCATTGGCTAGTTTCACAAAACAGACCTGCTTATTGGTAGTGAATTAACACAGGCTGTGAAAATAACAAAATATGTTTGCAGTTATGGCATAGATAAGATTATATTGAGTCAGTAAAACAAAGTTAAAACATGGTGGACTAGAACTGTACAAGGATGTTAAGATTTTGATATAATATCAGAGAAAAAGCAAGACGTTTTCTGACATGCAAAACAAAGTTATCCGCAAATCTTGTGCCGCTACATGAACAAGAATGTTTCAGAGAAATTGTTAACCAAAACTGGTTGTTAATATGCTCCAACATGTCATCTGATCTCTGCATAGCAGACTACCTTAATCAGAGCAGCGAGCACAGTATATATAGTATATACTAGGCAGTGTAACACATTGCATACATCCAGCATGCGTAGAATGTGAAGGATTATGTTGTACAATACACCAAGTCTCCAAGACTTTCTTACTCAGTGTCTAGCGGAATTGGTAGATGAGTGGGCAACATAATCTCCGATCATGTACTGGTTACTTAAACCCATACTGGCTGCAGCCATAGCCGGCTGTAACAATAATAGTAATATTAGCAGTAGTAATAATATAACACATTAATATTAGTGTTATTGTCACTATTAGTACAGAAAATTATTGAACTTCATCAAATACATTATATACTACAACATAGGAAAATTTGAAGTTGGTATTACTCAAAAGCAGCACAAGATCTCCAGCAAAGGAATTAGTTATACAAGAGAGTAAAAGTTGATGTGAGACATGTATAGAAGAAAACAGCCAGGAACGAAAACACAAGTTTAATCTCAACGATCACACCACACACACAGAGACTTGCAACTGCAAGCCCTAAACTGATATTAACAATAATAGGAAGTAGCTCTTTAACAAATTCGTAAAAAGAAATAAAAAGGTACGAAAGAACTATTGATATATAGTGCTAGGCACCTGTGCAAAGTTAGTTGGAGCCAGGCCTCCCCCTATGGAAGTTCTATAGTTGACATGCGAGTTCATCCCTACACTAGGAATACTCCCTGGGTTTATTGGGGGACCTACAATATAACACTCACAAATATAGAAAACAAGTTTCATATAAAACGAGACATTTTTCTGAGAACACTGAACACTGAAATTATCTTCTTCAACTCACATGCTGAGTACTGTTGACACAAAACAATACAGCAGGTTGCCCACCAACCACAGACTTACTTTGCCTCAAAAAGTAAATTTTTTTTATCAAAATTTGACAAAATAACCAACAAGCCTAACAAGTGGTGAGATGGGAAAGAATAACTGATGACTATTTTAATTACTGCATCAACTAAACGGAACTTCAGCAAATTTTAACAAATGAAAAGAAGATAGAATTCGTCATCAACACCCTGATGAAGCTCAGTGTACACATTTTAAAACATGTGAACACAATGGAAACGCACCATAGAATACTCTAGTGTTGCTAGAGTAACGACACCACGAGACAGGTATAGCTGAGGGTATGCAAGAGAACACATGCAGAGAAGAGAGGAGCAACACTCACCACCCCCACTAATACTGACGGCTGTGAAGTTGGCCAGGTTCTGCACTTGCTGTTCATGAGCAGGCAGTGGCTTGGTGTTGACCATGTTTGTATGGTAGCCATTGGAAGCGTAGTACTGTTCGGTAGGGGACACCTCGTTAGCCTGCAGACTTGGAGCTATCACCTGATTACCATACCGGAAGTAAGGATTCTTAAGATCCAGCACATTGGTAGACTTCACAGAAGTTCCTGGGTGGCTGACAGATATCTCTACGTCATAACTCTGCCTGCAGAAAGATTCCACCAGCTTCATCAGTCAGGTATACTCTTAACTAGCATTGAGTATTCAAACAAGGAGATTATTGTTACTGTAAAACTAACTGTTCAGTTGACAAATTGCAAATGGAGTCATTACTGAGTACATCAGGTGCACCAGAAAACTCTATCATGCATTTATGGAGGGAACATGACATACTTTGAATTTCACATTACAATTGAAGCAGGGCTTCCTAGTAACATTGACACATCATTGAAATCCACAAAAATCTCTTGGCTACAACTCAAATTTACTATGGAGTTGTATACTCAAACAAATTGGTTTTCAAGGAAATTTGGTGCATTGTAACATTGCAGTCTGGTGAAGAAGATAGGCAAAAAGTATCCATAAGACTTTCGGCAAATAGAAGTTTTGTCAAACATGATAACTTTGCTTTTTTATATTGATAAACACTCTTTCAAATGTTTTTTTATTGACTTAGAAATTATACATATAATAGTGTATTCAACTAATAAACCAGAATGATCAGGATAAAATTAAAAATGTTATTAGCCATTGTGTATATGTAGCAAACTATTCGACAATAACGACCCTAACAATCTTCTACTACAAAACATAACTACTCTGGCAAGCTCAAATTGTTGTGTTATTTTAGTCAATACTATTGCATAATAAAAAAATTCTTATTGGGGCTAATTAGATATTATAATATTAACATATTTAATTTTAATTGATATTTGTTTCGAGTTCAAGTTCAAACTGATTGGCACGAATTTTTACATTATGATTGAAGTCACCTGTATTTAGTCTTACATTTGCATTGTGGTTATACTTGTACAAAAGAGTTGCCATAGCAATAATATAAATTTGATTACTCAATCAAAATTTGTGTTGAAGATGTTCAATGTTTATAATACTTACAGTAGCTAATAGCTATAATACTAGTCTAGAATATTGGTCAAAATGACAAAGTTTAAATTTTATGGTGCATTATCATTTTTCCGTTCTCAGAGCTAGACCAGGTTTTTATTACAATGCAAATAATTTTGTCATTACGAATGACCACTCGTGTTAAAGCTCTTCAAATTTTTCGATTTCACTGTTTCAATAAGCAGTCATTTTGACTGTTAAGATCAGTAACAAGGTAGCTTTATTCATTTTCTTACTTAGCACGTGTTTTAATCTTTACGAACATCTTAGTTATTAAACTGTGTATTGCAGCAGCTAAGAATAACAAGCAATAAAAGTTAGCAATAATCAGTATTATTTTCTAATGCTGCCAATATGAACCAAAATGTCATCATAAGCACACAAAACTCTTTACAAAACAAATTGCTAGGGTACACAACTCTAAAACTGCATTTAGCTGCTAGCCAAAAGATTCTTGAATATCTTAATACTACATAAATGCAACTAGACTTTAAGTAACGATTTCAAAAGTTACCTACCCACCATTCAAACTGAAATACAGTTTAAATGTTAAATGCCAGTTTACTAATACATGGCAAAGGTGTTTTAGTAGCTGACGTAAGCAGGATGAAATCATTTTGAATAGCAATCCATGACGTAACAGAAATGTACTATACCTGGAGTTGGCACGCATAGTGAGGTGAGCGGAGACATTCTGGCCCTGGTGAACGTAAACAGGAGATTGGAGTAGACATCGTACCTGATACCAGTGAGTCAGAGGCTCCATAGGTGATGTCGACAGCCACACAGTTTCACTGTAACAATAATATGTGTTGAAGAAACAAGTCCAGCTGCTATCACAGTCACAGGGTAAGGTAGCATTCATTCAGGATAAGACATCAATGTAGCACAATTAAACATCAATTAAGACTTAACAATTGAGAACAAATACCCACAAAATGACTTTAACTACAACTCTGCAAGTTGACAATAAATTTACCTGGAGCCTTTGAAAGCAAGATCAAACCAGAAAGCTAGGCCGTGAATGTAACCAGAGGTGGTGATGGTAAACATGAGCGGCACATCAATCACATAGAGATCTTGTTCATTAAGAGCAAGGAAGTCGCATGGATATTTGTTGGCTGCCGCGAGACATGATGATATATGGAATGTGTCCTGAAAATGATTATACAAGACATGACGTCAATTACAGTAACAGGTTTAAAAAAACAACAATTCAACAAATTGTCTATTTTGTAAAACTACGAAGGTTCAGCGTGTGAAATGACATAATGGGTGGAGTTTATTACAGCTTCCAAAATTTCTTAGCAATATTTTAAATTGGCTGAACCCTAGGCAGTTTTATATAAATTTAAATTTTGGCTGTGATAAGAAACCTTTGTTTCATTTAAGACTGTGTCTTGCTCATCAAAACTGTATCTAACAACACATAGTAGATCATAGAGCACCAACCACTATGGGCTGCTTGAAGGTCTCTTCAAATGCACTTTCCCGCAGTGATGTGAGGTTGACTCCATGGAAACTAGTGTGGCACCAAAAGTTGGGCTTCATCGACTGTTCTTGAAACAAAGCTTCATCACAGAACGGAGCTACGTACAAGTGACCTTCTGTAGGAAACATCTTACCTACATTTATACGAAACAAGCAGTTTCAACTTACACAACCCAATCAGGAAATTATGATTGTATTAAAAGAAATTACATGCGAGACATTAGTTTAACAGGAGCTTTTTGGTCACAATTAGTAACTGAATTTTACAGGCACACAGTGAAATTACATATACAAGTCAACTGCAAGAAGCTGAATTGAAATGCTTACAATTCCCTAATAAAGTAGGGTTAATGACAGTTATTTGTTGTTTGGAAAAGTATAAATTATATGTACATTATAAATTATATGTAGTAATGAACTGGTATATTTCAATAACATACTTTTTATTTAAAAATTCAAAAATCAAAACCATTTTCAAATAAACTCAGTTACTATCGATAGCAGATGGTATAAACTAAAACACTACGCACCATTTGGTTTCAGGAACTTTTTAGCATGTAGATATGTTTCAATCATACGCTCATTAAAAAGCATATAACCAATGGGCTCTGAAATTATAGTGTCCACCATTTCAGGTAGCTTTGTCTCTTCAATTTTTCCTGCTATTACGTGAATCTTATCGGCCAGTCCATTTGCTTTTACTAATGCCTACAAGCATTGAATCAGACAGACATGTGCATTTACCCACACTGCTAAAGCTTAGCCATACTAAAATGCAGCTCATGATTAGAATGGAAAATATAAAAAATAATTCAATTAACTTGAGGCAGTGTTTTGCTGCATGTATGTCATTTGGTGTGACAACTTCTTACAGAAACTATTCATGTAATAATTACAGCTAATAGCTCACTAAGAAACAGATGTATGGGCGAAAAACTTTATGCTTAGGTTAAATTGCAACCAGAAAAGACATATTGCTGTTGCCCGAGACTCGTTCTTACCTCACAATGCTGTGCCATATTACTCGCTTCCACAGCATATACTTTTTTTGCTCCGGCCTGTATAGCGAAAAATGAAAGTATACCAGAGCCGGCACCAACATCCAGCACGACCTTGCCTGAGAAATCTGCCATATTAACAAGCATTGCATGCTGGTATGTATTGGTACGGACGTAGTCTTGCATCATGTTTTGCTGTTGTGACAAATAGCTGTAAAACTACAATGAAACAGTCAATTTAAGAAATCAACTTTACTAAGTTATGCCATAATAGAAACAGCTGGTTGGTTGATAAATGTCAATCACAATCTAACAAATATTATTACATTATACCTGAAAATATAAAAATAATATAACTGATGCAAGACAAGTGAGTAAACAAAAAACCTGGAAATATTGTGTGGCAGAGTCTTTGTCTGTTCTATTAGTAAACACAGACTTCCGATCAGAATGAGTGAGCTCTTTCAACATGGTATGTGCGCTTTTGCAATCTATAACAGATGATCTAGCTATGAAGAATATAATACAAAATAAGTGCATAAATAATTTGCAGCAAATGAACATAAAAACAACTAAAACATATTTCAAGCCTATAACAGAGAATATGCATGTAAAAAGTTAGAACAACTTGCTTTACAAACCTGCTTCATTAGGAAATTTCATGAAACTGCTTTCAGCGTCATTTTCACCAGTCAATACAATACTTAAACGACCCACTCTGGCAATTTCGGTGGAAGTAAACACCAGCATTGTGGCGCAGACTGTCCCATCTGCACAGCAAAACAAATGAAGTTTAGAGGTAGGCAGAAAAAAGTTAGCTTATTGTATAGAGATATAATTGCTAGATTTTTTAATATAAAAAAGACAGGAAATTACAAATCGTAAAACCAAAGTGTTCTTCATGAATAATTATGAAAGCTTACCAAAAAGTAATCAAGAGATGTTATTTATTAAAATAAATTGAAGTAGGCCAGCCTATTAATAAAAAGGTAAAGGTGAACAAAAAATAGTTATCTTGGTCATTTAACCCATTTTTATTGTAAATGCAGCATTGGGGAAATCTTTAAGTTGGTGTTTGAAGGAAATATTCCAGAAAAATATAGGCTTTTCAAACCAGATGTTAATTGAAAACTGAAAAAACTTTGAGCGCCTGTAATAAATAGTTACTGCAGCGAATTGAAACTTTTAAACATGTAACCAAAAAACTAAAGATGAGATAATATTGTTGAGAGCAAACTGTAAGTTGCCAATTATTATATGTGAAATAAAAAGTACCAATCCAAACTTTTTTGAACAGCTGCAGCAAAAAACGTCACCAATAACCTTATACATTGAAAATAAAATTATTAGAAAATAGTATCATGCCTCAATCAAATACTGAGTTACTAATTGCTGACTACTTTGCGCTTGATGATATGGCATACACACTCTAATGTAATAGAAATTACATTCTATTTACTTATTCCATGCCTAACTTGAATACTGCTAAAGTTTATGATGATATTTTATACAGCAATAATACAGATATTAACAAACTATAAGCATTACTATGAATTAAAATAAAATTTCACTACAAATAATAGCTGGCTAAAAACAAAAGCAAATCAACTTTTAATTTGCCAATGTTACCATGTTTTTTATAAATATAATCGAAATAAAACTAATGTATGTGAATTAAAACATTTGCATAATTATATTACTATTTGCCAACACACTTCACTACCATTAAAACTATGACTATGAGAATGCTAATAGTTCAATGTAATGTAGTCAATGTATGAGTATATTTTAATTAGTAAATTACAAATACTTTCCCTAAAATAAATGACAAAATACTTCTATTATTTATTACACTTTAATTATTGATATGCATAAACTTGATTTAAATTTATATAAGATGAGACTAGTTATAAGAATTAAAGTGGAAATAAGTAACATTTAATTAAAGTTTAATAATTACTATACAATTACTAAAAAGTGAACTTTTTTATAATAAAAATTTCTAATAATGAGCGATTATTTTAAAATACTAATGACACCGTAAGGAGGCCTGCTATCATGGTAGTATACAAATGTATTCCAGGAGCAATAATAGTTATTTTTCTGTGATAAGCCGACAAGAGAAAAACAGACAAGATAAATTTACAGTCTTTTCGTGCCCAGCCTAGCAGAACTAGGTCTACGACTGGAGACTACACCAGCTTAAGCTGGGACACCACCAAAAAGTGCTCAATCATTATATCAGCATATCATAATAATGAAACAATAACTAATGATAGTAGTATGATCATAATAGTACCATGACTATTAAGTTAGTATTCTAATGGATGATATCCTTAGATATTTTAGTATTGACGTGACTATATTTTAGCTGCTATTTATTGGATGGCAACTGTTTCAACTTTAGGCAGCCGAGATAAAATAGTAGATACTATACTTTTTGTTGACAATGCAGATCTAGTTGCATATAGAGTCAGCCCTACTCTTGCTTTGCTAATTCTGTGCACTTTTTAGCCTCAAAGCCTGAAGAAAACTGATTTTCTATATCAACCAGCTTCACGTGGGATTTACCATTAGGTCTCAAGTGACCACACAAAACTAAATGCAGTGCTTCGACTATCTTTAAAGTACAATTTATTCAGCAGCGAAATTTAAAAATTGGTAGACAACAGCCTTTCTGAACTAGCCTCCACATAAAATGGTGAGAATATGTTCCTGATATCAAACTGAACTTAATAATACTTGCCTTACATTCGGCTAAATAGCCAGCAAAATGCTTGCCAAAAAGACTAAATTGTGCCTTGCCTCTGATTTTGCTCCTTTATTTATTTGCTCTGTACATCTTTCTTTTGTTAAAGTGTTTTTACAAGTGTAATCCTCTCATCTAACTTCATTACAAAGTTTTACCTTACCACTTTCTATTTTAAATAGTATTTACTAAATCTAATACAACTTGTAACTCAATTTAGAAATACCTTTACTGATGACAACTCTAAACTTAACAGCGCTAGTTAATATGATAGAAGTAGAAGAGGATAACTACCTCATAATCAGTCATAGCAATAATTATGGTTATGGCTATCAACTTCAAATTCACCTTGACTTTGTGTGTTCATTTGAAATTTCACTGTCAGTATTTTTTACTCTAAAATGAAAGTCTAAAGGAGAAAATCTAACGACCTTGATTAACCACAATAATATTAATCATAATGATTATCATAAAATCATTATGATAATCATCATCATGAAACTCAAACTGAAACTGAACGTCACTTTCTAAGATATTCATTATGATTATTCATACTGATACTTTCAGTTATACTTTCAATTATACTTATAGTTATACTTACAGCATATATGCTATAAGATTAATTATAAGTTAAACTTAAAGTATAACTAATACTATAACATTAAGTTTAACTATATGACTATGTAGAACATATATGATATAATCATGATATATCAATATGTTTTCAAATACTTGATTGTATACTAATACTTGGAACTAGTATTACACTTATACTACAATAGTAATAATACTATTAGTAATACTAATAGTAATAGTAACACTAACAGCAATACTAATACTTAATAGTAATTCTTATTCTAAACACGAAAATCATTATCAAAATGAAAATCAAAATGATAACTAATTTTAAATTAAATTAAAATTTAAAATAAAAAATTACTACCTTTAAGCCCAGCTATAATTTTAGCACCGTCTCCAGTTTTTTCAACAGACACATTCAGTGTGTGATTGTACTTTGGTGTGAGTTGACCACTTTCGACAAGGGAACCGAGAAGCACATCTTTCCAAGTCGCTGTTTGGCCAGCCATGCTTGAAGCAGCACAATGTTAATGCCAATGTGTTTTCTCATTAGTGGCAAAAAATTTGATGTCCATATAAAATGTCAACAGTATATGGATATACCAAAACAAGACAAAGCTGACAACTCCAACAAAGACTTCGCTTTTGTTATGATTATCTATTAGGTGCAATCAAAAAGTTGAATCGGTTTTATGAAAAAGAAGTTTGTTGCATCCTTTTTGAAAGATTTTGTATTTTTTACTAACTAAGTTTTACAAAAGATTTTATTTATAAATGTAATTTTGCATTTGCTTTAAAAAACTTTTCCGAGTTCAACAATAATAAATACAATATTACCCTCACACTTATTCATTTCCGGTAATAATTATAAATTTTTGAATTACTTCTAGCTAAACCTAATTTTAAATAAAGACATTTGTCTTTGAAGCCACAGAGCATTAAATTTGCCATGATTATACGAGTATAACCTATATGGAAAAAAGGCGTCGATTTAGACTCTGCCCAAAACTATTAGTATTGCTATGCTCTAAACATTAAGTTTGACATGTAGGTATAACTATAACTATAAGATTTTGTATAACTATAACTATAAGTATAAGTATAAGATTATGACTAAGTATAACATTAACTCGAAGAAAAAGCTTGAAGTTGATCAGTTAAACTTGAACTTGGTGTCTATCAGTCTAATTCAATAAGAATAAGAATAAATTTAATTGTTTATTTGTTATAGCTATACCTAGTTATTGATATTTACTATTTAGTTTTCACTATTTATGAGCATTCACTTATACTTATGCAGTATAACTTATAGTTAATAAGTTATAGTTATACTATTACTATTAGTATTACTATACTTACAATTAATGAATTATACTTATAGTCGTAAGTTATTATAGTTATTAACTTTAAGTTAATCACTTAATGTTATACTTATACTTATACTTATAGCCTATAGGCATAGTTATTGTTATACTTATGGCTATCCGTTATTGTACTACTAGTAGTAAAACTAACAGTAATACTTATAGTAATACTAATAGCGATTATGATAAAGTTGAACAAATAAAGTTAAGCCTTAAGGACTAAGAGTAACTTAGGTTAAACTCTACTTAAAAACTAAAGTTGAAAGTTATAAATATGAAATTAAACTGTAATATTTTAATTTATAGATTTTTAATAACTCTTAATAAATAATAGTATTAAGAACAACTATAAGTATAATAATAATATTGATATTCTTAATATTGCTAATACTAATAGTAAATTTAATAGTAATAATTTATAATTATAAACTATTATAATTAAAATTATAGTATAATTATATTTATTTAATATACTTGAAATTGAGATAGTAAAAGTTATCAATCCATTATTATTTTAAACCTATATTTACACCTATTTTTGAAATTATACTTATACAGTATCAGTATGAGTATGACTATCACTATGAGTATGTGTAAAACTTTAAAACTTATACTCACAGTTATACTGTTATGGTAATAGTAGTACTTAACAATTATAATATTATAACATTAAATTAAAATAATAAGTTGAAAAAGATTAAGACTAAAAGTGAATTAAAATTATATTTACAGAATTAAATAGGTATTATAATTTAATAAACCAACCGCAATGGTCTATGAATTGTGAATATTAATATGAGTACATCAGGAAAGCTATGACAAAATGTTTAATGGATAATTAGTGATAATCATAATAGTAATACTAAAACTAAAAGTAAATCTTAATCTAATACGGAGTAGTCATACTAATACTTAGAGTAATACTTTCAAAAGTAATAATACCAGTATTGATCGTTATTGTATTTAGTGTTAATATTAACTATTTATATTTAATAATTATGTATTGATTGTAAAATTTAAATTTGATATTTAGACTGGTACTTTTAACTGCAACCTTAAGTTAGTTGAGCAGTTATATATTATTATATTAGTATTACTGATTACATTTTGACTAATTCAATTACTGTTGCACTTGACTTTTACTTTGTAAATTTACTGTTGATTTTAGTTTCACAGTTATCATTTTGAACAGCAAGTCTTTAAGACATTGATTTCCAGTCTTTAATGGTCATGCTTATGTTGCTGCATTGATCATTGATGTTAGTTGAAACTAAAATCAAATTTAAGATTTATGTTGCTTTTGTAACTTATAACTAAATCTAGTTACTGATTATCGTTATAATAGCAATATTCTTTTACTTTGTCTTATACTAAATGTTATTGTGAACCAAAAGATTTTATTGAAGGTTAAACTGCCATGAGACATATTCCTTTTGTGCCAAGGTTTTTAAGGCTAATGAAAACTGAGGAAAGGCAGACTTTACATTTGTCATTGAAATGCGGATAATAATAGAAAATATGTTTAGTTCCTTTGGTTACATATGTTGTATAAAAATTTTAATGACAAATCAGTCGATAACATTGCTACTAACAAGAATGTGGTATTAAACACTTTCAATTCAATTACTGTTTTTTCAACTTATAAACTTTTGTGGCACTTAAGGGCTTTATCACTTTGTTGATTATCACAATTTTAAAGTACAAACCTTAAAAATTCTCTAAATATGCAAGTTGCCATTTACTTGACGATTTTTTTGGTTGATTTAAACTAATATTATTAGCTAGCAATAACTGGCTCCTACTCAGCGTCTTTTCACCACAGTCAGGTTATACTTCACATAAACTTGTGTTGCATAAAAAGTTCTGTTGGTGCATCTTCTACTTATGCTAGTGAAATCAGTGCTTTTAAGTAGCCTAATAAAGTTATGGTTCTTAAATATGTTTAATGGAAAATTTCAAAACTAATTTATTTTGTAGAATTGGCCAGGTAAAATAGCGTTCATACCGTACTAAAGCAGTTATCAAATGCCAGGTTGTTTGGGTGGTATTAGATAATGGATCGCAGTTTTAGGATACCCCCACATTTTTTAGATGATTTATGCAGGTTGGTAATATCATGAAAGTTGTGATCAGGTTGAATGTGTTGCTTTGGATTTTATTACGTAGTAGATATTCCAACATTTTATGTAATGTATTTATTATATATTTTATTAGTAATTAATGTTTTAGCATACAGTTAGTTTTTATTAAAGTAATGGCTTAGTGTTGCTTTGCATACATGATATTTACACTTGTTTATTTGATCTAAAACGTTATGTTTTAGCCGGTTTATTCTGAACATTCCTGATGAATACAAGAAGAGCTCTATAAGACTCTTCTTCCAGATTGAAAGTGCCCACTGGTTTTATATAGACTTCATAGTTCCTGAAAATAAAGGGTTGGCATCTGTGGGAATAAAAGAGTTTGCTACACAAAATATCCTTTTTGGCAATAGAATAAGAATTTTCAAGTGAACCAAATTTATGCAATCTTAATGTTTATTGATAGTAGTATAGTAGTGTCAATATTCATCTTTGTTATCCTTCTTGTGTGAAGAATACGATGTACCCTAAAATACTACTGTAGTAAAATAGATCACATTTCAATTTATGAAATTTAATCTAGTTTGACAATTATTTCATATGTTTCGGTTGAAAGATTAATTATGATCTAAGTTGCATACATATAACATTAATGGTTATGGAGTCATTTATTTCTAAATTATGCTTTAGATGTGGACAGCATTTTGAATAAGGCTTGAGGTAGTACTCACATCTGTGCAGCAGACTTTCACATGCAATTTTTAATTTTTTTATTTTAGAACTTTTCCTTTTCCTGAATGCATTTTACACACAATTGAATATTTTTTTATTTATTATTTAGTATATACAGCGTATTTACTTGGCCTTAACATATAGTAAACTATTTAAACATTGTCCATTTCTTCACCCTGGCCCCGACGACTGTGAACAGATGTTGCGGGACTGGAAAGCTTATAAGCTTAGCGTTCCTACTTACGGTGTGATTTTACTGGATCCCACTTTACAATATGTGCTCCTTGTTCAAGGGTTTTCCAAATCTTGGGGATTTCCAAAAGGCAAAATAAATGAAAAGGAAGAGCCGATACGGTGTGCCCAGCGAGAGGTTGTATTTAGAATTTTCATAATTAATTTAATACGAGCTTTGCTAAGAACTATACTAAAAAAATGCTATATATTTGGTTATGTTTAGAACTCTGTTTGCATATGGTGCACACTGTATTGTTGAGTCTACCATTTTCAATAGCTACTCCAAACTGTTGATCACTTTACTTCATGCTTATGTTTTTGTGCACATAGCTTTTCGAAGAGACTGGACACGATGTATCTGACAGAATCAATCCTAATCACTATCTAGAGCACACAGTAGGGGATCAGTATTGCAGGCTTTACATTGTGCCAGGTAACTGACAGAACTTTTAGCCCCTCATGTATAGCAATGTTCATAGGGAGCAGCTGTGGTCTAGGGGTTGGAGCGTTTGGCTTAGTAAACATGAAGTCATGGGTTTGAACCTCTGTAAACACCATTGGTGATATTAGGAAGAGCATCCAGTCATAATTGCTCTTGTGCCCCATCTGAATAAGTCCTTAGCCTGATTTAACAAAAAATCATTTTCATCAGGAGTTTCTCACATTGATGGTGACTATAAACTTGCGTGGGTATAACAATGTTTATAACTAGTATAATATATAGTTAAATTTTAGGTTATGTAATTGCTTGCATTTTAAAGGTGGCATTTCAAGCCCTACGACATAGTATGGCGTAAAAGGCGTTTAATTCTATGAAGGAATGCTAGCATAAATTTATGCTGAAGTTGTTACAAAATGTAGGTAAAACAACTGATTGTTAATAACAGTATGCATTGATCAATCTTTAAACAAAATTATACATTCAACTTAATCAAAATTGATTAATTAAAGTGCTAATCATAGTCTTAGATTTTGCAGCAGTTTCACAGCTTTCTACTAGTTACTGTGTAAGTTGGTACATGCCTTAATCCTTCTTTGAGCTCACTATGTTACTGACTATAGTCAGAGTGATTTTTTGTTATTTGATAGGTGTGTCATTAGATACTTTCTTCCAGTCGCAGTCTAGAAATGAAATTAAAGCTATGCAGTGGTTTCCAGTGGAGCTTTTACCTAAACATAAGAAGGACTACCGTCATAAAGATGCTTTGCAAGGCCTGTCACCCAACTCCTTTTTTATGATTATTCCTTTTATGAAGTAAGGAAATATTTTCATCAACTATTTTAAATCTATTTTCACAAACTTAAGAATAAAAACCCATAAACTAAGAAATAAAAGTACTTGAAATTCTGGCTAATTTCTTTAGGTTTACTGTTAGAATATATGTACATTGCTATTACTAATTGATATATGGAGCTTTTCAAATTTATATATTTGAGTATAGTTTGGATTTATTACTATCAGTTTGATATCTTCTATCTTTAGATGGAAACTTAATAGCTAAAAGCTGTATATCTAAATTAAGTGTTATATTTTATACACGATTTATAAACTTTTCTTTACAATAAGGCACTGTAGTTTTACTGTCAATTTTAAGTTTTATATGTTGTCATAGAAATGTCTATCTTTAGATAAAAACGTAAGAGCTAAAAGCTCTATATCTAATAAGTCATAATTTATAAACTTTTCTTCACAATAAGGCACTGCAGTTTAGTTGATGCACCAGTGTAGTTCAACTTTATTAAATTGTGTTCAGACAGCTGCAGAGATGGATTGCTGAGAATCCTTACAACCCACATGCAGTACCTGAGAAAGTTAGGACTCAAGCTCAGAAAGATTTCGCTCTCAAGTCCTTAAATCAGTATCAAGGTCGGTGTGATGAATTTGTTATTCTGGAAGGTTCTGTTAATAATATTGTTCAATGGTCATATAACATTTTCTTAAGTTGTTTGCATAAGTTTATCAGCATTTACATTATCGGTCACAAGCACTTTATTTGAGATTGTTTGGGAAAACTTTGTTTACAATGTTTTTACGATGTAAATTGAAAGTTTGTTGGCAAATATATTTTTTTTCTATAAGCTTTGATAAATGTATCATATCATTGTTCATAATTTCCATGATAAATAAAGTATAATTTTACATGCAAGGAGCTCTCTCTCTCTCCCTCCCTGCCTCTCTCTCTCCTTCCCTCCCTCCCTCCCTCCCTCCCTGTCTCCCATTCTAAACTTTCACATAAGTAGCTTAGTGAGGCTAATGTTTTTTAGCTTATCAAGTTCTACTTAAGTTATTGAGTTAAAATATGCATTACAAGCATTTTTGAAAGCAAACAGCCCAACTTCAACTGGGGAAAATTTACACAATTCAGGGGGGTGGGAGAGGGGTAATAAAATTTTTAAAATGTGAAGTTTACAAATTAATAAATGACGACGGAAAACTAAAAGAAAATATTTGTGTATAAAAGCTGTAAAAAAATTATTTTTTCTAGGCCTTTAAATGCAGCTATATATTTTAATACAATTAATTTATCACTAATTTAGTTCTGTATTACGCATGCATATTGTATATAATGCTTATAGTTGAGCTACCGACTAATAACCTCAGTACCTCATACAATAGCTAGTACCAATTTAGCAATAACTTTAGCAATCCAATCTTTCCATGGGTCAAATATATATATTATTATAAATGTGCTGAACTTTGAACCTTAGAAGGTGTTGGCGTGTAGTTAACTAGCAGCAAATAATTGTTAAAGTGGTTCAATTGATTTTAATATGTAATATAGGGGACAAGTAAAAGCCTGCATGTTTCAGCTTCATCTGTTTTTGCTTATAGAACTATTATATACTTGAAGAAATCTTGAGCTGTGTCAGTCCGTCCCCTCCACACGTTTCTCCGAAGGCCCGAAGACATGCGAGAAGGGCTGGCCCGAAAACACAAAGGAAATCTCAATCTCCTGCTCAAATAAGACTTCTAGTAAGTTTCTACATATCATTACTTGAAAGTATGCAATTCCTAATTGATTTTTCTTGAGTGTTGGTTTGATTTGGTTACTGAGAAATTGAAGTGTGCAATAGAGGAGCTTCAAGAATTAAATTCTGTTATAAACATTCTGCTATAGAAGAAGTCTATTGCTGTTTTTATATCAAAATCAGCACTTGCAGAATTTTTACTAATGAGCATTTTTTTTAGCAAAAAGACCAAGTATCGGCTGGCTACAAAGAAATAGAGCAGAGAAAGCTATCACTGAATATTGGTGAACAAGGCAAGTAAACTGATTTCTTGTATTTATTAGTCCTTTTTAGTCAACACTAGATTCAATATGCTTTTAAATATTTTTTGTTTTCCATTTTTTTATGGAAAATTTCGCTATTAAATTTATGTACCCTGTTTTAAATTTGTATTCTACATTACAGGAAAATGAAAATGTACAAAAAGTATTATTTAATATTGCAGGATGTATGCATTGGACACATTAGTTCTATATATCAAAATTCTTTGTTCTGTATCCCATATCTTAATGCTAAACAGATTAAGCAAAAACCTATATTTTTCAATACAGGAAAATTTAAGCAGGTGGAGACAATTAACACATTTCAATATTTTACAATTGATCTTGAGCTAAATTATAACTCCGTGTTTTATGATCAACTTAAGGTAATGGTGTAGTTGCTCTCTTAATTCAGGGAAGTTTTATTTTATTCCTTGTACTGTGAACTGTAACTAATTTTTTGTAGACACAAGAAAACCTGGTGCTTTTCTTGGGCTGGAGTCACCATTAATTGTGCCATGTAAAGAATGGAAAAATTTTAAACTGGACATTGATGCCATTATGAAGAGTCTGTAAAACTCTAATAAGCTGAATTCACATACTACATTTCAACTATGCTTATGAGGTGCTCATTTTTAGTTGGTTTTTCAAAAGCCATTTCATCAAACATTTTTTATGATTGTATTTTTTGATAATTTATGTACACATTCATAAAATGTCTCAGCAAAGTGTGATACATAACTGAGTGCCTGTCTTTCTCGAGGCCTACAATTCTATGAAAATATAATTATGTAATATTCATGCCAGTCAACTATGTTTCTATAATAAATCATAGAAGTAGTCAAGACCTTGTCCTATTTCCCATATTCCAATGCCTGTACCAAGCCGCTTAGCTAAGTCAATCCTTTTTTTGATAGACAGCAGTGAAGGATAAAATAGATACAGATTTTCACCATTTTTGCTGCTACAAATATATAACAGATTTTATTAAATTTTAACTGTATAAAAATTTATTACAGGCTAAGCCTAGGGCCACACTGTGCGTATTTTCGCATGCGAAAATTGAAAACACGAGTAGCAAAGGTGTCCACTGTACGCGTTGAGAAAACATTCGCACTTGTGGCTCAGCATTCTCAACGCAAGTGCGAATCGTCTGTCGTCGTCACCTAATTGGCTGGTAGTTATTCAGCGAGCCCACTTTCATCATTTTAGTGCTAAATTCCAGTAAATTGCGTTTTATTGAAAGCGAGTGCGATTTAAAAATGAAAGCTTTATTTATCACGCATCACTGACGCTACAGTCGACACCTTTGCTACTTGTGGTTTCAATTTTCGCATGCGAAAATACGCTCAGTGTGGCCCTAGGCTAAGCAAAACTTTATTGAAGTCAAATCTAAAACTTACGGCAGTGATAACTACATCATCTGTTTATTTATTTGAAATTGACTCCAGATTAATTATATGAGTGAACTATATGAATAAATGTAGTTGAACAATAGTTTTATTGATGCTTACTTTTTGTATAAATATAAATGTTCTTCTTCGTTACGTTGCCATTTTACTGCTGGTGAACTAGATTTCAATATGTCCACAAAGCTACAAGTAAAATAGCAGGAAATCGTCCACTAAAATCATACTATTTCAAGAAGAACTGTATTGATGACGCATCTTGCAGTTGCTGCCAATAAAAGCAAGAGCATCTCTCTGAACAGTTAGTTGTACAGGCAACACTAAATGCTATGTTACATTTAATTGCAAATTGATTAAACTTATTACAATATTTTTACATTTTAAAATTGTGCATAATGTTTTCATTATCCTACACCATGAAAAAGGAGATTTGTACAGAGAGCATACTGGCCCCTATGAGCAATTGATAGAAAGACTTCAATATTGATTTCAGTAATTGTTTTTTGTGAAGAGAAATGTGTAAGGTTGAATGTAACAACAATACCAAACCCAAGTGTAGTGTTGAGTTTACCCAGTGGTGTAATGGTAGCACACTTGCTTGCAAGCCAGAGGACTCGAGTTCGATTCCCAGTGGGGGCAATTATTTTACACTAAGAGTCAAAATATTCAAAACCAGAGCTATATTATTGAATTTTTTAGAACTAGTACTTACTCATGTCCTAGAATTGGTTGGGCTCCTGAGAACTCTCCAAACCTAATTCCATAAAAGTTGAGGCCAAGTAAAATTTTAGCCCGGTCTATTTCATGATCTTCAGGGCAAATAGCAGTAACACTTTGCTCTACCCACTTTATAGGAGATATTGGTCCTGCTACATTCCTTGAAATGATACATTCTAATCGTGTATCAGTAACAATAGATGTGATTTAAAGTAAAATGTGTAATATCCCTATGAAACACAATGATAATTAATTATTAAGTGGTATAGCAGAATATAAATTATGTATTAAACTGCCGTTGAAAACAAATTTTTATATGAAAAAGAGTTGCCAGTGTTCTCCAGGCGCAAAACTCTCAATACTTCAAATATTATACAAACATGTAAATATCAAAATCAAGTGTAGAAGTGAGTCAAGTCAAAGTGAGTATACCAATCACTAGTCAAACCAAGTAATGTTTCAAGTCATTCACAAGTCTTTAAAACAAGCTCATTTAAATAACTGTATATACATGTGTAACGGACTTGATAAAAAGTTGCAGCAATACGCAGTTTAAGCAAAAGAAAACATTGATAGTTTATATTTATCTACATATAAGAGTCAATAAATAATATTAAATAATCATCATTATGCTGACAACAAATTAGAACAGCCATTAATACTACTCCAATATAGATAATTATTTGATTTGGTTTAAATATTTTTCACTAAAACACCATTCAACCATTATAAGTTAATGCAATTGTTTTAAACCTTGCTAAAAATGTTACAAATTAACACAGTAATTATGGTGTGTATAATTTTTTAAGACTGCAATAAGTTATGTAAAATTGTTACGTGAATAAAAAGAGCATTTTCATCCATGCATCCAAAAATTAAACCGAAATCTAGTACTAATGTCAATCTATATTGGTCAATTTCCTAATTTTAGTTATTTAGTTATTAGTGATGTGTTTGTTGGGTAGTTATGCTAAAAAGAGAAAACAACTACTAACATTGCACATTACATACAAGAAGATATTATAATAAGTTTTTAAAGCTATACACACTGTGAGATTAGATCCAGATACAAGGTATTCAAAGGTCAATACTTACGACTGCATATGATAATCATAAGTCATTATATTAAAGTAATCAACAGAACTTTTTAATTCTTCAAAGTTTTCCTTTGTAAACTGTGGAATCCTAAAAATATACAATCTAACATTTACATTTTGTGGCTTAACATACGTGTGGCAATTTGCAAATTTGCGTATGACATCATTGTTCAGCATTCAACCACAGAAAAGCAAAAATAAGTTCCAGACAAATACTTTTACACAAAAATATCTGTTAAAATATTGTTTGTTCAAATACTGTTACTTGTTGATACTCGTAAATGTAAACATGTGAACAAACCTGGAAGAAGGCTGTACAGCTAAAGGAGGAATTATAAGGGTGAGCGACTTCTCAGCCTTGTGCAGCATTTCTGAGAGGTCAATTATAAAGTGAGTGGCATCCATCTGCATTGATGTAGGCATTTGATTCCATAACTCCAATGTAATTCCAGCAAAATTGTGTTTCTATAATGTAGAAAGTAAAATAAATAGTCAACAAAAGATGTATTTCTTAAAAAATCTTATTTCCGCAGGTGAATCTGTTTTGAACCACTTACACAAAATTCCATTGAAGAAATTTAAACAGTGACTCAAAATTGAAATAATTTACAAACCTTTATAAATGACGTGATAACTTTTGCACATTTAGCCATAAACTCCTCTCTGCTAAACAGATTCTCATAATCCTCCAAGGACCATTTGTCAAACAAAACTCGAGGCACTAAAAGTTGCCATAGAAACAAGCAAACAATGAACTAGCTCTGCTCAGTACAAACATATTGAATTTCATAAAATGCTTATGAAAGTTTTTAAAATAATTTATATTATTTTGAAAATTGCGGTCTTTTTAAACAACTTTTTACAACATGGTAAACCTAGATGACTTGGTGAAGGTTAGCCAAAGACATCAATTCAATATTTTTTAACAGAAATGAGCTATTACATGAGTATAAATTGTTTTTTATCTCCTGAGATAAAAATTAAAAGATAAAAATGAAGTAACTGGTAGATATTATGTTTAAAGAAACTAATTTATACCCATTAGATTATCTCTCCCTTGCATAACTTCTATTGCCCAACCACTATCAATGTCGTGGCCTCCTAGAATTTCAAACTCATTGTTTGGCCTTGACACAACCTGCAGCCAAACTGGTGACACCAAATCAAACTTCTTGGAAAATATTTTTGCAATGTCGTATCCTTTTGAATTCCACTAAAATAAATTTAAAAATAAAATAATAAATAATTTAAAAATTTTAAAGATTCACAAAATTAAAAGCCTCTTAGAAAAGATTTCATCTCATATTTTTACATTATCAAGGTTAATGCACATAGATACACTTTCAAAAGTCAAAGACTTGAACACATGCGCACACACACATATATATACAGATATGCACTTACAGGAGTTACATAGGCTAACACTTTCCCTTTGAAAACTGTTTGATCTCTTTCAGCTTCACAGTATCTAGAATGTTCTTTGAGTATATCTGCTGATTGAGTTTGTGCTTCAACTAAACCTCTCTCAAAAACATTCTTTACATTTGAATTATCCTGAGACATAATATAAAATGTATTTATCAACGTTTTACATAAATTTATCTCAACATTAATATAATAGCATCAAAACTAAATGCAATGCTCCCTCCGTATCTCATTAAGCTGCAGGTCCCGAAACCTCAATTCCTGACATAGAAGAATACCAGAATAACTCACAGTTCTGTTAAATTTGACCGTCTTTCCCCTATGCACACATACAAAAGCTACAAAGCAGGGGGCCAAGTCCTTCTTGTGACCTATGGAATTTCATGAGAAATGGATTTGTGAGATATAGAGGGAGCACTGTATTACAATTTTTTCTAATATTAATCAAAATTAAATATACTTGTTAGTAAATATTTTAGCTGTGCAATCATAAAGCCTATCACTACCATTTGGCTTCATTTAAGTAACTAAGAATTTAAAAAGTTAGTAAGTATACTTCATAAACTAATCTGACTCACTTTTAGTTTAGCTTTCTTAGCTTTTTTATCACTTTTAGAGAGTGTTCCATTCACTGCAGTTAGTTGCAACACAACGCAAGATATGATAACAACTTTCCAGGCTATACAAGAGCAAATCATCTTTCTCTGCAGCAAATGTACGAAGAATAATAAACAGCATAATAAATATTTTAATTTGAATGGCCAAACTTTTGTTGTCCACCAATGCTACAAAAGAAATCACTTTTAGCATAACTGCCTAATAATCTATATTATTTTCTATTAAATACACTTACTAATTTAAAACTGTTCAATAAATAACAGCTGTTTGTGCTTTGAGATTATATTATGCATTATAATAAGTATTATTTTTTATATAAAATACTAGGAAATTGTCAATTGTTTTAGTAACTAAGAAATTCCCAATATTTTAATAGTATTACCAGTATTGCCAGTGATTGTTTTAAGAAAAATGTTGTTTTATGAAGTTAAATTTTGATTTTTGACAAATAAAAAGGCAGCTTATCTAGACGAAGCCTTTTTTCTGTCCTTTTTGTTTGCTTTATAACTTGATTACTCCTTATAAAAATCTTTTTCATACCGCTGACTCTGATCATGTAAGAAAGCAGCCTAATGATGACATAAAAACACCGATATTGCAACATTTTAACAAAATAGACAAATGATAATGTAGTAAGAGAGCCTTTTAAGTTTTGTAGGAAACTGACGACTTATAATAACTTTTTAGTTTTTAAACACTCTGTAAGCTCTATATTTTTACCCCATAGCCTTCTTTATATTATACAGATCTAATGTTTCAAGTAAATTGACATAATACAAAGCCTGATTTACTTTAAATGTCTTCAAACTGCGCAATGTATGAAAGACATACTAGTACTGGACTTTCTTGGGTAACTTTAAATATAACCATAGTAAATGTAACTGGTTGACTTAATGCAGCAGGAACTAATCAGTATGAATTCAACATTGCAGGGATAATTGGTGTAATAAAGCCTCAAAACAAAATAATTTCAAGATATTATATGTAAGTTTTTACTTACACCAATTAGATGCACATTTTTTAAATCTAAAAGCAAATAACATACTCAATATAAGTGTGTGGGACCTACAAAATTAAAACTCTGCATGACTAACTTCACGTACCAATTTTTTATCACAATAATCTGTATGAATGTACCATGAAGAATTAAAAAATATATTTTCATATCAAAACTTGAAGTACTGGTAACCAAACTTTGAAAGCTAAATGCACAAATGAATATTTTGATGGGTTTTAATCACTCTGTGATGGACTAATTGATAGCCAAACACAGCAAACTAAAAACGAATTTAAAATCTGTCTCTTTAATGTAGGTAAAAACTGAACAGGCACTTGAAAAAAATTTTGAAAATGAAAAACTTGATGAGCTTTTCCTCGTTGGTTAAGAAGTTTTCCCAACAGTAAAAAAACAGAACTGCATTTAACAAAGCATTTTCTATATAAATTAAATAGCATATGTTATATATACTAGTATTTATTTAGCAGAAGCTCTTAGGACTTGGATGATATTTTGAATCAAGCCAGATCGCAGTGAGAAATAGATGCCTGATTTTAGAAAGTCGCACCATCTTCCCAACAAACAAGTGTGATGCTTCATTAAGCTACTCACTAGTCTTTATGTGTTGAATAAATTCAACTATTTGCCGTTTATTTATTTTAAATGCCGTGTGACTATAAATTACTACAATTCTAGGTTACCTATTCCCAGATGTTGATCATATTTTATCACTAGCCTACAGGCTTTAATCTGCTAAATGCCTAATAATTTCGTTTTTCTCCATCCTTATGTTAAATTATATTCATTTTCTCTTCCACATCTTCAATATATTGCTGTAATACTTTTAATAACAAATTTTGGTTTTTCATACATGATTACAGATAATTATCTAAAATTTGTATATAAATGTGATTCAAATGATTTGAGCGTAAAACATATTAGATCAGAAACTATTATTGTTATAAGCATTAGCTGCATTTACAAATTCACCCAACGTTCTCTTAACTGCCTCTAAGTTGTAGGTTCTATAAATTTGCTTTTGGTAGCTTAGACATGTTATAGCTTAATTGAGCTACTAATATATATGTGCTGCTTTTGTTGGACATTACCTAATAAAATTGTTGTAGAAAACACAGTATTATGCTAGGGAGTATTTTTTCACAAGAATAAATTATTCCTTATATATTTTAATATAAAACATATACTATATCATAGCACAGATTTACAGTTACAAAGCCTGATGGGTAAAAAATTTCATCATGTTGGCAAATAATAGCAAGCTTATAGTTATAGGCTATGATACAACTGTAGGTAACAGTTATTAGAGTAGCGTTCAGGCTACTTGCGGACTGCATTACTTAAAAATTCCTGGCTCAAGACTTGCTTATGCTAAAAAAATGACTAATACTGATGCTCAGCTAATAGTCTTGAGTGACTGCAAAGTTTTTCAAAGTTGGGCAAGTTGAAGTTCTGAATGCTTTGACTCAGTATTAAGCCATTAATTTAAGGTAAACCTTCACTTTCAGTTCAGATAAAATATGTCATATACAAAAATATATTATTATTTATATAATAGTGAAAATGACTTAATATTATTTGTTATTTTTATTTCAGGTATTCAACCTTGAACGCCTAAAAACAATTAGTATTACTATTACTACTAGTAGAAGTAGTAGCTAGCAGGGTTGGGGTAATTGTAATTGGTTGTAATTAATTACATTTTATCAAGTAATTGAATGTAATTTGTAATTGATGTATAAAAATGTACTTGTAATTGTAATTAATTACATAGCTAATGAAATTGATTTTTACAATTACTCTATAATTACATGTCAATTACTTCAAACTTCAAAATATTAAAAATTTCATACTTTTCCTACCATGCCTACTGTTGAATAACAAGTTCAGATTAAGTCAATGTGGTATGTTAGCACTGTTGAGAACAAAGGAGGTTCATCACTGTTAAAATTGCCTTTGGTAGTTGGACTATAGAAGTGAGATTGTATAACTTCTATTTATCCCTTGTGAGAACAAAAGTAATTGTAAATGTAATTACGAATTAATTACATTGCCATGTAATTGTAATTAATTACATTGCCATGCGTTTGTAATTGTAATTAATTACATTATTTTTTAACTGTAATTATAATTGTCTTTGTAATTGACAAATGTTCATGTAATTGTAATTAATTACATTCACATGTAACTGACCCCAACCCTGGTAGCTAGTAGTAGTACTAGTAGACGTAGTACTAGTACTATTACAGTAGTATTAGTACTACTACTACTACTAGCTTAAGGCTAAGCTACTAGTACTAATTCTACTAGTAATACTACTAGAAATTAGTCATTGGCCATCACTATGACTATTACTATTATTATTACTATTAGAATTAGTATTACTATTACAGTAATACTATTACTATTATTACTATTAGTATTACTATTAGTATTACTATTACTTAATTTTAAACAACCGAACTTTAAATTAAATTATTTGTGTGAATTCATCTTGGACTAAAGGATAAAAGTACCTCAAATTAGACACTCTGCTTACGCCTACATAGCCTAACTACAACTAGTATTATTTTAGCATCAAGTTTAAATTTGTAATTATAGTCGTACTCTAGTCATACACTCATACTCATAGTGATATTGATAGTGCCTAGCTTGGTCATTGATAGCCTTAACACTTGATAGTTTTGGTGTATCACTTAGAATTAAATATTATAAGTATAGGTATGTCACTCCCCACACTCACTCAGTCTCAAGACCAAATTGGTCATAGTGGAGGTGACTTTCCCCCTCTACAACGCTCTCAGTTGGAATCTACTACAGATGACAACAATACAGACCTAAATGAGTTATGTGCATCATGCTCCAAAAAAGAATGTTTTCTTCTCACTAAAGGCGGAAAACAACAAAAAGCTGCTTCAAAATGGATATCTTGTGATGCGTGCCTAAAATGGTACCATGGAACATGCCAGGGCCTCCAGCCATCTGAGGTGAATTCCATCACTAGACTATCGGACAGAGGTGTTAGATGGTTTTGTGATGAGTGTTCCTCTCGAAAAGATGATGGTGGCAATACACAACATATGAAAATGCTTCACAGCATTAATCAACAAATTTCTAAACTAGAGAGAAAGTTAGAAAAATACCATCAACACAGCAATGACGAAGTCAGTACCCTCCAAAAAACCTGGGCTGATATTACCAGCAAAAACACTGAAATTGCGAATAACACAAAAAAAAACCCTGCAAATGACCACAACCAGCCAAGCACTACTGGCATCAGAGATGGACAAAAAGGACAACGAAGCGAGAAAATCCAATGCAATTTTGTATGGCCTAACTGAAAGAGATACTGCAATACAAGATGTGATGAATTTAATGTCCAAAGAACTATTTAAGAATTTCAACAAGCCAGTTCAAGCAATTAGGCTTGGTCCTAAGACTGAAAACAAAAATCGCCCTATAAAACTGCGATTTGAAGATGAAAGGTCCAAGTGGGAATTTTTAAAACGAGTAAATCATGCCTTGCGCGCAGACTCTTTATTCTGCAAGCTGGACATGAACAAAGAAACCAGGAACAAAGAGTACACTCTTAGCCAACAGGTTAAAAAACTTAAAGAGGAGCAGCCAACCATACAATTTCGAATCCGGGATTTCAACATTAAAAAAAAAGCTGAATCGGGAAACTGGGAGAAGTTGAAACCGGAAGACCAACAAACAAAACTATCTCAGATCTAAATCTTTTTCTTGCTAATGCCAGGTCAGTCAAAGGAAAAACAGCGGAAATCACCGCTCTAACTAAAAACTATGATTTGATCTGCTTAACTGAAACGCATATTGATCAATCTATTCCCAGCAAGACTGTAATCGAAACACCTGGTTTAGACTTCTTTAGAAATGACAGAAACATACACGGAGGAGGAGTTATGATTGCAATCAAAGCAAAGCTTAAAGCCAGAAATGTTTCCGTTGAAACTTATAATGAAGAAATAGTAATTATCCTTATTCCAACTAACCTAGTTATATGTTGTTACTATAGACCGAGGACATCAACTCCAAATATCAAACAAATAAGTAACATACTTAGCTCCATCAAATATAAATATTCCAACTGCAACATAATTTTACTTGGTGATATGAATCTCCCAGGACTAGACTGGGTTACCAAAACTATTAAACCCAATTCATCCTACAAAGCTATCCATCTACAATTTCTCAATATGCTTTACGAACATAACTTATACCAGATGGTTACAGAACCTACACACATTCACGGAAACACTCTTGATCTGATATGCCTCTCTAACACCCTTACAACAGATCCCCCAGATGTGGTAATCCCTGGCCTAAGCGACCACTATATTATAACCCTGAAGCTTAAAGTAGAAACAATGATGCACCAACAACACAATTGTAAAAATACCAAGGAAATCTTTGTCTATCAGAAGGCAAACGTTCAAGTCTTTACTGAAAAAATGACTAATGCTCTTCATCAAATTAAAAACCTAAGTGACGTTCATAAAATGTGGGATATTTACAAAAGATCACTTGATGAAGCCATACTTGATTCTGTTCCACTCGAAACTATACATGTCAGAAATGAAGATCAACCACCTTGGTTTAACAAACATATTAAAAAAATGATAGACAAGCAACACAATACACACAGAAAGTACAAACAAACTGGAGATCCATACTACTTAAATAAATATAAGCAGCACCGCCGGAACAACAAGAAAGAACTCAAAAAGCTCAAGAAGAATTATTTGCTATATAAAATTTGTAAGCCCTTGGAAAAGGGGAACAGCAAACCTTTTTACAAACATCTTAGGTACAAACAAAATCAACAGCATCCTTTAGAGACTATGACACTTATGGATGGCCTTCCAACCACTGACAGTAAGATAATCACCAACGAACTAAATAAATACTTTCACTCACAGTTCTGCCACCAAGAAAGTATATCAAAACTCCCACTTCTTTCAACTCAAACGGAACCATTTCCCATCACATTAGATGGTGTTGAAAAACTTATTGCTGACCTTAAAAATAATAAATCTCCCGGCCCAGACCAGATCCGCAAATGCCAATTACTAATAAACCCCAATATCAATGCAGAGTGTCTTCAGCATATCTTCGCTGCTTCATTAAAACAAGGTGTGCTCCCAGGTGCATGGAAGACTGCCAACATCACTCCTATATATAAGAAAGGTGAAAAAGAGAAGCCATGCAATTATCGACCTATTTCATTGACAAGTATCCCCTGCAAAATGCTAGAACATATTATATTACACTATCTAAATAAAACACTAGATTCAATTTTGGTTAATAGACAACATGGATTTAGACGTGGCCTTTCATGTGACACTCAATTGTGTGCAACTTTTCATGATTTTGCAAGAGCCGCCGACAACTCATCAACTACTCACGCAGTAATTCTAGATTTTAAAAAGGCCTTCGATAAAGTTCCTCATTTACTGCTCATAGAGAAAATCAGGCGAATTAAAGGAATTGACCCATTTATTGCCAATTGGATACAGAGCTTTTTGACTGACAGAAGTCAAAAAGTGGTGATCAAAGGGACAGAATCATCTGAACTAAGTGTAACATCTGGAGTCCCCCAAGGATCAGTTCTTGGACCAACACTCTTCCTAATTTACATCAATGATCTCCCTCAATCTGTCTCATGCAAAGTTAGTCTATATGCTGACGACACACTTCTATATGCTGAAGTTAACAACAAAATACAACAGGAAGCTTTTCAGAGAGACCTAAACTCACTTTATAACTGGTCACTTAAATGGAAAATGCCGTTTAATACCGATAAGTGCGAAGTGATTATATTTGGTAAAAATGATGACACGTCCCATCTATATTCACTTGGTGACACCACTCTTAGAACCGTTAAAGAGGCCAAATATCTTGGAGTAATCATGCAGTCTAACCTAAAGTTTGACAGACATATTACATCTAAAGTCAACAATGCAAGCAAAATACTTGGCTGTATTAAGCATACAATCTACAATGCACCCATGAAGGCAAAATTAATTGCATACCTTAGTCTATGTAGACCTATCCTTGAGTATGCAGACACGTTGTGGGATCCGACTAACAAAAGTGCCTGTGAGGAAATTGAACATGTTCAAAATCAAGCCATCAGGTTTATCGCTAACCTCAAAGGAAGATGTGGCATCAGTGACGCTCGAACTGAATTGCAGCTTAAAACTCTTGCGAGCCGACGAAGAGACCATAGAATAACTTTGTTAATGAGAATACTCTCAGATGAAGAGCGCCATGAAACGCTTTCATCTGCTTATGATGAACTATTAAATTCAAATCGGTCAATAAACACTCGATCTGCTAAGAGAGGAGAACCAACATCAATTTCTGCATCCTCACAGACCTTTCACAACAGTTTTCTCCCTCGAAGCATCAGAGATTTGAGGATACCACCTCATAACACAAACTCAGCTTAGCTATGTGCTAAAACCACTTTACATTACAATTAAAATATCCAAACTTAGCTACATGCTAGAACAGATACATTTCAACACATGGTAAACCCAAACAAAAACAACATAAGAGGCACTCATAATTTTGCGCCTGTAGGTGTTAGCAGAGTGTTCTAATTTTTACGAGGTGAGTTACGAGGTGAGTTAGTATTACAGTATCAGTACTGTTATTTTATAATTATAATAATAAAGTGATCAAACTTCATTTCTATTTTAATATTAGCTGAACTTGACGATATTCACTATTCATATTATTTATTATTATAATCATAATGAATCATATTCATATTGATATGGATATTGAATTTGATTGTTGAACTTGACTATAGTAATAGTTATAGTATTACCTCAGTTTTATTACCTCAGTTGAGGTAGGACTTCCGCAGCAACTGGAAAGTCTATAGGGAAGCCTCTAGTGAAAACTTACATTGGACCAGGTTTAGCACTAGTTACAGCATTTGCTGTTTTGTAATTAGTTATTATATTCTCCGCGCATTTCACGAATTGTTCGTGGTAGAAAACTAGTGTGGAATAAGTTTTTCCTAGATGATATAGAGATAAGCTCTCCTCTGGCAGCCGCTCGAGTGGTTACAGTTACAAGTTCCCTGCCTTCAATTATTTCGTCATAGGCTCTGGATAGAGATTGGTGTTGATCCTCATTTTGAAGAATTCGGGTCAGTAAACACAGTCGATGATTTTTTCGTCTGTCTTCTAGCGACCGGAGTCCTAACTCATCCCTCGCCTCAGAAACACTGTCAGCACGTCCCTTCATATTGCTTATAAATCGTATGGCACTGTTCTGGACCAGCTCTATATCATGCACTTTACTCCTAGCCGCAGAATCCCAAACCACATCCGCATAATCGAGTATAGGCCTACATAGACTTGTATAAGCCAATAGCTTAGCATCTTTTGGGGCATCATACATCAAATGCTTGATGCCGCCAAGAATTTTCCGGGACTTGGTACACTTGTTATTTATGTGTTGATCAAACTTTAGGTTTGACTGGATGGTTACCCCAAGGTATTTAGTGCTTTGTACCCACGCAAGGCATGTGGTACCGAGTTTGTAGTGTGATATAGGGGTTACCTTACCAAAATTAATTGCTTGGCATTTCTGTTCATTGAAAGGCATTTTCCATTTTAGAGACCACTCATATACAGCGTTAATGTTAGTTTGGAATAGTTCTGCATCCTTAGTGGTGTTCACAGTTTGGTAAAGTAGAGTGTCATCAGCATAGAGGCTGACTTTACATGACAACAAATCCGGAAGATCATTTATATAGCACAAAAACAGGATTGGGCCTAGCACAGATCCCTGCGGCACTCCTGAGGTTACTCGGCACTTTTGAGAGCTTGCCCCTCTAAGTACAACAGACTGCTGTCGGTCGGAAAGAAAATCGAGTATCTAGTTAAGGAGGTATCCATTTATACCCGGTATCTCTTGTAATTTTTGGAGTAACATAAGGTGAGGTACCTTGTCAAAAGCCTTTTTGAAATCCATAACTACTGCATGGGTAGTATGTCCTTCATCGGCTGCTTTTACTAGGTCATGGTAGGTAACACACAGTTGAGTTTGGCAGGACAGTCCTTTCCTAAAACCATGCTGTCGATGGTGAAGCACACTGTCAAGCTTTTCATTGAGGTGATGAAGCACGATGTGCTCCATCATTTTACAGGGAATACTTGTCAGGGATACGGGCCTAAAGTTGTTTGGAGATTCACTGTCCCCGCCTTTATGTATTGGTGTGACATTTGCAAGTTTTCACTGTTTTGGCAGTTTACCTGTGTCTAAGGAACTTTTGTAGATCAGAGCAAGACATCTTGCAGTACCCTCCAAGTCTATGAGCATGTCAGGCTTTCGAATTCCATCAGGTCCTGGCGATTTTCCATTTGGCAAATTTTGGATAAGTTTGGCAACCCCTTCTGGTGTAACATCAATAGAATCTTGGGCATCGGTTTCGATCCTTGAGTAGTCTTCTGCCATAAAGCCCAGCTGGAACTGACCCTGGAAAAAAGTGTTCAACAACTCAGCGCATTGGACAGGATCTCCCGTCACTATATTTTGATCGTCCTTCAGTACCAATAGCTCTTGTCTTTTGTTTTTGTCTGCTTTAAGTAGTTTGAAGATAGGCTTTGAGTTCCCTCTTTTTAGCGGACGATATATTCTGTTTGTGTAAAAGGTTTTTTGTATTACTTCCAGCTCCTTCTTCCCGTCTCTTCTCAATTTTTTGTACTGTTCACGATCAAAGCTATTTGAGCTGACTTTGGATCGCCTATGTGCCTTTCTTAATCTTTCTTTGATTTTCATAGCTTTTTTATTGAACCACTCTGGGACAGAGGGGTGGGGTGATTTCAGCTGCTTGATTGGGACGTGCTGACCAATACTTCTTTGTAAGTTTTCCGCGAAGAGATTCCACATTTCCTCTGGGTCCTCCAAAACTGCTAATGCCTCTGATGTTTTTTGCATATCTTCCTGAAATGCTTCTTGATTGGCTTTCTTGTACAGCCTGAAAGTTTGTGGTTTTCTCAGGGTAGCGGTGGTTGCGCTTTGGACATGAGCAATGATCAATGAATGATCACTAAGACCTGGGCTTATGATCTCAGTGTCACATATAACGTTAGGCTGGTTGGTGCATATTAAGTCCAGCGTGTTACCAAGAAGGTGTGTTGATCCTTTTACCACTTGAGTCATCATTTTCTGTTTTTTTCCTAGCCTAAAAGCCTGAGTTGGTGAGTTGGTTTTGATAAAACATTCCATTCTCATTAGTTCTTGTACCTGCTCCATTGCTGTTTTACCATCTTTCTCAGTGACCCCGGTAACGATAGCGTTGCTCTTCCTACTCTCTTCTTCCCTCAGTTGGTGACTCTTTTCTATCAATGTTTTTGCATCCGCCGCAATCTGTTTATTCTTGTCAATGTTCTCAAGATTTTGCTTGACGACATCAGACCACTTCTGTTCCATCTCACTTAATTTATGGCTTTGTTCAGCAATTACCTTCATTATCCTCTCTATGTTGTCAATCTGCTGTGTTGTTTTTTGAGTCATGGGCTGTGTTAGACTCTCTCCATGTAGGCTGTTTTCTGTTTTATCTCTGCAGTCACTGCACTTCCAGCTCACGCCTTTCTCTGCCAACTTAGTTATGCACGATACATCAGCTGCCTGCAGGTCCTGGCATATTCCATGGTACCATTGGTTGCAGAGATCACAGGTAATCCACTTAGTGAGAACCTTGATTTGCCTGTTGTTCCTCCCTTGAAGAGTGCAATCTGTCTCATTGCATGTGGCACATCTTTCCTCATGGTTACTACTGATATCGATGTTGCTACCCCTATTATCCGCCTGCCCATCTTCAAGTCGTTTTGATTCAGAGTTCACTGGCTGAGATTCTATTTTTTTACTTTTGGTCATCTTGGTACGGTGGTGGCAGTGTAAAATAAATTGTATAAATTAATTGAATTATTTAAATAATTTCGTAAATACCCTGGTACCTATAAATGCTTGAAAAATATTTTTAAACTAGAGGCTATCCCTAATTATGTATAATTTTGAACCCAATTTGGTAAAGAACTCAAACCATAAAAATTTAGCGTCGGATCGCCATGATACCACGTGTAAACTTTTACTTTTAGTTTATACTTTATAATAAAGTATAAACTAAAAGTGAAACTAAATACAGAATTTGTAACACTAATAAATAATATTATAATTACTATTAGTGTTAGTATTACTATTAGCAATTTAGAGGTGAATTTAAAATTAAAGATACTTTTACATAGTAATTTACTATTACTACAAACATGACTACTAATCTAGTTTGGACAATGATGTGTATTTTGCACTAGATGACCCCAAACTTTGTACTGCATCTAGTGATCCTAACTAAAATACGCGCGCGATAGTCCTTTGCTTATTATTAAATTATATTATTATAGTTTTAGATCGGTATTAATTTACTTACAGTATAATATTATTTGGAGTTGCGTATCAAAATCACAAATCGAACCATAATCCACATGCTGTTAACCTTAGCATCTAGATCAAGGAGTCAAATTAACACACGGTAGCCTTAGCATTAACCCGCGGTGCTTACCGAAATGTAACTTGGTTCTAGTTCAATGGCACTGCTCTAGCAGAAAGTAAAAGCTCAAGCACAAAGTCAAACAGTAAAACAACCGCAGTAATAGTCACACACATTCAGAGCAATACTCATATTGGCATTCGATCACTACTGGTAGTAGCAGTAGTAATAATTATAATACTATTTTTATTTCTATTAATATATTATTATTATTATTAGTAATACTCAAAGTCAACTATCAATGGTAAAACTAAAAGTCAAAGTGAATCTAAATGTAACACTACTAGTACTAGTAGTAGTTCTAGTAGTAGTACTAGTAGTAGTACTATTACTATAGTAGTACTAGTAGTACTAGTACTTACTACTACTAGTAGTACTACTACTAGTAGTAGTAAGTACTAGTACTACTATACAGCCACACGTGTACTAGTAGTAGTAGTACTACTACTGTACTACTATTACTAGTAGTACTAGTAGACGTAGTAGTACTACTGCTACTACTAGTAGTAGTAGCAGTAAACACTTTTCACTGTTATGAATATTGATAATGATTATGATATTCATATTGTTGATCATTAAATTATAAATCATTGATCAATAAATTTAATTTTAATGTTGTAGTCTGTTAGACTAATAGTAATATTAATACTAATAGTAATGGTATTAGTATGCTACTACTAATAATATTACTGTAATAGGCCTAAGGCTAAACTTAAAGTCACCAGACAGTTACAGTGACACACATTCAGATTGAGGTTTTACTTTAAGCTTGACTGTTATGATCATTTATGATTCATCATCATCATGATCATCGCCATTTCCTTGATCATGATGATGATGATGTTGATATTATTATTTGAAATTAATATCGTTGATATTCTGATTCACATTAGATTAGTCATTTACTACTTAGTGATTTACTTCTAAAGTTTTGGAGTTTTAGTACTTGTTTAAGTTTTACTATTTAAATTTTAGTTTGACATGCTAGTGCTATTTAATATTAAATTTAAGCTCTTAGATTTAGAGTCCCTGTGAACCAACAGGTTTTGAAAGTGCTGCCAAAGTTCTCATTTAATCATAAGGAGAATGAGTCATTTTGACGAAAATATAATAAAATATTGAATAATGCTGAGTCATATTCATAGTGATAGTCATAGACTTATGATATGAGTATCACAGTGATAGTCGTAAACTTAGACCAAGACTTAGACTTGAAGTGATGCTGATAGTTTATGTTTTTTAGGTGCTAATCATTGTAGGGATTTTTATTATCATTATATAGTTATATAATTATAGCTGCATAGCTGAGATAAATTATTCAACGGTGTTCAATGAATTTTATTTATAATTTTTAGCACCTTAAATTTGATGTAAGCCATTAATAATTTGTGTAGCCTTTAGCTGTGTGTGTGGTGATGTATTGTTGATTGATTTGTGCCTGTGTATTCCAGACACAGTGTGTCACAATGTTTCATTCCAAAGCACATTTGTTGATCATTTTTAAATGGTTGGCTGTGCTTGATTAAGGACATGTTATCTTGCAGCTACTGGAATCTAAATTAAGCAGCAAGGGCTGGTTGAAACAGTATCACTAAGATTTGTCAACTGATAATGGGAAATGTGCTAGTTTATTAAAGTAAGAAATTGCTATGCTTCCCATTTCCTAGTTTTAAGTTATTTTTAGCTTATTATTTTTGACAAAAACTTTCAGTAAATATTTTGACTTTACAAACTTTGTCTTTTTGATTCACTCAGTGGCTTAGCTATGAATTAAAAAATGGTAATTTTTAATAAAAGGAGATTAGCTCTATAGGTCTGAGATAGCTTTAATATCTATATATCTAAAGATTAGCCAAAAAACAAAACTAATATGCTTGAATTTTTCTATCAATTTATGTTAAGTTGGCTATTAGCTAAGGTTAATTATTGGATGAAAAGTGATTTCTAATCAAAAATGTTATCACAATTGGCAGAAATTATATGTCAAACTAGCACCAAGAACAATTGCCAATTTTCTAATTGGGAAGTAGAGAATGCTTGTGAGTCAAGGTCTGTGGATTTGTCTAATAAAACAAACATTCTAGGCTCTACAAATAGAAGAACTTCCTGAGGTAGTAAATAAGGCAATAGTTTCAAGTGAGGATAAACTATGAGTCTAGAAGCTGGTACTGGCTTCTATTATGGATCCCGTTTGCTACAACCTGTTGGAGATGCACTAGGGCTCTCTATAGATCAGGTATGTACTAACTAATTCAACTGTCATTTCATCTGCTTTAGTTGAAGTACTGCACAGCATAACTTACGAGGGCTGCAAAGTTGATAGGGCTCACTTAAATCTATATATCAATAGCTACTACTCATATTTGGCTGTACGTTATTTGGTAGCATTTTTATAATAAGAATAAAGAATATGGACTGTTTGAAGATCAAAAGTCTATGCAATTTATTATAGTTTCATCTTTTTTTATATAATGTTTTGCTTTCTATTGAAAAATAAGATAGTTTACTCACTACCTATGTTTAGTATGAAAAACCTGTGCCCTATATAAGCAGATTTTTTGCTAATTTTGTATCAATTATAAATTAGAAAATTTGCAACCTTCACTTCTTCTCTATTTAATGCTGCATATTATGTAAACGACTGAATTAGAATATTCACCAAATGAGATTTCTCATGATAGTTATATCTAATAATATAGATAGCCTTCTGTATCACGAGTTTTATTGGGAGTCCTATCATATATCTATCTAATGCTTGTTATGTGAAAATAAAATTTTAGATATTTTATTACCACTTTTTATAATTTACTTTATTAGAAAAAATAAATGGGCTAATCTAATATATTTGTTATTTATGGATAATCAAAATTATTAAAATAAGCATAATGATTTTTATTGTGTAAATTTTAGATCTCTTATGGCCACCTATCAACCAGCTGCTGTATTAAAAGGCTGGTTATAATGTCATTTACTATTTTTCTAGATTATTAGCATGTTTTGTCTCAGTTTTGACAGACATCCGTATGTTGATCGTAAACTATTGTCTTTATTTCAGACAAACTTTATAGCTTGTCAACTCGCAGCTATACTCATAGCTATTCCTTTCCGATCATTATTACATCCTGCAAAAGTTTCTCCAATGGTAAGGCATATATTTGAAATCATGATGGGCTTCATACTTCTCAGCTTCTGTTTCGGCAGGTAGGTTTATTAGGCTACAACATTATAAACTTCTGTTTGTTATTCATTATGCTAATATAGCACATAGCATACTACTCTGAAACTAGTATACTGTGTATTGACTATGAAATTAGAATAAAGTTCAATGTACTGTTGAGTCCTGGTCAAGCTAGCATTCTTATGTGTAGTACAACTACTGATCATAAGACTTATTGAACTTTATCCATCCTAAATCACCCTAACAGTTGGCTTTAAAGTTCACAACATCAAAGTGTCAATGCCACTAGGCATATAGTTATAGACGATGGTAGAAGTATTTAGAATGTATAACATTATTATGACTCTATGCTTCTGCATTATACACAGCATTCTGTAAGGTTTAGATGTTGCTATACAGTTATGGAGTAAGATGTTTGGTACAATGTTGACACTGCAACAGTATAAAAACACATTTTAAATATGCGTTATCACATCTTTTTACACTCAATACAAAAAGCATATGAAACTATTAATAGTAAAACTTTTTAACAATACATTTAATAAAATAACATTATAGTTGATCTTGCTCCAATGCTTATCTGTTATTGAACACTCTATATTAGATAATATACCTATTTTTGTTATAATTCATACGTTGAAGTTATTTTCAGTGCTGCAATACACTAAGTATTAATCATCTTTATGCGGTACCAAAATATTCATATATTTATTTACATTTATCATGCCGAAACAGAATATAATGTGGCCAAATACAGAGTTACTCAATATATTACACATCTTCTTTAGCATTTAATATTTAAGGAATGCAGTTGTGACAGTATAGTTCTCACTGAGGTAACGACTGCTATATATTGTAGTCAGGCAATCCATGTGTTCCTACAAGCAATACTCTGCTACACGGCTATGCACATTCTACCTTCCCAAGTGCATGTAGTATGTTTTATCATCTCCCTTGGTTACTTGTCAGTTCTACATATATATAGAATGGTATACGACTATGGTGGCTATACACTGGATATCACTGGGTATGTACTATGTAAATCATGTTCTGTTGTTATATAACTCTAGCAGTATGTATATTGCTGTGCAACTTTCCCTTCTCACTCTCTCAGTGATGAGAGGTGATGTGTTCATATGGTACATTATGTTATATACAGCCAGCAGCTGTTACTCTGTTATATAATACTCTGTGTGACAGTTCTGCAATGTTGGGTTAGTCATCTTTATTTTGCCTGTGCAGCTGGTTATGTGATTTAGTATTATAGTGGTACTAATTCTTAATTGCCAACTTTTATCTTGTCAAATGAGGTCATCTCTGGGTCACCAGCATTGGGGGGATGATTTACTTTTTGTGTAGTATTTTGGTAGCAAGTCTTGATAACATTTTTTCATGGTACAAAGTTTATGTGTGATGATAGAATTTACAACTGTGACAATGTGACTGCAACAATGTAATAGAAAACTCTATGTTCAGTGCTTTACAATGTATCCAATCATCTATAATATATTCTATTATAATTTTATTAAAGATTTGTTTTTTAGAATTACAATTACAGCCTGTGCGACTCATTTATGTTTGGGTTTGTTAGAGAATTCTTTACTTCTGGATAGCTAGATAGCTGACACCACACAGTTTATACTCAACTACAAACAATTTTTCTCTCAGCATTTGAACCCTACTTTTTATCATTAATATAAAATATAATGCAGATTTGTATAGCATGGATTTAAACTTTCTACTATGAATTGTTGGTATACCGAGTTACTGAAGAAGAAATAAGTAAATGTCTTGTCATTTAGCTATACCCTAATGCCTTACCCTATAGTCTCATCAGCAATACCATATTTACTAGTTGGAGCATCTAAAATTAGTTATAGATAAGATAAATCCATTTACTATCAGTTCATTGAATATGCTATCATTTTGCAGGCCTTTGATGATAACTACCCAGAAACTTAGCGATTTGGCATTTTCTCTTCACGATGGTATGGTAAAGAAAGAGGAGGACCTTAACCCCTCTCAACTTAAATATGCTTTGAAGTAAGATTCACAGCTAAACTTACTATCTCCTTATGTATTCCTAACTATTCTCCAAGTTGAGTGATAGCTGAACATGCCTACTAGTTGTTGCTTTAAAAATATTAAGAGAATATTCCATTCAATGTTCTTATCAGTATTTATGTATTGGATTTGCTCTGTTTTTGCAAACATAGTTTACTCAAGGTTAAAAGGGCCCATGTTAATGGTTATAAATATGCTAATACATAAACATACCTGTAGTAGGGTTTTAAACTATACTTTGGGTTGCAGGAGAAATCCATCGTTGATTGAACTACTGAGTTACGTGCTGTCATTTCACAACGTAATGATTGGACCGTGTATCTTTTATAAAGATTACTATGACTTCATCACTGGAAAGAACATTGGACTGGGAAAAGCTAAATATAAAGTATGTGTTTGCACTTTATTGTCTTCCTCTGTAACTAGGAGGTTGCATGTATCCTGTGTAGTTTGGGAAAGTGTTATTTTAAAGATTTCAAACTGTGACTAAAGTTGCAGTCTGTCTCAGTTGACAAATTATAGCTTTTTTCATTGACTTTTCTAGAAATGTTTAACCACGATATTTTTAAGAAGTTTGAGCACTAAATGAACAGCATTTAGCATAGTGAAGTATAAAGAATACATTTAGTAAAATATAGGTTTTAATGAAATACAAGTACAATCATGACCTTTTAATAGTATTACTTAACCTTGTTATATGACCTTTGAATCAATTATGCCTTATTCAGTGTGTTTGTGTTTGTTGAGGTCTTTGAACTATGGACATAAAGCTAGAAGATGTTATTTTTAGACAAACTTTTAATCTGCTGCTCTTTACCACTTGAATTGAACTGAATTGAGTATATACATGTAGTTTTAATTATATTACGGCAGTACAATGTTTTTTGATTGGCCGAAAATGTGCAGTCTATAATGTTAATATAGGAAACAGGGGAGTATGACTCCCCAGAATTTGTGGTAAGTAAATCTACTTATTTTCACCCAAGTAGTACTTAGTTCTTACTTCGCTGGTGATGGGAAGCTATACTGCTATTTCTTTTCATTTGTTACTAATCAGAGCTTCGACCAGCATTTTTCAATAGTATTATTGTTACAATAATCAACATATTAGGTGTGTCTAAATGTACTGCCCACATACAAAACCTGGCATATCTTCATTATTGAAGTCTGTTTTACATTAAACGTTGTTACTCCTGTGTCTGCATGCTGAATGATGCTATGTCTGCTCTACCTGAAACAATACTGCATGTTGAGGTATTATTGTTATTTGTAGACATTATTAATACCTCAACAGTCTAAATTTTAAAATTAAATGCTTTTCAAGATTAATTTAAACTTGTAAGCTATATTACATGTTTGTACATACCATGTTACTGGTAAATAGGTAGTTTTACAAGCATATTGTAGTTTCATGTTTCATTTGTATTTTGTTTGGGAGTGTCATTTAAGTTATTCTAAGCAAGTTATATTTTCTCATGACATTTCTGCATCTATTATCCTGCCATGGGGAACATGTCTGCTTTATGATATTTTAATGTTACAGTAAATTACTGCTATGTGTATTTGTAGACCAGAGCACTGAAAAACACAGTAATATGTGGGGTGTGTGTGTATATTTTTTTGATATTGAGCCCCCAATACCCTCCAAACTTTCGAGGTATGTCACTGTTGCTATAATTTGTGTCCACTGTGCACTCGTTTGTATGCTGAACGTGCTGATAACTCCCAAATTGTCTCAATTACTAGCAACCAAGTGATAGTTTTCATACAGTTTTATATTAGACACGTGTGAGTAACTCCTCATTGATGTATTGAATATGTTGTATGTTGCTCTATTATACTGCATGTTCTTTGTTTTATATGTTTTAGGAGAGTCCTATCTGAATGCCAGTTTCCTGTATAAAGTAGGGTACATGGTATTTGCCATTACACTGGTTAGAGCCAGGTATTACTTTGCCTGGTGTCTGGGTAAGAATATTATTCTCCGTTACTTCTATGGTTTTTATTTCAGTTTAAAATTCAACTATAAGTTTCTATTTTCAATTCCCTCAGTTATTATAATTTAAAACTATTGCTAACTTTTGGTGTTGAACCTGTGACATTCATTTTGAAGTACATTAGAATGCAGTTTTGTTTTCTCACTTGCTTGTTTTTATCAGTTGTGAAAAACTGTAAGGTCTTCCACAACTGAATAGTTTAGTTTACTATTTCAACAAATGAATTTTTGTTGTAAATATTAGTGTTCTAACAGATTTCTGTTGTTTTTAGCCGAGTTAACCAATATAATAGCTGGGTTAGGTTTTAATGGACTTCTGGAAGATGGTACAGAGGACTGGAGCATAATAAAGAATGCAAACATACTAGGAGTAGAGGTTGGTGAATACTTTACAGTGGTCTCTTGTAAATACTAGAATGACTCATTTTTTAATTAATAGAAAAGAAAACGTGGTTTTGCTAATGAAATGCTACTATTAGGTGATATGCTCAACTCTCATGATAGTCATTGGGATCCTAATTGTTTTTAGCATTTTGAAGATTTACAAACACCCAGTTTTCATTGGGTGTTAAGCTTATGCCTAAGGAATTTCAAGATTACCTTCTTAAAGACGCATTGACCGATTTTTCATTGTGATTGGAAAGAAAATTGAATTAGAAAATTTTCAAGAAGTAGGCTGCTGGTTTGGTGAAAGATTTTTGCAGATCAACAGCATGTTTAGTAACTAACTTTAAATACAAGTGGTTATTTGCAATTGTCCAAGCTAGTATAGTCATCATGCCACTCACCAAACTGGAGAAGGTTGTCACTATGTTGTATAGTGGCTTTATATTGGCTGATAAGAATTAGTATTTATGGTACATCAACTTGATCAAGTTCTGTTACATCATTATGCAGACATGTACGAGTATGAAGATATGTATGGACAGTTGGAATATCAGCACACTAGCCTGGTTACGTAGAACTGTGTATGAGAGGGCGTATAAGTTCAACACTCTAGCGGTCTTTACAGTCAGTGCTTTCTGGCATGGCTTCTACCCTGGTTACTATCTGGCATTCTTCACAGGTGCTCTGTTCATCGAGGCCAACAGATCTGTGAGTACAATGTAGACTGAGTTCTTGCAGAAGTCCCAATATAATGCATTTTCCTACTTTCACCTCTGTATTTCAAAGCCTCATGTATTGAGGATAAAAAGTAATCTACAGTTGAAAATAATATATTACTAAAATCTAATTAATGTTAAAATTACTACACATTACTGTTTTGATGTTGAAACATGACACAGTTTCTTGAAGGATTTTCAACATGTTTTTAGTTATTTTATGTAGTCACCCTATATAGTTAAATGCTTTATTATATCTTTGAACTTTGCCTTCTATTTTTAAGATGCCTTTCAACGTAGTTGTCTCTTGTAATATACATGGGAGTTGTTGGTCTAATTATATAACATAAATACAAAAGCTTTGTTGTGCAAGATGGCATTATTGACAACTGGTTGCCATTTTGGTTTTATGTAATCTGGTATATTGTGGATAAAGTGTATGAATATAGTTTAGTAATTATAACAACGAAGAGACAGTATTGGCTGAAGTAATTACGAAATAATATGTTATAAATTTCTCTTTAATGCTGTAGATTAGACGGTTTATACGCCCATATTTTCAAGCATCAAAAATAAGCATACTGATTTATGATGCTATTACATTTGTTGGGACAAGATGTTGCTGTGCCTATATGGTTGTACCCATGTTGATCTATGAATTTAAACCTACAGTTGCAGTATACATGTAAGTAAAATCTGTTTATGATGTAAATAATAGTTTGGGCTTTCTGTTGATGCCACTATATAAGCGTATAAGGGCGCTTTCGGATTCCCTACGCGTAGCCTACTGGGCTCATCGATGAATTTGCTCACTTTTCCTCCGTCGAGTACCCCTCGATGAGCTTATTTTTTGATGGGGTACGCGATGGCTACCGAATGCATCGCGTAGGGGTACCCGTAACACCCATCGAGTACGGTATTGAAATCTCACACAACCTTCACCCTGCAGTACTGACGCAAGTATACGCATTTCTCACAACACGTGATGGAAGTTTAACACTAAGTGAGTTCATCTCTTTCCAGGACTTTTCAACAACGTGAAATTTTACTATTTGTGCATGACAATTACATGTATTATAACTAATTTTAATTTTAATAATGAGTTTGACATGAAAGTTGCAGATATAAGTAGTTTCACTCTTAGTTCCAGTTTCAATTTAACATTCAGCAGCATAATCCTTTAGTTATTGAATTTTAGTTTTATAATTATATTGATAGTCATATTCATATTGATATTAAATATAATATTTATATTATATTTTATATAAGAGTGACAGTTGAAAATTGTAATTTGTAATAGTGATAGTAATACTAAGAGTAAAACTAAGCGTAATAATACTCAGTATTATTACGCTTAGTTTAATAATAGAAATTAAATACATTTTTTTTATAATTTTATACGATAACCACAATCATAATGATATCGAATTCAACTCAAACTTGAAACTGTAAACACTAAACTGTACAACATTAACTATAAATATAAAAAAAATAATTACGCGTTGAACTTTATGAAAGTAGTAATAAGTTGAAGTTTAAAGTTTATGTGCAAGCTGCTCTAAAGCTTTTGAAATGCGCTCTCTATATTTTATTTTTGATTGCAAAGCTTCTCTTTTTATTTTTAGCTTTTCCTCTTGGTACTTAGAGAGCCTACGTCTTGATCTTTTCTCTTGTGTCCTTGTTTCTACGTCTTCAGAATCGATGACCCCAATCGGATTTACATCTCGGTCTTTGTAGAAAGCTTCTTCACACTGAGAAGCATATTGGAAACTGCTCTGGAAAGAGGGTAAAATTAGAGGTATATGTAAATGTAATAATCTTCATTTGAGTTGATAAAAGATTGTATTTTTGGAAATTATTGGAATATGTTCTTACTGGGCTATTGCCTGACTTTTGGTTGTGAGTTAAGGACTGTTTGTACTTCCTTTTGATATAATTAAATCGGTTTTTGACTGCAGTCGGAGTAAATCTAAAATTTTAAACCATATTAGTTATAGTTTCAGAGTTAATCTTTGAAGAATATGTAGACGTGTAATCGAATAAGTTCTAGAGTTATACTTTTCTTCTAAGTGAGCAGCCATATTCTTGAAAACTTTTGACTTCTCAACATTATTTTTGGCCAGTGTCATTTGCTGTTTGCCAGAGTGCTGCCACCACCACAGCAGCTTGTTGGTGTCTTCAACGGTGAACTGTGAAAATTGGAATTTTTTCAACTGTATTTTGTTCGTAACAACTTGTAACTGAGATGCACAATGCTGTTTGTGATAACAATTTTGCTTACCTCACTTGGGTCTTCCCCTGGCTTTTCTTTAGTACTCACTGAAAAAGATATGAAGATGGAATTAAGTGAAGCATTTCATAGCTCCTGTTTAGACTTCGTGTAATGCAAACAAGGTAAGTTTTATTTCCTACCTCTGCATTGACTTTCAGATGAACTTTCACATAATCTCCAAGACATATCTTCAACATCCTGTAGTTCTTGGTAACTGTAACAAAATTCCATCATTGCCTTGTGTTAGTCATGTAGTTATAGGATTAATAATTTAATCTGGTTCAATACTGCATACAAGACTGGGTAATATTGTTTAGAAAAAAAATTTAATTTGTTTGAAGTTGCAGACAATTTATTAAAACAAAACTGAAAATGAATGAAATTTAACATCAAAAGTTTAACATAATATTAATTGCTAAAAATATAATTTGCGATCACATCTCTTTTTTCTGCAGCATTTGCAAAGTCCAAAATACGGTAACTGTCCTCAGCCAATGTAGGCTGAACAGCTTTTATGTCTCCATACTCAATACAAATGTTATGAAGACAGCAGCAGACTGCTATTATTTTATTTGCCAATTCGATGCTAGTTTTCAGATTAGAAAGTCTAAGCCAACGGTTCTTTAGATCTCCAAAGCTTCTTTCGATCACCATTCTTGTCGATGAATGCGTTTTGTTGTAGATCTCCTTAATCGGTGAACCCTCTGGCTTTACGTATGGCACCATCATGTTCTCACTCAGCCCGTATGCTGCATCGCCTATGATGTGATATTGCCTGTTCAATGGCTTTGAAGCTAGCTTGGATCTCTGAAAAATATGGCTGTCATGGCATCTTGCCGACTGCCCAACATTTATATATAAAAATTTTTTGTTGCCATTACACAATGCTGTCAAATTGACGCTAGTATTATATTTTCTAGTAAAGAAGTCCAATTTTTCTCTTTGCGGTGGATGCACTTCTATCATGGTGCCATCTATGGCGCCCACCACATTTGGGAACTTGTATTTGTAGAAGAGCTGAGTGCTTTCTCTTAATTCTTCTACACTTTCTGGCATTTTTATGATTTTAGAAAGATTCTTCAAGACTGCACCAACTAGCTCTTCTAAACTACTGTGTGCAGTGCTCATTGACAAGCCAAATTTTTGCGATGTCGTCCTATAAATATTGTAACCTGAGTTTTATTATCATTTAAATTATTGTATTTGAATAGATATTCTAATTTGTAAGCTATAAGAATATGTTTAACTTAGTAGATTTACCTAAAGCTACTGTCACTGCCTAAATACCATAAAGCTACCAGGCACTTTTGTTGGCTGGTTAGACCGTGGCTGTGCGGAGTAAGCCTGGATTCTGTCATCATTTGCACAACATAGTTGAATGCATCTGCAAAGTTAACCACATTTCAGCATTAACATCTATGCACATCATATTTTTTATGCAACTTACATTTAGTGATCATACCATGCTGTTTTGATTATTGTGTAGTGTTATTATTGCTAGCATGAGTAATGTTATCAAGTGATGTAGTGCTACAGACTGAAATTTGAAACACACTAACCCCTTCCCATTCTAAAATGAGTAAAGAACTCTTCATTATCCATATCTCTTATCATATCAAAATATCGTCTGCTCTTGGGGAGGTGCCTTGGTATGTTTGGCATGGTGTCATCATCCTCAGATGAAGAGCTGCTGCTGCTACTTTCAAGCGATTCCAATATTATTGGAAGCAACTGCTTCAGCTGGTCTGTTTCTTCAGTGTTGGAGCTTAAAAATGTTGGGAAACTTGAGTATAGATTTGCCTTCTCTTCATTTCTGAACACGGACACCGTAGTACTCATAGTAGCGATAGTACTAGTAGTCCTTGACCAACACTTATTACAGGATACATGTATCTATGCTATATTTGATATAATTTATGCTATATGAAATATAGTAACGAAAAATTTTCTTCAAAACATTAAATTTGAAATAAAAACTCATAACACAAACATGGTCAATAATATACTTACGTTGCTTCTTCTCCATTATCTTAAAAAGTTATAAGTAATCTTCACTTTTAATTTGTGGTAATGTTTTATTATAAATCAACTTGTAAATTAATATAACATACATAATGACAATAGACGTTAATATTCGTGGGTAAGTTTACACCATGGTAAGTTATTGCTACTTACAGTTGCTTGAAGACTCCATAGTTTTGAGTTGAATGAATGCGTGAAGGATTAGTCGTTGCTCTGTACGGGAAAATATTGTGCAGACGAATTCGTCTGCAGCAGGCGTTACTAGTATACACAGCAAAATTACAAAACATTTATGGCATCGCTAATGTAGCTTGAGAATCTTAGTAGATACTGTTGGTTGCTAAGGCTAATATTGTAATCGACGCATTCGGTAACCACGAGTGCCCCGGGTACGCGTAGGGGTAACTACCTATTCTATCGCTTACACTCGATTACAAAAATGACGCAATGTCAGAGTAAAATTACTGTAATTGCTCGAATAATTGCGCCCTACGCGTGATGGTTACCGAATGGGCATCGCGTAGGGCCTACAGTTACCCCTACGCGTAGGGAATCCGAAAGCGCCCTAAGATATAGCTGGTAATATATGACTTTTGTTTTCAATATATAATGTATTATATTGAAGCATACTGCAGTTCTGTACTATGCTGCTGAAGCTAAAGGTTATAGAGAGAAACATGCAGTAGATGTTTGACAGCTAATATATGAGTTAATACTTGCCATCATGCTGTTAGAAGCAACTGTTTTGTTCTGTTAGCTTACATCTCTTTGTATGTTTCCAGGTCTCAGTACTGCTGGATGCATATCCTTGCTTTAGCAGCAGTCGTCTTCCTTCCCAAGAGGCCCTCCAGCAGAGACAAAGCATCGTAAGCTGAGCGGAGATTCGGCAATGTGTACAGATATTAACTCTTACTCTACGTAGGCAATTCACTTATATTATACTGTGACTAAGACTTACACCATACAGTAACTTACACTTGCAGTTTACAGCTACTTATACTCGTGTTGTGTAGTGACCTATGCATGCTCTGTACCTTTGTGTATGCTGGGCAAGGGGTTGTGGGAGGTGGTTGTGAATTTTATTTTGATTTCAAAAGAAGGCAGTGCTGCACTAATTTTTAACAGAAAACTCCATTCATGTTCAGTGTGATTAGTATTGGTATTGCCGTTGGTTGGTGGCAACGATTGATTTGGGAACAGCTGGAATAGTTTTAAACATTTGATTAATTGTAATTATTTGTTTGTATTTGCATTTTATTTCATGACTGGTCCAAAACTGCACGATATACACTATATGACTTACACACTCTTACTATTGCACAACGGTATGCACACTGCAGTGACTATAACCCCACACACACTTGGAATATGTAAATATAAAATTTTATATTTTGTGAAGTTTATTGTATACATTTTATGTTCAGTATGTACTCTTAATGCACATTATAATTGGATGGTTACAGGCTGTGTATATTCTTATCTGTTGAGATTTCTTGGTGGATCTTTCGTTAACTGAGTGTTGGTGTTTTCATCCTGTATTGTCACACTGTTGGTGTCTTCATTTCCTTATATTGCCCAATGCATATCATTTATAGTATCTGTTGCCAGTATAAAATAGGAAATTTTATATGGGGTTTTTATTTTAATGGAGCTTTGTCAATTATTATTCTGGTCAAAATTAGGTAAATTTTAATTTTTTATAATTTTTACAAATGTCAAAAATGTTATTTGAGTTGAAATACATTGTAATGTGTGTATAAAACAATATGCTGTGTCATTATTAATAGCACTAGATCAGTGAAAGAAATGTTTGGTATACCCATTCTCTTTCAACATGTTCACATTTGTTACAAATCAGCAATCTATATTCAGGCTTTGTTCGCAAGTTAATTGAACTCAACTATCTCTATAGCTGTGTTCAGTTTTATACTTTCAAGGCTCATAACCCCCAGAGATGCCTCAGAACTCTGGCTTGAATTAATTCACATTATAAGTATGCCTGGTTAAAAGCTTCTGTAAAAAAACTGGTCCGTAAGCCATGTGCTGAGGAGCGCAGACAGGCCATAAAATAGTTAGTGTTCACAGGCTAAGAAATATAATCATATTACTATACTACTTCAACACGAGATTGTGCTAGAAGGGTGCCCAATATTGAAGAGGATTGTTAGATGACGCACAAAGTTTCAGTCACTGAGTGCAGTGTTTGTATACAAGCCATTGTCTAAACTCTGAACTCCAAACTTGAGACCCCAAACTATGAGCTGCATCAATCGGTGTTCTTGTGGCCTTAGTGTGAAATTTGCAGGATATTTTATAACTTACTATTAAAACATTTAAGCCGGTTCAGTGATTAAGCTGTGGGTTGCATCAGCTACGAATAGCATGCAACAATAATATCACAGACTCCAGAGCCCCTGGGAATCTTCATCTGCAATTGATAAAAATTCCCCAATTAGTTTACAAAATGTATTGTAAAACAAGATAGTTTGGGTATACATCCCTCAATCTGTAGGTGGTCATAGCTAAGATGTATATATGAATATAAATGCAAAATGTGTAAATGAAGAGGGTCAAAGGTTCTTAAATAAAGGGACATCTTGTATAAAAATTAAAAAGAATAAGATAAAGCCAGAAAAAATTTGTAATTGCTAAAAATTTCTACCATTAAAGAGTTCAGAAGTTAGGAAATACAGTTTAACTAATCTTTCCTTATTTTAAAAAAATACATTAGAATAGAAATAATCTTTTTGTTGCTTTAAAATACACCAAGAATGATTATTTATGCAAGTGAACAACAAATTGTTGCAAATAGCAAAAAATATTGGGAGATTAATGTTAGAATTTGCCATGCAGATGTTGTAGTTAGTTGCAGTCTACCAAGCTCACCTGTGCATATGTCATTATATATTGTATGATCTTGGTTCATATCACAATTATTTGTTTAATACTTGTGTACATGAAAGATAAAACTTATCTATCCATTGTTTCTTGTATAGCATGTGATAAATCCTTTTACTGATATAATCATATGAGGGGCAAAAGTGCATGTAAAAAAGATAATTCAAATGCCAATTCCAAGAAATTGATCTAAAAATTATCTCACCATGTAATATAAATGGTAAAAGAATCTTGCAAGATATCATTGAGATTGATGCAGAGCAGCGTTAGTGTCAGTTTGCAATAAAAAGTTCTGCTATTAATGCGTCATATTATAGCTATCATGGTAAGTACACTATGTGTAATTACTTGCCAAATCAGAATGCTTTGAAGTTGTTGTGAGAAAAGGAGGTAGTATAAGAATAAGAAAGAAAGAAGAGACTAGGGCCATATATATATATATATATATATATATATATATATATATATATATATATATATATATATATATATATATATATATATATATATATATATATATATATATCAATCTGTGGACAGCAGCTGTTTCGGGATTTGTCCCCTCATCAGAACAGAGTACCATGGCCCACGCCTTCCCTATCGTAGAAACTTATAGTTTTACTATAGCATATTTAAAAGGTGTGTAAAACCGAGTAATATATATATATATATATATATATATATATTTCATTTTTAAATGTTCACTTATAATTACTGGCTTTATTTGTATAGCTCTATATAATCAGCACAACCTATTATAAATAATGTTTGAACGTATTACAAAGTTGCTTTTGACAAAGTATGAGTTACGACTAGACCTTTAGCAAAATCTTACAAGCATTATTAATTTGCTTTGAGCTGAAACTTTTAATCTATAAACTTGTAAATTGGTAAAATTTTTGTTCAATTGCAATCTTAACTTGAAAGTTTATGCATAACTTTCCACATACTGTAAACACATCCAAAATGTAACCCTCATGGATTATTGGTCATTAAATAATATAAATTATTCTTAATAGCTATAGCTTGAAAATGAACATTAGTTTGTGAGTTCCACTACTTTTTTGTACAATTTCAAACTCTGCTATAATGAATTCTTAAACTATTCTCAGTTGGTCACAAATTTTCTCATATATGGGGAATGTTCTCATCTAGAAGCTACACAAAGTAACTAAGAAGTCACTAAAAAAATTAAGCCAACCCTCTTTGTGTTTTACTCCAAAAATTACTGTTTAAATAAAACCAATATTACATATATATAACTAACATGCTGGTGTGCAAGTAACAATTAAATTAAATTATCTACTAATATTTCATAACCTGATGGAGTCCTATTGTTAACTTAGTATTTTAACTAATTCTTTTAATCTGTGAATAGTTTAACAATATGTATGTGCTCAATGTAGGATTTAGACTTGGCATGTTATGTTTATATTGAAAGCATAAAGCTGTTTACAAAACTTGAATTTAATAACAGCCTAATTTTTGTAGGCAAAAGAAAGATCTCTAGTGCACTTGCTGGTGGTTCTAGAGACGCTTCTATTAGTTACCCCATTTTGTATAAAAGCTCCAACACAGTGTGAGTTGTGTACACATGAACAGGCTAAGTGTCGCCTTAACAGCTCCCCAGTTATCCCACAAACTTTGAGTGTAACCATTTCAAACATAGAAATTTTATACAATGGAGATGCCGGAGTTAAACTAAGTGATTCCTTATTTGCCAGATATCCAAACTTGAAAATTCTTTCTACTTCTGGTCCTAACATTGTATCAATAGAAAACAGTACCTATGCTTCTCTAAACAAATTGGTTTGCTTGCGAATTCATCGTACAAGTATAATAGAAATTCCTGACAACTTGCTTCCAGAAAAAAGCTTGATTAAACAGTTAAATTTGACAAGCAATAAACTCACTCATGTCCCTTACAAACTTTTTCAAAACCTTCCCTTATTAGAAGAGCTTTATTTAGATGACAATAATATTATCATTACTGATTGCACTTCTATCGGCAATGAGTTTTTAATGTTGCCAAAACTTACAACTTTGGGCTTAGCTAGGGTTAATGTGCATTCAGCGTGTGAGAAAAATATCAGTAGCAACTTTTTTCAGCCGATAAGTAACACAGTTAAAGTTTTGGATTTAGACAACACAAATATTTTGCAAGAGAACTGTCCTACTTTACTGTCCAATCTAACAGTCTTAGAAGATCTTGACATCACCTTGGCAAAGAGCTTTAGCAGTTGCCCTGCAAAAGCTTCTGAACTTTTTAAAAATCTTCCACAAAGCTTGCGATTACTTTCAATTTACCGTTGGAAAACGTATAAGAGTCAATTATCAACTGACCAATGCATACTGAAGAGTGAGCATCTTCAAGGTTTAAAAAACTTGAAAAATTTGAGGACATTGAAAATGAGGTACAACACATTTATCTTTGGTCTTGAGCTGGACAAATCAGTGTTTGCTGGATTTAATACACTTGAGCAACTTGACTTAGGATGGTCTCAATTGACTGTTATTGGAGAGAATGTGTTTGAAGGTTGTCAAAATTTGAAGTCTGTATCATTTGATGGAAACCCTATAGGTTTTTCTGCATTCACAGCCCTCAGTTCTAAAAGCTCTTCAAAACTTTCAAGTCTTCAACTGACCAGGGTTGGCATCTATTCAGATGAGGCTAAGTCCTTTGACTTGTCTCGTTTTTTTCGCAATGTTTATCTTGAAGTTATTGACCTTAGTTACAACTACATGGACTATATTCCTATTTTTATACACGAGGCTTGGAAAGTTCATCCTTCACTTCAGAAATTGCATCTAGATCGAAACTTTCTTCGGCATTTATCCTCATCTGATGATGATGACAGTACAAACTTGGGGCAAAACTGCACAACTTTTCCTAATCTTAATGTTTTTACCGCATCCAAAAACAGGCTTGAAAACATTACTGGCTTGTGTGATTCATTGATTTTTCTGAATTTATCAGCAAACGTGCTAACCAAATACTGGGATACTAACTGTAGAGTATTATCTAGTTTAACAAACATCAAGGTCTTAGATCTGTCTCGAAATGACATTAGAGCCATCCCACACAGCTTATTCAGAAAAATGAGTCAATTGGAAGAGTTGCATCTTGAAGATAACTATTTGACAGCCTTTGAATCTGAAATTTTAAAAAACAATCCTTTGGTAGAAATTATCAATCTGGAAGCAAATGTTTTAATAGAAATAAAACTTTCAAGTTTTAAGAAGCTTAATAAACTGAGACAATTAATTCTAGATCACAATTCTATAACACAATTAGATGAAAACATTATTGAGCATTTGAAGATCTCGAAATCAATTAAAATGCTTTCCTTACAAGCCAACTCTTTGCAATGTACATGTGAACAGTATTTTATTCAAGAGTTTATAAAAGAAACCGACATAATTCCACAGGCGGCGTCGCTAACATGCCATGGCCCAGAAGATCTTCGAGGAAAGCATATCTACAATTACAAACGAAATCATTTTCTCTGCGACCATGCTCCCAAGCTTCAAATTGCTGGCATTGTTTTAGGGACCATAGTATTTGCAGTTTTATTTACCATACCGTGCTACAAATATCGTTGGTATGTCAAACATATTCGGATAGTATTTAAAGCCATTGCAGATAGGATTTCTGCTGTTCACTTTGAGCGAAAATGTTTGTATGACGGCTATGTTATGTACAACTCCGAATCAGATGATGACTTGCAGTTTGTAGTGGAGAAACTTAAACCAAACATAGAGAGAGAAGCTCAAGTGGATCAAGAGGTCTGTCAAATCTTACAGTCATTTAGCATATAGGTATAACTGATACATTGCCATTCATAATTCATAGCCGGCCCTATTAATTACACAAGGCAATTGTAATCTTAAATTACATCACATGTGGCCAGTCCTTATAAATTTTCTACTGTGTAGTTGCATTGTTTTACTATTAGTAAAATCACATACTAGGTCTAGTTCTTCTTTTAACCTATTTCATCTCACTATAGTGCTCTGAATAAGGCTTTTGTAATCCCATGATACTCTAATCTATACATGGTTGAGAAGTTTGGCTGTTTATATGCCACTAAATGTTTGATAATTGATGTGAGCAGCATCAGTAACTTGTATCGTACATCTTGAATATTTTTCCTGCATTTGCAAATTTTTAGAATGATTAACTGATAAATTATAGTTAGTGCATGTGTCATTTTATATATCTGGTTGCTTTCTACACCAGCATGTTAAGATGTTATGTGAATAGATACATGGTGTGTGGTCAATAATTTTAAAATATCAAAGCTGTCTAAGTTGTACATATAACACTCAAGTAGATCATGAAAAACAAGTTTTAATAAATGCTTGTGCATTATCTTATTGGACTTTTGAAATAACAATATATATCTTGTCTGCATATACACTACAAGCCTGGTGTTGAGCTACAAACTGTTACTGTTGAGCATAAACTTGGAGACCCAAAGTGTTATGACAAGTCATTTTTGGTGTTTATATGCTAAAAGCTGATTTTTATATAAATTCCTTTACATCTGTAACTTAAATGTTCACGTTGCTAGCAAGCTGCTTCTTCAGAAAATTGCGCAGAAGAAATTCAATGTAAAAAAAGCACTTACTGACATCACATTTTTAATAAATTCCTTCATATCATATGTATGATATATTCTAGAAGTGACAACCTGTATAACTACACCGTCTTACTGTTGTTTTAGCGTTTGAGACTTTACCTTCATGATAGAGACGCACTGCCCGGCACACCAAAATACACTGAAATGTTGTCTGCAATGGAGAAAAGTAGAAAAATAATATTAGTGCTGAGTAACTCATACCTTTCTTCTGCAGAATGTAGAGGTCAAGCAGATCTTGCAGGTAACAGTATTAGCACTTAGCTTTGTGCAAAGAGTTTCAATAATAACTGTAGGTATAGAAGAAAATTGTAAAACAAATTTGCTGCAAATGCATTCTTTATAATCTTATAAAAATATAAAAATTCCTCAGATACCTAAGAGCTTTTGCTAAAAAGCTAGCAGTTATAGAGTTGAAAATCAAAAGTGTAGAGTGGTAATTATACTCAAAGGAGTAATTCATGGCTTAAAGTAGTTTGATGAAACTCGTAGTTATATTTACTGTTGTGTTACAGGAAGAGAGGTTTATGGATTGAAGTTTTACCAGCCTAACAAAATAATAGTATTGGTAATTGAGCGGCTCAATGAAGATGCTGTTGAGCCTCCATTCACCTCATTGCTTACTGAAAATGTTGTCGATGTATGTATATGGTAATGTATTACTATTATGAGGTTTAAATTCTGTTAATTTATATAAATGCTGGGTCACTTGCAATCATTATTCATGAGTGATGCAGCTCATTGCAACTCAACATTAGTTAAACTTAAAACAGCTCTTTACCTGAGGCTTGGTGTTATATTTATACACAAGCAGATTTATGATGCAAATGAGAAAATGATGACTCGAGTGTGGCAAAGAACCAGAAAATTCATTTCCAAACCTCACTATGAGTTTCGACGAGAAACAAAAGGAGCTGCAGACCAGGTGGCTCAAAGTGAAAAGAAGCAAGCCAAACCACTTGTTTCAGAAAGAGAAACAAACATGTCTGCCGTGTAAACACAAAAAGTTTAAAGGTTCAAGCTTCTATAAAACGAATACAACTTGCCACTTAATAGTTCTCAACTGTCAATCAAAACAAATGTGTGCTGTTTACAGATAAGATCAAAATTGCTAAAAAAAAATTGCTAAAAATCTGCCATGATCGATGAGTCTAAACTCTAAATTATATGGCTTTAGCTAAGAATGATCTACATGACAAAAAATACGATTTATATTTCTAGATTTGTTTAGACTTTTATAAAAAACTCCTTCTCCCACTGGGATGTGAACCCAAGAACTTCAGCTTGCAAGCATACACACTAACTATTACACCATGGGGACACATTTAGGAGCAGTAGTTGAGAAATTGAGATAGCCTAACTTCTTTCATTCTGGCTTGGGGCATACGTTGAAAATCTTGCAAAAATATAGCTTCTTTTGCTACATTTTTAATCTAGAACATAGGTTTTTCTCAATTTCTCGATTATTGCACCTACCTTCCAGGGACACTACAATAATTGGAAGCTTCAAGTTAGGAATTTCATCATCTGTCAAGAAATGATTGAAATCTTTTTAAATTAAACTATTTGAAATAATTTAGATTGAAACACAAAACAAACAGAAAAAGATATATATAAACTTTACTCACAAACATGATCTATAAACTGATGATTTGCAACATTTTGCTAAAAAGTTTCATGTTGATTGTAAACATGTATAGTCAGTATAATAATGTTATGATGAAGATGGTTATTAGTGTGTGGATGAATACGTTACTAATTTTTGTTCTACATTAATTTTTATCTCTTTTTTTAAAAAAACCGTTGATTAATAAAAAAGTTCCAATAGCTACTTGAACAATTTTGTAGTCTATTTAAATTCATATTTAGCGAGCAAATAAGGATTTGTTGTATACAAAATAACTCATGGAATTTACATTATAACCCACTAAACTTGCCAGACGCAGTCTAAACTTTTCAGCTAAAAGCACTTCTGTTAGGGATATTGAATCTAATAACTGCAGTGAAAATGCTCTTCTATATAAATTATAACTTGACTAAATTTAGCAAAAAGGTATGAAACAATATTTTATTGCTTCAGATGAACTTTCTTTTCAAATATGTAAGTTTTTTATCATTCTTTCTGCAAATGTCTACAATATCTGTTACTTTCAAATGTTTATTCCACAAACACACAGCTTGTGAGATCAACATCTGAACCAATGTATATTGCATTTTATAATTAATTTGGCATTGGTAATCCTTTGAATCTGTTATCTCTTATGATAACTTAATATTCTATTAAAAGCTTTAATATATATCGTGAAATAACAAATATATGACAATAGAAAGAGTAACAGAAAATGTGCTAGTATGACTTATAGTAGGCTACTAGATTTGCTGCCCGGAGTTAGCGTGTGTTTATAACTGCCTCCAATTATGTATACTACAAAACCTCTGGTAACTATGTATTATGCATGCATGAGTATAAAAAGTGAAATCTAGCTTAACATAGCTATAAGTTACATTAAAGAAAACTTGGCATCTCTCATATGTTGTTAAAATTTAGATAAATATTTTTATAAAAGTAGCAACCAACTGCGATTTTTGGTCACTGAGTTTGATACAGGGTACATTTTGAGGTGCTTACCCCGTAAACCATTCTGATTGAGAGAATTTGATGTCATCCAAGGTATAATATTATAAAACTGGGCTAATATCTTAAGGATTGCATACTTTCTGGAAAATAAGCTGAGAGCAAACTAGTTCACTTTACTCTTTAACTAATAATATTGACAGATACAGCCTTAAGCCACAATCACATTTTAATAACAAAATATAATATTGTGTGTCATAGACAAATTGGACTATTTGGATGTAAAGTTAGTATAAGTATTATGACTCAGCATGGCAAATAAATACCATTATAATAAATATAATTGATCAACTCTGCATTACATCATATATAAATTATTGCTGATATGAGTTTTTGGTAAATTACAGATTGTGCTTAAACAACGGCTTCTAGTTACAGATTTCAAACATTTAAATGTTATCATGCAATTTTACTGAAATAAAAAACATAAAAAAAGTTAAAGGTGCACTTAAACTAGCATGCAGCCTTATGCAGTAGATCAAATCTCTTTTGAAAAATAATTCTAAAAGCAAAATACAGTTTCTTAGTGTGTCATCTCTGTAAATTTTGCTACAAGGGCATTATTTTTTAGTACAGTTTTATGATTTGCACACATAATGTATGTGATCTATATTCTTTTAAAGTCTTCTTATATTTATGACAGCTTGTTTATTTATAGTGTTGCTGAAAATAATCACAGTATAATGTAGGTACTGCAGAAAACAGATTTTGAGACATATATTTGTTTTGATCAATGAAGTATTGATAATTGGATTTTCTCACATGATAGAACATGTTAAAAAAGAGGTTATCTTGCTATCTATTCAATTATCAGTCTAAAGAAGCTGAGAAAATATTTCCTACTTTAGTCAGTAACTGATAAAACTTTGACAGCTGTTATATTAGTGTGTTTACATTCTGTCATGCTAGTGTCTTCTGTTTTCCTGTTAGCACACAGTAAGCATTTTATATTAGTACCTTAATAATTGAGAGCTTCGTGTCCCCGTGAGCTTAACAGGAGCTAGTACACCATGTTTCTGGTAAGACTCTATTATTATATTATTTTGTAAGTGAATTTAAATTGTTTTAGTCTGTGTAGTTTTAAACAATGAAGCAGTGTTGGGTACAAATTTTTTTTTATAAAATACAATCTTCATCCTTTGTACTAATAAGTTTATTTTCATAAACAGAGTTGCAAGAAAATGCTTTTTAAATACGATGCTAGTCTAGGCCTGTAAAGTCAATAATTTTTTAATAACTGTTTTAGACTCAGTAGCCCATATTGTTTTGCTAAAATTTCACTTTACCTAGTTGCACTTTGTTCCAGGAGTTGTTTTTCCAGTGGAATATTTTAAGAAGCGTTATCATCATGCTGCTCACATCTAGCTTGTCAGCATTCTTCTGCTCTGAGGAGCCTGAACTCTGCTCTCGCTGTGATTACACTGCTATTTGTGAAACAAACAATCCTTTGGCTATTTTACCTCAAAAATTACCAGTTAGCATCAGTAGTTTGGAACTGTTTTACACTGGTCCCAATGCTACTCTTGAAAAAAGTAAATTTTCCAAATACGCTGACTTAAAGATAGTTGTCATTTCTGGAAAGAACATTATTTCAGTTGCAGAATTTGTGTTCACAGATTTGAAAAAACTTGAACAGTTGGTAATCAGAGAAACTAATATAAAAATATTACCTGAATGTTTTTTGCCTCCTTCATTAAAAGTACTGCAGCTAGAGTTCAACAAACTAACAAGTATACCTCACCAAGTGTTTAAAACAGTGCCACTCCTCACAAACCTATCCTTAGAATTCAACCACATCCAACATTCCAACTGCCAGACTATTGGCAATGAATTCAAGCAGCTAACTAAAATTAAAAACATAAACCTCAGTAATTTTACAGTTGAACAGAAGTGTGAGAATCAAATTCCTGCTACATTTTTTGAAACAATACAAAATACAATAAAAGTTCTAAATTTAACTTACTCAAATATTTATGGTGGCAATCAAACCATATTCAAGAATTGCCGGCTCCTGGAAGATTTAGATATCAGTGCTGCAAAACAATATTTGAACTGTCCTATGAGTGTGAGAGAACTCTTTGAAAACTTGCCTTCTTCTATCAGAGCTCTCTCGCTAATAAGATGGCGAGCTGACACACCAGCAGACCCAGTATGCACCTTGACAAATGTCACCTTAGCAGGACTTAAAAGGCTACCACATCTTCGAGTTCTGAACACTCGTTATAGTGATTTGCTGTTTGGTGCAATTTTGAAAAAGTCCATATTCGATGGGTTCAACGAATTATCAGAGCTATATCTGGATTGGTGTAGATTCTCCATAGTTGAAGACAATATTTTTGATGGGTGCCCTAATCTCTCATACTTGTCATTAATTGATAACCCATTAGGCAACAGACCTGTTAAGTTGTTTTCATCACGAAATCAATCTAAATTACATTCACTGACCATAGCCAGTAACAGCATCTATGCAGACTTTTTGAGAAACTACAATGTAGGATTTTACCTTCAAGTTGCTCCCATCAGACACTTGGATCTCAGTTACAACCAGTTGCACAGAATCCCAACATTCACTGTAGATGGCTTTTCATTTGACTACTTAGAAGAGATTAATCTTGACCACAACTTTTTAACGCACTTGAAACTTGCTAACAACAGTCTTTTCAAGGAGAGCTGCGTACATCTAGTAAATTTAAGAACACTTCGTTTTAACCATAACCAGCTTGCAACAGTTGAAGGTCTTTGTGACTCTCTAACTCATTTGTATTTGGCGAACAATCAACTTATCACTAGATGGGACTACAACCAGAAACTTATTTCAAACTTGCAAAGTTTGATTGTCTTAGACATATCTGGTAACGAAATAGTCTACCTCAAAAAACAGCTATTTGAAAAAATGTCCAAATTGACTGAATTATATGTTCATAATAATTTAATTTCTCACGTTGAATTAGATTATGTAAGAAATAATCCATTGTTAGAAATCTTAGACCTTCGCCATAATTTTTTGCGAGAAATAAATGTTAAATCTATAGAACATCTAAAACACTTGCGGAAGTTGCTATATGACAGCAACTCTATTTCAATGTTAGATGAAGGTTTCCTTGAACACCTAGATAGTCTAAACTTTTTGGAGGAGTTTGGCTTACGAGGAAATGCTCTCCAATGCACCTGCACACAAAATTTTGTTCAGACATGGATTAGAAATACAAATTATGTGCCAGTAGCAGGTAGAATTGATTGCCATGGACCATCAAAAAAGTTAGAAGGAGTGAAAGTATACAAGTACAAGAGAGATTCTTATGCATGTGATGCTGAACGCTATGTTGTTGGATTTCTCGGAGGATTCTTTGGTTTAATTGCTGTAGTCCTGATAGCAATACCGATTTACAAATATCGTTGGTACATAACTCACATTAAAGTAGTGTTTTCAGCTGTCAAGAATCAAATTTTTGCTGTTCATTCTGAACACGTATGCTTATATGATGCTTTTGTCGTGTACAATTCTAATGCAGTAAACGACGCAGCTTTTGTGGTCAACCGTCTAATACCAGCAATTGAAAATCCTGAAAAAGAAAACAAGAATTTAAAGGCAAGTCTCTTATTATTTTCACTTGTAAATATCTCGAAATTGATACAATAGTTTTTAAGGAATCAAACTTTACAGCTGGATATCTTTTATTAATGTTCAGCTAAGGTGCAGTAAAAAATAAAATGTTAGTAAGCAATGCAATATCTCACAAAAGAAAAAAGTTAATTTATAACCTAATTACAACGTTACATTGATATACTAGAATAATTACTATAGTGGCACTTCTAAAATATCCAAGTTATAAAGGAGCTATTGCACCCTAAACATAAACGGTGTATAGCTATATTCATGATTAAATCACGAGTAAATTATATGCAAATGTGCTATAAGCTAATTTCTTAGTTTAATATTTATACCTTGCAACTCAAATACGGCATCAGCACAAATTATATTATAATAATTATAATAATTTGGTTTAGTTTACTCTCTGATCATAGATCTGCTATTCACATCTAATTAAATTATTATTATAGAACAAGTTGAAGCTGTACATCAGTGACAGAGAAGCTTTACCAGGGTCACATAAATACACAGAAATGTTGCTTGGAATGGAAAAAAGCAGGAAGATTATCATAGTTCTAAGCAATGAGTTTCTTGGTGATGCTGAATGTAGAGGTCAAGCTGATCTAGCAGGTATGAGTACTCAAGAGTAATGTAGAGATCGGGCAGACATTTGCAGTTCTAGCAGCTCTTGAAATGCTACATACTAAAGTTCAATATTTTGCATAATCTCAGCACAATTGAGTTTAAATAATATATGTATTGATTTGACTTTGCACAATTCATCAATGCTATTTAGAGAATAAGCTGCTTGATGAGCATAAAATAATTATTCATTTTAATCTACACTGCTTAGTTTGCCAAAGATTTACTTGTATCAAAAACCCCTTATTTTACTTTAAAATGGGGGAAATTATCATTTAGGTGCAGCAACGAACAAATTCCGATAGTTTAGGCTTTCTACTTTTCATAATGAATTTCTGGTGCGGGTTGAATTTCTTGCAAGGTCAATTTACTTTGCTAAATTTCTCATCTAAAACACAAGCTTTTTCAGTTTGCACCTGCTTCAGTTGATGCACTAATTAAGCGATTGCCTACCAACTGCAGGCAGAGAGGCATATGGACAGCAGCATTACCAACCTAACAAAATTCTGATAATTGTACGAGAGAAGCTGAATGAAGATGCCATAGAAGCACCTTTCACATCTTTGCTCACTGACAATGTCATTGACGTGAGTGTGAAATATACAGAGTTATCTCTCCACATTGTTCCCACTTGATGCTGCCTCAGCTCTATTTTGATGTAGTAGAATAAATGGCGCTATACTTTCTACATATTTGAGATGAAATATCTGAAGTCCAAGTGGTGCTAAACTTGATTAAAATAAAAAAAATTGAAATTACATGACATAAAAATTATATAAATAAATCGCTCTTTTATACAATATACCGAAAATGCATTATCTATAATTTATATGTTGTGGTACTTGTATTATCTAGCAATGCCTGTAGCATCATTTTTTTAAGTGAGAGATTAAGGACTAAAATTTGAAGGCTGTTTTATATACTATCATTCTCCCACAATATAATTTGCCTATCTAACTTTGCTATATTATTTGCAAATTTATCAGCTTAATGTGATATTATAAATAATATAAAATAAAATACTTTTTATATTATAGAAAATTTAGTAATTGTTCTTATATGTAATTATGGTTATCTCTGGCTATGTCAATATATATGTTGTACATTTGCCTGTAGCTTGACTCTCAAATATTTTTTGAATACATGTAGCTTCAAGACACGGACGAGAAAGTGATGACACGAGCATTTCAACGAATTCGAAAGTTTATAGCTAAACCTCGAATTCAGTACCAGCAGAAAATGAAGTATTCAAAATACTGCAAAACAAGGGATGGTAGTACAACTCCTACACATGAAAGAGACTCTGCCTCTTCACTAGTCTAACCTTAGGCTATGTGCCACATCACTGAGTAATCAGCAACCACCAGTCGAGCTGGAAATTATGATATGTTAGTAAATCCCATTTTAGTATTATGTATATAATCAAACTCTGATCATAATTCTGATCCAGCAAAAGTGTTTTACATAATGATTATATAAATAGCATTTAACTACTCAACAATTTTTACAATATGCACCATTTATAAATATATGTAGCAATATGTAAAATTATAATGAAAGGGCATGCTTTTGTCATTTAATGCCTGTTGGTCTGGGAGTGAAGAGTGTTTACTGTAGGTTGGTTTTCTATAATTGACTTTAGCCAGATATCAGCTAGTATAGATCTAGATTCTGATTCGAACTATAAAATTTTGCACATAATGTATTCGTTTCATTTAAGACAAGAAAAAAATTAGGAATTAAAGCATATTGTATCTCAGGAGAGCTAATTAAAAGCTACTCTAATAAATCTGGTAGATGATACTTAAAGCTTCAATGTTGATTTTATTATGTAGTTATTTCAAACTTTTAGAGGCAAAGCATCCCAGGAGACTGACAGTGTTTAGCATATGCTGCATTGAAACTGTTGAAATATATTTTGATTATAGCAGTTCAAATCTTGGACAACATATATATGAAACTGCACTTTTTAGGTACCTAAAATGCATGAAGCTATAGGTTATGCAAGTTGTGCAGCCCATTATCCAGCTTCAGTTACTAAAAATCTAAAATGTATCCCAGTTCAGTAGTTTCAGCAAAAATAAATAAATTAGTCTAAAGCCATTTTATATAAAAGCGAAACAAATACAAACACACATACAAAACTTATTCCTTTAGTCTTCAAGTCCATAATTAGTTACCAACACACATAATATAAAATTTAGAGTTAACGCAGTTTCTCTTTTAAGTAAAGAGTTGCTTGCCCGCGACGGTTCTATCACAAAAATTAGCTATCGTTTTAAAACAACAAATAAACGAATTATAAACGTTTTATTTACAGAGTTCCTGAGCAGAAACGTTCTTGACGTCTTCCTATAAAATATCGCCATATCATAACAATGGTATTAACATTCGATTTAACTTTAGATGTCAAAGCTGAGCTAAGTTAGTAATAATCATAATGTTGTGTTATGGCTTCAGTTCTGGAAAAAGATGACATCTCTAATCCCAATAGAAACAGCAGTGTTTATGGTGAAAGTGATTGTCCCGAAACTGAAAATTACAGCCCAAGTGATTTTGAAAAGCAAAGAAATAATAGCAGCCAACGGCTGTTAGCAAAGCGCTCACCAATTCAAAGACTGTTGAAAACAATTAAAGCGGAACGCCGAAGAGAAAGAACATCGAGTACGACTCAGGTTCAGGCTGAGACTCGTTCAACTTCATTGACTGGAATTCAAACTGCTAGCTCAGGAGAGTTTGAAGGTAATACTTTTAATTTGTATATTCATTATCTTTGAGTTCAACTTTTGTAATCATGCGTATATTAAGTTACTCAAAGTAGCCTACTGCTAAAGGCTAAAAGTAAAAGTAAAGCCAAAGGAAAGGGCGAAACTCAAACTATAACTATAAGTATAACTATAAGACTAAGAGTAAGTATAGGAATTGGTATTACTACAAGATTATAGTGTATTGCTATTAGTATTACTATTATTATTAAACTTAGTATTGATGTTTTAATTTACTCACTAAGTTCAACAATCAATAAGCTGTACTTCAAAAAAATAACTGAAAGTGAATAGTTATAATCGCAATATCATAATGGTAATGGTAATCATAATCAACAACCTAGTTTTATTCTATTTTTAATTTGCAAAAACTAATGATGACTGAGTATTGTCAACTCGCAGCAAATCTAGTTTGTGGCCAATCTAGTTTGATCCAGACAAAAACCTTTCAGTTTGAGTTTGAGTCAAGTCATTCAATCATCCATGACTTGGTCTCGAGTCTGTTAAATTTAATATGTAATTGGTATAATTTGAATTGGCTTGCTAGTGCAAATTGATATTTAATTATATATATTTTTTATGTTGTATAATATCATTAATATGTAATAGTGTAAGTTACACTAATCTTCTAAGGATTGTTCCTAAAAAAATATTGTAGGTATTACACCACCTTTGTTGCACTAACTAATCCAATAAATCTTACAATTGACAAGCTTGGTGCTTATGTTAAATTATAATTATTTTTTCATTTTTAGACAGTGACTATGTAATCTTTCATAGCTCTGCTAATGCATTCTGGACTTCTGTATTCTCAAAGTATTTCATTAGTGCGGACCCAGCTGACAGTGACAGTGACAGCAAAGATGATTTGGTGTTTTTTGTGAGAGACTCATCTGTACCTTTGCCAAAATATGGCAGCTCTAACAATATATCATCTGAACAGGTTATTCGAAATATGCAATCATCTAAAATTAAACTTCTGTCTGTGTACCCAGTTTCATTGCTTTAATTTTAAATGTCACGTGTAAGTACATAGTGTGCTGGTATAGTAAAAATTAATAAAAAGGCATTTAAAACTAAAATTTTCAAACTAACTTGCATCTGCTTAGTTTGAAGATTCATATATTCATACAATTATCATTTATGATCTGCTTATGCTGTCTCAATATTTTAATGATAAAAGTCGAACAGTTCTCTGCTTCAATGCCATGACCAATTTATTATAATTTTTATGTATCAAACGATTTTGATGTATTTTTTGTAAAATAATTCAACACAAATTTGAAAAAATTTTTACCCTAAACAATTTGCTGATCAATGTCCAAATTTTCTCGTTATGTAGTTTCAAGTTTGTGAAATTGTATGTCACTCTCTCTGCCTACACTCTTGAGAACTCGAGAGCTTAAAAAATTGTTTTCTTAAATGGTTGACATAAATACTATGAAAGATGAAATTAATTTTAACTGAACTGCTCTTTGTCTTGTAGTTTATTTTTAAGTTTTAGTCTTAGTATTGACTGCAAGTGTTAGTCACAAGCATAAAGCAAAGATCTGAATATATGGTCTAAGCCAGGCAATTAAATAATGGGTGACAACTGTGGTTTAGGAGAACAAATTAAATATGACAGCTATTTGCTGAAAATCTACACCTAACTAGCATGTGGTCTATTTTACTTTTAGCTTTTGAAGCCATTTGCTGGAAATTTAAATTTATGCACTTAGCCAATAGAAATACAGATAACTTGCGTGCTTTGCAGCCCAATATAGTTGAAATTTATTTGCTTTGTTTGCTCAGGCAGTACCAAGTGAAATGCCATTAAATTGTGCATTCTTTTTTATGCATGCATATTCAGAACTTGACATATATTTCAGTGAAAAACTATACTGGATTATAGCCAATGTAATTTGGTGTACAAATATAATGGATTTTGTAAGCTCAGCTGTACATAAATCTCCAATTGGTTGTCTTTAGCAGGGAGAGTTGGTTCAAGTATTCCGAAAAGATTCCAAACATGTGCCTAGTCTAGGAGATCCTATATATAACTGGGAGGAAACAGTGTACCTCAACCTTATTCTACAGCAGGTGTGTCTTATATACATAGACTGATTTAATTATATTCTTGGCCTAGAATCCCAGTAGTTTCTTCTGGGAAGATGATGTAGGATTTTAGTGATTTTTTTCACTCCTCTTTGATTTTATAATTTATTTTCATTTTGTCATGGTTTTGATATTTAAACATGTGATTTGCTTACAGCAATTGCATGGTTTGTTCATATTGCAGGTAAGTACAAAAATCACCAGCTGGTATTAGCTTTGCTTACTCAACACTCCAGGATAACGTAGAAATCTAACAGAAAGGAACAACCTTTTCAACAAGGTTGTTCCTTTCTGTTGGATTTCTTCGTTATCCTGGGGTGTTGAGCAACCAAAGCTGATACCAGCTGGTAATTTTTGAACTTACCTGCAGTATAAACAAACCATGCAGCTGCTGTAAGCAAATCACATGTTTAAATATCAAGACCATGACAAAATGAAAATAAATTATAAAATCAAAATTCGTAGCTATATATTGTATATCTCTAACTAAACAGGTTTTGTCGATTAAATTTATTTTCCATCTTTAGCTGGCGATTCATGCAGATATTACAGCATACTTGTAGAATGTGCTGCAGGATAATCTATATCATTATAAACTTGTACATTTTAGTTTGAGTATAATCTGACATGTGCTGTGTGTTCCCGGACAGGAAGTAGTGAGCTTGAAATACTTCGGAAATCAACACAGGCATGTTTTGCTATCCTAAACTTTATATACACTTTAATGTTAGAAAGAATTAAACTACAACTATTTACCCTCAGATCAAACTGGCCCTTACTAGTGGCACTTACCTATTTCTAACTGATAATTGTTTATACTGTATTCAGTGTTTCCAGCTCAGTTTGTTGCATACTGACACAAACTCTCTATGTATTGCAACATGAAATTTTTTCAATTGTACTTTTCTTAAATAATCAACTGAACATCGTAGGTTTCCATGTATAAAGTTTCCAGTCTTACAATTAGACAGCTTCTTAAAACATTCAACTCTGTATATAGTATAGTATATACTCTGTGTGTAGTATAATATATACTCTGTATATAGTATAGTATATACTCTGTATGTAGTATAGTCTATACTCTGTATATAGTATAGTATATACTCTGTATATAGTATAGTATATACTCTGTATGTAGTATAGTCTATACTCTGTATATAGTATAGTATATACGTACTCTGTATATAGTATAATATATACTCTGTATATAGTATAGTATATACTCTGTATATAGTATAGTATATACTCTGTATATAGTATAATATATACTCTGTATGTAGTATAGTATATACTCTGTGTTTAGTATAGTATATACTCCGTATATAGTATAGTATATACTCTGTATATAGTATAGTATATACGTACTCTGTATATAGTATAATATATACTCTGTATATAGTATAGTATATACTCTGTATATAGTATAGTATATACTTTGTATATAGTATAATATATACTCTGTATATAGTATAGTATATACTCTGTATGTAGTATAGTATATACTCTGTATATAGTATAGTATATACTATGTATATAGTATAATATATACTCTGTATATAGTATAGTATATACTCTGTATGTAGTATAGTATATACTCTGTATATAGTATAGTATATACTCTGTATGTAGTATAGTATATACTCTGTATGTAGTATAGTATATACTCTGTATATAGTATAATATATACTCTGTATATAGTATAGTATATACTCTGTATGTAGTATAGTATATACTCTGTATATAGTATAATATATACTCTGTATATAGTATAGTATATACTCTGTATATAGTATAGTATATACTCTGTATATAGTATAGTATATACTATGTATATAGTATAGTATATACTCTGTATGCAGTATACTATATAGAATGTTACTCTCATGATTATAATATTTTAATATCTAGAAAGTGTACGCCTCTCCTAGCCACAGGGTCATGGATTCTAAAGGTACCGGAGAGTCACTCTCGTACCCACATATCTTTTTCTCTGTCGACAACTTTGAAGAGGTATGAAGACAGGTTTTAATGCAGGATTTGTCATTTCAACTTATGATCTTGACTTCGTCTTTCATTATTGAAGTTGAATCATTTTATTTTTAGAATGATATTTGCTGAGTATATGTATTATATAATATGTTTACTTTTACTCTGTAGTTTAATGTATAAGATTTGATGCGTATGTTGAAGGCTTTCTGTGATATAATCATCAAAGACAGTGAGATGGTTTGTGTGGAGCTGGTTGCCAGTGACCGTCAGGGTGACTTCCAAGCGGTCATATTTATGGGATCTATCAAGTATGAGGCATTGAAGTCTGTTTTTGATAAAAGGGTGAGTTTTAAAGTTATGAAGCCTTTGTGTTGAATTTACTTGTTTCCTGGTCTAAGGAATTTGATGCATCTGACACTTGTCAAGAAGTATCAAACATTTTATATCGCAGCAGTAGCTGTAAGTTATCGAATGACAGATTCTGTTTGCAGCAATCCTCTCTCTCAGCCAAGATGAGGCAATCATTTTCTTGGGGAGTTCAAAGCCTGAAGTTGGATAATCGGAGAACAGAGTTTATTAGAATGAGAGGGCCTCAACGAAAGGGTATGCAACTATACAAATATACAAAGTTTAGAATACTAAAGTTGCACTTTCTCACATTAACTACATTTAAATTAATGCAGAAAGTTTTTGATGTGGTAAAAGAATCTGCTTCATAATTTTTGTAACTTTTATCTAAAACTGTCCTTAAGTCGCATCTATTGGGTGCTGTCATTTTTCTTGATGTCACACAGTGTTGTTAGCTATTTATAGTTATCTTTTGATGATGCATTGGTGTATGTCTTGAACAGCCTATAGCAATGCCCAGCACTATTTAAACTTATGATCACCGATTTCATGTTTGTATGTGTATATGAATGCATGATATTGATTATTTACAGTATAAATACATGTTATATTATTGTGCTATGATAGGCTATGCAGAAATGGCCATTAGCAGACAGAAAGGTGTGCCTGATACTCCTCAGACAACACCGCTCACCACACCTCATGATACTCCCAGAGAGACGCCTTCTGCTAGCCCCACTCACTCCCCTAGCAGGGAATCTCTGCCTCCATTTCCTGATGATGTTAGCTATGAGAACAGCAGTGCTCCGGTTAGTCACATGTCTTGTAATCCTTTACAGAATACTATAGTGAAGAGTTATGCAGCAGTTTAGCCTGTAATGTTGAAGATGTCAAATTAATCAGACATGCGATAATCAAAATGAGAATCATATATATTGTTCACATCCTCAAGGAATAGGGCATCGCTAATGTGATTTTGACTTTAGTGTAATTGAGTAAATTGGTTCTGTGATTGTTGTATGTCAAGTCTGTATATATATATATATATATATATATATATATACACATTCCACTCGGCACATAACTAAACACTATTCACTGCTGTATAATACAATTTGTACAAAGAGTATCCACTGTGACTTGTAGGATGGGGCTTCTGTTCGAGAGCGGAGACTTAGTGAATCACTGAACAGTTCTCCATTTAAGAATAGTTTACGTTGGGGGTTTGGTGGTCTGAGAAAGTCTCAGTCAGCTAGTGATCATGTCAGTCACATGACAAGTGATTCGGGAGAGGTTGAGGCCAAGAGTATTAGTGAGGGTTAGTGTTCTACATCTTCGCTTGTTGACTCTGTAATTCTTGAAATCTTGCTGCACTTCATGTCTTAACTAATTCAATTCATAATTAAATTATTTTAATAGTAAGATTAGTTGACATTAGTTTAGTGTGAGCTAACAATACTCAGTGTTTATGACACCCACATCAATGGTTGCCAAAGTGCTAATTTTTTTGTATCTCAATATTCAGAACTGCATCAACAAAATAATTCGGGAATATTTGGAAAGTCTTTTGGTCAAGCGTGGCATTGGTTTAAAGAACAGCGAAGAGCGGCATCGGTTGGACTGAATTGCTGTCTCACATACGTGACGATACCGTGGCACAGAATCATGGGCGATGTCCTTGACATTAGGTGCTCACCAGTACTGTCCTTTTGATTCCATTGCTATGCTAAAATTCAATCTTGTAATCTAGTCAAAAAACAATCAAACCTCAATTTGTTTTAGGAACTTCACTTCACATTTATTTACTTGAAATTAGTTATTATTCTATTATGTAGTATGTGCATTATATTGTTGAATGGTTTGAAATAATATTATTTTCTGGTACGTATAGTGAATCTAATTTCTAAATTATTCAAAATATATTATTCATGACATACCTTTTGATATTGCATAATAGAGACCACAAATCTTATAATTGTTTTAGCTGCTATTCTTTTGAACATGTATCATCCTTTTATTTTTTTACTGTTGTGAGCATTGCATTTTTAGAAATAATTTACTTTTGTTACTTTGTTATTGCGTGTAATGATATTGTCTATAGAAATAAACTAAGTTCTATTATCTGATAATCTTACACTACACACATGACAATGATGTAGAAATCATGTTAATGACTAGGTAATAATTAGTCTCATACGTTGACATTCCTACTACAAATGGGAAATAACTGCTTGCTGGGTGCAAAGGTGTTGACCTCAATTCAAATATTCAAAACTTGAATAAAATACATTTTTGAAACATGATTTATTATCTAAAATTATTTTTGCCACAGAACAGGTTTATTTTAACAGTTGAATTATTAATGCATAATAATATATTGCTATCCAAATATAGATTTTTATCAAAAAGACTGGCATCAATCAAGTCAAATTATAAAAATGAAATATAAACACAAGCTTTGCCGAACCACTAGCCTAGCTCTTTTGCTGAACCTAAAGAAGCCATGCACCCCAGAGGCTTAAGGTACTGAGAAATAAAGCTTCTAAGAGAAGCTAATTTCTATGGTCTCCATCTTCCAAGGACTACCAATTTCCTACAAGAAATAATCCAGTAAGTCAAATGAAATGTTCAAGCTTACTGGGTAAATTTTTGCTGCACTAATATGATTAATTGTGACACTATTATAATAAAATTCACAGAAGCATACAATTACTACACCACTTGGGTACCGTATGGGCATAGAATTAAGACAATTTTGCATATAAAAAGAAAAATCAATATCAAAGAGACAAATGTGCTCTGTATATGAAAGAAGATAGATATTCCAAGATGATATTACAGTGTGCCCGGCAAAGTTAACAAGTACTAACAACATCTTTGAGCATTACTAATAATGAGAATACAAAGCAGTAATTACTAAATTTAAGTATTATCCTTAGCTCAAATATAAAAAAGATGTGTATCATTAAAAATTATAATGCAGGCCTATTATAACACTATGGTACAATAAATATATAAACGAAGAATAGAAAATAAACTAGCTGACAATGTACATATTAAAAATACATATTCATTCAATGTAAATATTTTAGGTTTCTAAATTTTCTGATGAATTTCAGGGCGAGTTAGGATTAAAATTCTTGTAAGAACATAACTTTTTTCTGCTACATTTCTATCTAAAACACTTATTTTTTTATCAATTTCTCCACTATGCACCTACTTATAGCTTCTTTTCCAAAGAAGAGAAATACAAATTTCTCCTAAATATGGAGTAACTAAAAATAATTGATAGGTAGAATTTTTTATAGCAAACATTTTTTGAATGGCCATGCAAAATTCATTGAATTTTGTTCAAAATTTTGTGCTGAGTGTGAATTTAAGACATTAACATTTTAAAAGTTACCAAAACCATGGTACAAAAATTCTATATATTATTCTATTAGAATTTAGATGGCAACAACTTACTTCCAATATGTTATAAATCATATACTTATAGGGTAAACTTATCTTCATCTATAGATTCTTTTAATTAGCCACACCATATCAAAATATATCTACATAGAAGATTCTAGACTGCAAATGCTTACCCAATTAAATTATACCTATTATAAGTTGAGCTACCAACCTGCTTAGGAAAATTATTAGAGTTTACAGAGTCTGAATCTCCCGTAGCCAGTTTAGATGACCTCTTGTACATCTGTGACATCATTGGATCAGATTGGCCACTGAGTAACTTACTGGATTCGCTAGAAATGTCAGGCGGGTACATTTCCTGTGTGGTGAATAAACACATACTTGTGCAGTGTATAAAATAGTATAGCGGCTTCATAGTTCTACTCATGTAAAAATAAGATTTTTAAATTCTAAGGCTAAACTAATTGCACATTTAGTCATTATTATAATGTGCATAGACTCTATAATGAGTGTGCACAACTCTAAAGAGAAGCCTATCTAATGTATGGTGTATGGTATAGAACGATTCTTACAAAATCGTCTGCAAGTAGCAGGTCCAAATCTTCCAGGGTTTGTGTGGTTGGCTCACTCTTAACAACCTTTAAATATCAAACATACAACTTTATGAAATAAAATATTATGTAATATGTTATTTTAAAACTAATATGCACAAAAGTACACTTGAGGTGATTTATTAAATTCTTAAATTTTATTATTTGCAAAATTGCGACTTAAGAAAAATAATCAACACTAAAAATTGATTTGGTAGAAATGTAAATTAATTTACACTATTTTAAACAAACAAAATTAAATGTATAATGTGGTTGAAAGTTTTAGATATAAGTTTTGTGAATTGGAAAATAAAGTGGGATATAACTAATGCATTGAAACAGGTTTTAGACATGTTGCAAACCTATAAAACAGTAATAACTGATTCAATTTGTAAACTTCCTAGCCCCCAATAACAAATAAACTACTAAAACTACAGAACACTGAACGCTGGTAAGCACCTGGTTAAAGTGAGGAGGTACATCAATGCTCTCCGGTTGCAACTGACATGTTACTTTAGCGTCTAAATTCTGCTCTCTGAAGTCACTGGTGAAGAAAATGTTTTCTGGTTTTCTTGTCCTAAACAGTAAACACTTGATGTATGATACCAGTAGCCTACTTCTAACAAACAGCAAATGTAAAGCAGACAAAAAACAAAACAGGTTTCCAATAAGTAAGAAAGACCGATAAATAAATTACATTGAGACAATTAAAAGGCAATAAACTATTGCCAATTAAAGTCAATCCTTCAAGTAATTTTTTATTAGTATCCTCACTAATGTTGAGTTTTTTTTAGATTGACCCACTGATTCACTATAATATTCACAGCCAACATACTACACAATATAGTAGATTTATAAAACTATAACCTTGAGACAATAAATTAATACTGTATATATTTATATGTAAGAAATGGTAAGACAACTCTTTACTACATACTTGGCCGCAGGACTGCTGTACAGATTAGATGGTGAGAAGGGTGTCTGAGATGATGTCCAACAGTTTAAATCTATAAACTTCTCAACGTTCACAGACTGCCCACTCACTGAGGGGAATACTTCACTGATGTCTTCATTGAACTACAATACAATAGTTAACAAGACAAACATTTACACCTGCATGACAATACTGCTCAGAAGCTTGGTAATAATAACAGAATAATAAGTTTGATTTATACTAGCAACGTGGCATTCAAGTGAAATAGTTATTCAGCAAGCACTGCAAATACAATTAATGCATAAAGGCAACTTACCATGCTATCAGATGCATACAGATCGTCAAATATTTCTAAAAGCACAATATTTTATATGGAGCCAAAAACCAGTAAAATAAATTTAATACTGATGAGTAATGATTACTATACACTGACAGATTAGGCTGGGACTACATTGAGAAGAATTCCACATGCAAAGCTGAAAAGTTTCCTGTGGGAGCTATCTGCTATGCACAATATGTTGTCAGCAGGAGTGAACCTCAAGTGACCAGTTCTATAACTGCCAATGGTTTTACTGCCCTGCAGTATAAATTGTTTCCATTTTAAACCTCACTCATGTTATTCTCAATGGGACAATGATTGAAATAAAACTGTAAACATGAAACACAACAAGTGGGCTAAGCAATCAACCAATTAGATCATTGCCGCAGAGACTTTCCGCAGTGTTTGTCCAGTATTGTGATCGAAAGAAATTTGCACAAAAGCCCAACTTTACAATGTACAGAATTTTGCCAGCCAGGGCAAAAATCCACTTCATGTGGCTCTACGTTTAATGTTGCCTTAAACTTTAAAGGATGTGCAGAAGTGAATATATCTTGCAAGTATTTGTAGACTTACCTTCAGAAAAATCATCTACTTTTGATTTAAGTTCGTCAGGTGAAGAGCATCTTGAGAGTTGAGCAGTTGTTGTACCAGACAGTTCACTATATTGAATTATAGGCACATGAAGAAACTTAAAATACAAATAGACCTGATGAAAAGTATTGTACTTGCAGTGAAGCCTGAGCCTTATATGAAACCTCAAATATTTTCAACTTAGCAAAAATACAACAAGTTATTATTGAGTTTAATATCCTGTGATCATAGACAATAACTGCTGGAAAAGTACAACCTCTGCAGCTATATTGTATATTCACTGCATGACTATACCCTATACAGTTCTAACAAATTGTTTATATTGCAACAGCATATAAATCTCAACACTTACGATGGATGTAATTGAATATGTTTCAATAGAATTTTATAGAGAAGGGAGGTTAACTAACCTAAAGCATGAGTTGGCAACACTAGTGGATCTACTTGGTAGCCCATCACTTGAAGGAGTACTTAGAATGAATTCCTCACTGCAAGAAGCTGATGCTGAAAGGCTGTCAGAACGAGCACTCATCCTGTTACTGCTACTACTAGCTTGTACAAGGTGCACTCTTTTATTAGCAATTTGATTTCTATATAAGGAAAATCACAACTGCACTTAAATAATTAGAAACATTCAAAAACAATTGTGATCTAGCTCTTGTCGACAATTGAGTGAAAACATTAGCAGACTTAACAGTTCATACCTACGAACTTGCTCGGTTAGAGCGCTGAATTCCGACTTTACCGTAGACAGCGACTCACTTGTGTTGAATTGTTTATTTTTAGCTGCAATTAAAACTGTAATTTATTTATTTAAGCATAGGTTTTACACGTATTAAACTAGAAACAAAAGTTAATATTTTTGGACAATACACAACAGTGTTATTTGAACATCCAGAAAAATGCTGATATGTATAGGTTTAAAAACTATGTTTTATGCTGCAACTAAAATTATTAGAAATATAATGTGTTAGCCAACACTATATAAATCAATAGTATTCTTGCTAGTATTTTGTGTATACATAATGTAAATGTATATACATGTATATGTTATAGCGCCATGAATACACGTGATGAAAGAAAAAAATATTCACCTTCCAAAAGCTGAGATAAAACAACCTCTATCACAGGTAGCTGCTGTAACGTCATATTAAGAGCACCAATCTATGAATAAATATAGCACTAAATTTTTTTAAACTGCAAGAAAAGAAGGTCCACATTTTGCAATTAAGCCAAAGGTCAATATTTTCATACAAGTTCTGCCAGTAAAATTTAGGAAGTTTTGAAAGTACATACCCTCGTTATCTTGCCTCCTTTAGTTTTGATCTTTTTTAAGTTTGGATTGTTGGAAGTGTGCTTTAATAAATGATAGCAAGCATGCATGTTGGCTCGCCATTTGGCATCTGAAGCCTAAAATAAAATCACGTGTTATTTTGTCAGTACTAAGGAAAATTGCAAAATTTCTCATTATTTGCATGTTATTCATGTACAATATTGAGCAGACTTTCAAGGTGGTGTGTGTGCGTGCGCTAAGAAAAGAAACATGGGCGAAACAGTAAACTGCTTTTATTTAAAATATTCAATTGAAAAGTACGCTGTAGATATAGAATTTGACTATCACTGCTATAACACTGATGCATGATATTCAACTTGCCTGTCTATGCTTTCGGTGAGTATTCGGAGTGAGCTTTCCATGATTAGAAGAAATCATGATACAACGCCCTAGAACATCCACTGCTAAATAAAATGATATAGTAAATATAATATATATGTTAAATTAAATTGATTGAACCGATATTGTTTATTACTTTACACTGGCATAATATATAAAATATACTACATTGTGAATTTAACCACATATATGTAATGCGCAAGCTTAGTAAACTATAAATATCACTCAAAATTTGAGTGATATTTACAGTTTACTAAATATACGATATATTATGAAAAAGTACGGTATTTCAAATTCTTATATATATATTTTAAATGTATCTATATCATAAATTAAATAGTGCTCGAAATGTTACAATGTATAGTTTGGAAGGTCTTTTTTTTATCAAAGTATCAGATTACTATATATATATATATATATATATATATATATATATATATATATATATATATATATATATATATATATATATATATATATATATATATATATATATATATATATATATTGTGATAGATTCTCATCCTCTACTGTAACTGCGTGTGTCAGTATTATAATTACTGTTGCGTATATTTTGAATGCTGTAATTGTAGCTAAGTTGGGCTAGCTTTCTAATGCCTTATTATTGTGATTGTTGTTAAAGCTTTCAGTATAATGTAATTTTCATGAAATACGCGTTTCCAGAGTTATTTTCCCTTTTTGCTATTTTATCGTTTTGCATTAATACTGATACTGGAAATTTGTGTAGCTTTTATGAATGCCTTCAATAGGTTGTTATTATGGCTAAATTCTTGGCCTATTGAATGATTCATTCTCCTTTGTCTATTTTTCTTTTGTTACTGTCAAGCTTAACTTTCTTTTGTCTGTTGGAACATTCTAGATGTGAAATCTTGTGTATAAAAGCAGGCGAGTTTCCAGTGTAGATTCAGACTACTACTGGAGCTCGCTGGTAGTAGGACCACATAAGCTGTATCTGATACAATAAAGGTTATCCTCATTTGTACTCAAATACTTGGCTTATTCTTTCTAGAGCATGTAGGCACTAGTTGCATTCAGAACCCACAGTTTACTACAATATATATATATATATATATATATATATATATATATATATATATATATATATATATTCTGCGGTCATCAATATAAAAAGTCAACTTGAGATTAAATCTGTTACAGTATTGTCAAAACTATAAATATGTCGAGAAAATGAAGTCATGGAATATTTAACCAAGTCCCTCGCTAAAACATGGCTGCCTACACACAAGTATAGTGATTTGAATGCTGTAAACTAAGATTTCGATTTTAATCACAATATTATTATGATACTCCAAACATTCTAATTAACTTTATGCACATAATGATCAAAATAAGTCAATAGGGTAAATATTAAAATAAAAATAAATAAATTGATCAAATTTCTAAATTACTAATGAAACCATAAATCAAGATATAAATAGGCAAAACCATAGTTTCCAATTAGTAAAACAGGTGAAAGTCAGGTTTATTTAAAGCTATTTTAGAGAGACTGTTTTTCAATTTCATAAAAAACTATGGCTAATATAATCAGCTGGCAGTCATCTATTAGCATGATTATGTAGCTTAATAATTTTTAATTTTAAAATAAGTAATGTGTTTCATATTGAATTGGTAAATTCATGTACATCTAAACTATTCATCAATGTCTATCAATTGAATAAAAAATTATTTTTGGTCAGTTATAATATATATTCAATATAATTCTGACTTGAGGAAAAACAAGGCCACTCAGACTGATTTAGGCCAGCTAAAGTTATTAAGTTGAATTTGAGATTTTTTTCTGTGCCTTTATTTGATTTGCTTTTAGTTATTGATTGAACTTAGTATGGCTTGAGCCCAACTTTGCTACTAAACAGGAAGTGGCCTTATGGCAAGCTTACAAATTAAGTATCACTTTATAAGACATAAGTCAAAATGTGACTATAAGTATAGGTAGATTTTAATTTAAATTGTAAATGATTTAATTTTATATTAAAGTTACATCTTAGTTTATAAATATTCTATAAAAGTTCAATGAATATAACACTAGCTTGTAGAATTGCAGCTGCTGACTCTAACTCTAAGTAAAATTAAAATTCAAATCAAACATTAGTATGGAATAATTTGTACAATCTCAATACAAATTAAGTCATTATTATACTAAATATAATCATAATGATTTTTCTTATAATAATCATAACAAGCATCAAATTACCCTTTTTAATCAAAAGTACCTGAAATTGAATAGCTTTGAAATTTGGTAAATCAAAATACATCAATAGTTTTCAAGTTGAAGTTCAAGCTGAATTAAAAATGGTTATTAGGTTTATTATAATTATTAATAATTTTATTAATACCAAGTCTGATTAACAGTGATGGGCAAGACTAAGATATAAAATTTAATAGTAAATGCTTATACTTCATAGTCACACTCATACTCATAGTCGTAGTGATAGTGATACTCATACTTATTGGCGTAACACTTTGACTTACACAAATACTTGAGTAACTCTGTTAACTTCTAAGGCTAACCGTAGCACTAATTGTAATAGTATAAGACTGAGTATGGCTATGAATATATCAGTTAGTAAGACTAATGCCAAGTACAATACCATTAAACAATCACTCATGTTAAGTACCATGAGTAAGAGCAACACTAGCACTAATGACTAACGGTAACTGTAGGCGTAGCAGTTAGAGTAGCCATAGGTCTGCTAATTTGAATTTTAAGCTGAAAGTTAAACTTAAAGTGACACACTCATGGTGAAAATCATTTGCTACTGCACTTATACTACAATTTATTGTTACTGTGACGTAGATAAAGACTAAAGTTTACGACAACTATTCTAATAGTAATACCGTTACTATGAATGCAAAAAATGAGAAGTCTTCCATTGGTACAGCTGGCTTCAAAAGTGTGCTGCTTCAAACTTACCGCGTAGCAGAAATAGCTTATTCTGCAATTTTGTGCGGCTGCTCGTATGAGCCACTCGACAATTTTAATTACTAGTGTTTTTTCTAAATGGGCTTGTAAGTTATCGCGAGAAGGCTACTCCAAACACATCTATCACAAGGAGACAACTCCGAAAGACTAACTTTGAATCACAAGTGAAACTTGGTGGCAATCAAACAAACGTGAGCCACACTTGATGATTATAAGATACAAAGTTATAGTTTTTATTTAAATTTGAAGCAGTATATTCACTAAACTGAATCTTCTTCACTATTTTTACTTTCAAGCTAATATACGAAAATTGCAAGGGGTGGTGAGGCTTAAGCAAATTTGAACACATATTTTGTTCCTGCACATGCATTTAACACATATGTATATACTGTCTGTATCTAATTTTAGCATACTGTAATTTAGCTGCTTATTATTATTGTAACTTGTAAGCTTGGAATAGTTGCTTGCTTCTGAAGGTGTATTAAAAATGTGTTCTCCAAGTGTGAATAAATTTATTTTTTCAAAAATATATAATAATAATTTTTAAGTTTGTAAAGAAAGGTATTTTAAAGAAATGAAAAAATAAAATTAGCTTGCTAATTATCTTCTTCTTTTGCACTACCTACCACAGTTGTAGACCTATTGTCAACATTATATGATGCACATATTTTTCATTAGTCGTAATTGTTTATCATGGAGCAGAGTGGTATAAAAATTAGGGATAATGGCACTTGGAAAATGTATGTATTAATATGTAAAATTTTGCATCAACATTCTTTTATTACTGTTTTTTTTTGCATACATGAAATTTGATATATTATTACTAAAAAATTTGGGTTAGGTACTTATGATGGCTTGTCTATATATAGGTTTATGCTAAAATACAAGAAACTCACACTTGAATGCCACACAGAACTAACTACTATAAAGACCTATAAAAAGCTATACATTAGAGATGCTCAACACATGTTTATCTAATTTGTATTACAAAACTCTCAGCATTTATGGTGAAAGTTTCACATGAAAAGTCAATTTCTAAAACTTGCTTGAACAATGTTATAATGTACATTACATGATGTTGCCATTAAAAAAATCCATCACTGAAGTTTTGTGAGCTCCACCCTGTATTTGCTAATGGGTCATGAAAAAAAGTCTATCAAACCTATTATCCTATTCAAAATAATAATTATGTTAAAAGACTCAATTTATAGTAATTAACACTTATAGCTCACATGTGCTCATCTCAGTTTTATGTAAAACAGATTATTCTTCAATTTAAATTTAGTAATTATTATTCCAACTAATTAATAGGATCTCTACTTATTGTGAGTGTATTTGATTGTAATATATATTATATACTAAATGCAAAGTTTAAGCAGATTGTTAAATATTTGCTAATTTAAAAACTTAAAAAACGTCATATTCACTTCACTTTAGCTTTTGTAATTGTCAACATGACATTCAATAAAGCCATTTACTAAAGGATTGAGAAATATTACGCTGCTAATGTTATAGGGCAAATGCTCTCTTATAAGCTGGCTTATATTGATGGAGAAAAAAATTGATTAATGAATACGCATGCTGTAATATAAGGCATAGTAGGTATTGCTGCTGGACTTTGTAGGCAATTAATCAGTATCACTGTTAGTAAATATTAAAGGGTTACACGTTGCCTGATATATTTAAAGTATATACATTAGATTATAAAATATCTTACTTCGTCTCAAGTCTTATAGTCTTCTTGTTCATTAGCTCTTCCATCATTGTGTTCAAGGAGCTTAAAAGCTTTAGAGCTTGGAAATATGTGTAGCAAATATTGACAGCGACTACCAACTTAAAAAAAATGACAGAGGTTGCTGCTCAATCAGTGATTAGATTTAGAATTGGCAGCGAAGATTTGGATTTTACAGATACGGATAAACTTATTCCAGATGTTGAATCACCGCTTACACCTCTTACACCAGCAGTGAAGCAGCAAGAAACATTACAACAACCTAACGGCACGCCTCAGATACCTCCCGTATCTCATCAGCCAAAAGCTGTTGGATCTCCGACCTTAAAATCTGACAGTGCAGGCACAACTTGTATACACAAAAAGGCAGATTACAGAAAAAGTTATCAGTGTAACAATGCTTGTGATGTACTTGGTGGGCGTGAAACCAGTGTTAGTAATGGGCAGGAGAATATTTCTCTGCAAACTATAATAATAGAAAACTGCAGCGAAAAGGAGGCAGTGCCATCAGCAAAGCTGTCGGCATCTGATAATTTAAATCCTGCTTCACGTAAGTCCAGTTCTTCAAAATGGAATGAGCTGTTTATTAAAGTTGCAAAGGAAATGAAACCAAATAGCAAAAAGAGTTCACAAGAGCCGCTGAGGGATGATGAAGATTCTGGTCACAGTTCTAAAGTGAAAAAAGGTAGCCGATTGAGCAAACACCGACTCTCTGTCAGCAGCACGCAGACGGCAGAGTGCAGTGAAGATGCAGAGAGCAAGAGACAGCATAGGTGAGCATATCGTACTTTATAGCGTCTAATGTTTTTATCTTGTTGAATTTTTTTTTGATGGCCAAGTACTACCAGGGTTGCTATAAATTCTGCAGTGTCCTGTAAATTGATCTCCTTAGAGCCTTCTAAGCATGTAATTATATAAACAGGATCATGGCAAAATAAATTTTAAAGTTTACAGATTATTAAACATTCATTTTAAAAACTGCTAGCAGTTATGCCATCTTTGATAGTTTAATAACACCTTTAGATGAAATGAAAAAGTCTAAACTTTGTTGTCTAGCTGTAAGTATAAGGATGGGATCCCATTATATTATTTTCAAATAGTTAAATTATTAGCAAATATGAGCAGATAAATATAGACAATGTGATTGCAATGGCTACTAGTTTGCTATGATGTAATTCTGCTTTTGTATCACAACACACTCCAAGCTTATTTAAAGATATCAGATGTTTTTCTTGCCCTGATATCTTGGTACTTTCATATATTTATATAGTAATGTGAAGTTCTAGCTATGCTAGGTATATATGCTTATTGACTGTGGATATAATATATGCATGCATATCAACCAACATACTGCATACTGCATTTATGTTATAATACAGCATAGAACATACAAATGTCATATTATTTAACCATCAGACTGGTATTTTAAGTTTATACATGCAAGAACTTACTACACTGAAACAACTTTAGGAAAACAACGAAAATATTGAAGTTTCAGAGAACTAAAACTGGGTTTTCTTCTTTGGCCTTATACTTGTTTTAATGATCAAGACTTGTTGTTATTTCTCCCAAGGGATCCATCCATGTGTGTTATCCCAAAGGTGATTTAATGTAGGCTACTTTTTTGTTCTCAAATATATTTCTAGTGTATTCGGAGATATGAACCTTGAAAATGACCAATGGAATACTGGAAGGGAGATTGCAGAGCCCGGATTGAAAAATCATCTCTTTTCTTTCATACAAGCTGCAGACAACAAACTGGCTATGAAGCTGTTTGGCAGTCGAACAGCCCTGCAGAAAGAGAAAAGAAGGCAATACGCATCAAGTAAATGGATTATTCACCCCTGCAGTAACTTCAGGTACATGTAATTATGACTATATGCAGCATCACCATAATGTTTAGCATTATATGTAGTCTATATGCATATAATTATATATATATAATATATATATATATATATATTTTTTTTATTGTATATAGGTGTTCATTAATTATCATCTATTGCAACCCTTTAAACTATGTTCCATAACTCCTTCTTAACTCCTAAGTTCATTGACCATTTATTTAGTTCTCCACGACCTTATAATTAAGTATTTTTGCAATTTTAGTTAAGAATATTATGTTATGAAAGAGTACAGCTGAGGTTTTATCCCTCTAAACGCATGTAATGAACTAATTGTATAATGTGGGTAAAAGAGAATAGATAAATGAATACAGAAAAAAGATGACTGTACTTATATAGGAAATTGCCGTTACTTATAAGACTGCTTTTCCATGCATACAGTAGATCAAAGCTATTGCTAAGAAGTGACTGTCATGATTGTCAAGCTAATCACTGTGTCTTTCAATGACATGAAAGCCAATGCTTGATTGGCTTCTCAGCCATATCTTTTGTGCACCAAAAGCTGATTTTACTCAAACTGCCAGCTTGCAGTACTTTAACAAGTGTGCTTGTTCTGAACACGTGTCAATACACTAAGTTCACAAAAGCAGCTGATTGCCTGAAAGATTGCCAGGCAAACACCTCAACAGCGGAGAAGTCTTTGCTACAAGAGGTACACTGCATATGGTGAAACATATGTTTATGGTCTGTCTCTCTGTAGTAGAATAAAAATGTGGATTTGCTGACTGGGGGTGGGGGGGGGGGGGGGAGCACGTAGTAATAACAATGTTTTGCTTGGTACGCAATATCAAGCTAAACTGCCTATATTTGCATGCACATTAATATTGTAACTTTACAGGCTAAAAAACTATGCTTGCAGGTTGGAACAAAACAACGATTATGTAATGTGTTATAGGTAATACATTGTAACAGAAACTTGCTATAGTTTTACTGCATAATGTATTGTATTGAGGCCTAAGAATGACAATAAAAGATATTGTATTAATGATCCAGCTGCTAGCTAGTTAATTGCTAGAAGTGACAGATATAATATTGAATACTGATTACAACACAAAAGAGTTATTGCTGAGGGCAGAATAATGAAAAACAAACAGTATGATCTTTGTTTTAAACTGCTGACCATAGAAAGACACTGTGATGACTTTGGATAGACTTCCTATTCAATTAGAGAAATGAAAGACATGCAAACTTGATTGTTGTGACACTAAAGTTAATCAATTTATTTAGTGTTTCCACTTGGCTTGGTAATTTTAATTATATGTCTTTCTGCATGTATCTTATAGGTCATTACTAAGAAATTAACTTGTAATTAAAAAAGCTGTTCATGCATTTACTCAACTCATCTTGCAGCTGCACCAACAGCACATGCAAAGATTCTCTGGTCCTAGCAGCTTATACTAGCTATGATCAGAATGCCTGCAACACTAATATATGTTATGTAACTAGCACTAATGAGTGGTAAGGTTTGTTAGAAGGGTGTGGAGTTGTTTAATTAAGTTACTAAACATAATATAAATATTATACTTTCTGGAGGAAACAGGTATATTAATGTACACTAAAATGAAGCATGGAAAACTTAGTAATATATTCTAACAATACACATTTACAGTATACATTTAGATTCCTTTAATGCATCTATTCAAGTGCTTTAATCTGTCAGATTATTGGTATGGTTCATACAGAAATAACTTGTCAGTTATAAGTGTTTATTATTGTTTGAAACAATAAGCTATCTGTATTATATATATATATTATATTTTAACCCTCACCCATCCCCACCTATCTCTTCTCTGTCCATATTTTAATGTATGTATAACAAAAAATCTGGTTAATGGAAACTAATAGAACAGTTTGAAATAATAGGGAGCAGCCTTGGCATAATGTGCCCCAAGTAATGGGTCTGGATCCAAGCAGTACCATAGGTGATGCCAACAAGAGCATCTGTTAAAATTGCTCCTGTGTGACAGTCTTTAGTCTACTTATAAATTTTCTTGTTATCAGGGTTTTCATACTGAGGGAGAGTATTAACAAACAGGAGATTTTTGAGAGTATCTTAAAGTAATATTTAATGAAAGAAAACATGCATCACCTCATCCACTAAACTATTCCCTTCTCTAATAGCTCAGCATATTCTATGTCTAAACTTCAGGAAGCACACAGTATGCAGGGGTCATGTACCACAATGCAACATAATATTCTAGAGTATCAATATGGGCCAGAAAATTTGCTATAAAATCATATACAAGAAACAGCATTGAAATATTGTAAAACTAAAGTTTCAATAAGTTTAGTTGTTTTTTAACTCTTCAACAATGCTTCTCATATATAATTTTAATGCAATGCTAATATTTGTAGTACAGAGTGCTCATTATGTGTATGCATGAGATGTGGTACTAGTGAATATCAAAACAGAGAAAATACATTGTAAGTCTATGCTAAACACACACAGCCATGTTTTGCCTGCAGTTCAGTACTGAATCAGCTAGTATTGAGTTGAGCTCTCATATGTGTTGGGCTAATTATAAGAATGTTGATTTAATATCTATCCTCATAACACACACTGGTTATTTGCCTGAAACCCTACTATTCATAGATATATTAAACTCCTCCGTCTTCACATGAAATCAAAGTTTTCATGAGCTTGCATCTAGCAGCTAGCGGGTCAATAATATCGACACAGTTGACTCAATCAACTGGGTATTTCGAAGGTTTTCTGTTCAATCAAATCATCAGCAACTGCCTTGCAAGTTAAGTGAAGCGAGTTGGTGCGTGACTATTGCAACTTATGTACATGTTACCAATATCAAATATATTTATGCTAGTAAAGTATATTTAATCCCATGATAAAATATTTAAACAATAAAAGCTTAATTAAAACTAGGAAAATCCCTTTGATAATATATATTTTAAAATTGCCCGCTTCTGATTTCCGGCAAGATAAACAAGCAAATGAAAGGTTAATGAACTAATCTTGTATGCCGAGGTCAGACACAAAGGCCTTGGTTCAAACTTCCTGTGAAAGAGAACTGTGCATGTAGCTCACAGCCGTGGGATAGATGGCCTCTGAGCTAACTGATCATCTGCTAATATTCTTTTACGGTGTCCGGTAAAAATGGCACAGGTAAAATGGGACAGGTAAAAATGGCACAAGTAGCAAAGTATGTGAAAATGGCGCATTTTCAACATTAGGGGCTTGGGGGTGGGGGCTAGAGGTTTGGAATTGAGGGGGGGAAGATTTGGGTTTGGGGATTGGGGCTTAGGTTTGGGGTTTGGGAAAATTTAACATCAGTTTGCCATTTTTACCTATTTTCCATTTGTGTCATTGTTACTCATGCTATTATTACCTGTGCCATTATTATCTGTGCCATTTTTACCAGTGCCATATTTGCCTAAAATCATTCTTTTACAGGTTGTATTGGGACTTGCTGATGCTCATCTTCTTGGTAACCAATCTGGTTGTGCTGCCAGTCGCAATTGCCTTTTTCTTCAGTGACATGGGCTCTCATTGGATGATCTTCAACATAACCTGTGATACACTCTTCATTCTAGATATATTCATCAATTTTAGAACAGGTAGCTTGTAATTACATATTTTTTTTCTGACAAAAATAATGGACACAGTATCTTGTGTGAACCCTTGGAGTTTTAGTAACATAAACAAGTAATACTGTGGTAATAAAGTTTTTAAAAACTACATGATAAGTAGTTTTGTGTATTAAACTCATCAAGTAAACATATAATATATGTATATATTATGGTGTCTGGTAAAACTGTAAATATAAAGGCTTATAAAGGCAATGGATAAAAATTGCACTTTATTTTAGTGTTGAGATTTTATTTAAGTAGTTATAGCAAGATATACAAATGTTTATCCACAAAAGCTAAAATCAATAATATAAAAAGACTTGCAGGGTGAAATGAAACTAAAATCAATTACGAAATTTTATACCTTTCATTTGCAGTTCATTAGCTTTTGAATTTAAAATTTGGCTTCCGCTATTAACTCTTAATCAAAGAGTTAGAGAAAAATGGCAGCAAGGGAGTTATAATGTAATTATTGCGTTAAACTAAAATTAATTGATGAGTATTATAAGAACTGCTTCTTCAATCTCTGATTGGTTGGCATTTCAAGAATAAGTTCGCTTGTGCAAATCCATTATAATATGAAGTCTAATTTACCACAATCCACCGATGCTGAAATGCCTTCCGTATTTTGTATACCGTATACAAAAAATCTAATAAAAATGTTTACCTTCAGGTATAATTGATGCAGACTCTCACGGCAATGTCATACTAGATGGGAAGCTGATAGCCATACGCTACCTCAAAAGTTGGTTTGTCATAGACTTTGTCAGCAGTATGCCCATAGACTATATATTTCTCAAGTTTGATGGCAGCTCATATAAGGCTGGCAGAGCTATTAGAATCCTTCGACTAGCCAAACTTCTGCAGCTGCTCAGACTACTACGAATATCACGACTTGTTAGATACATAAGGATATGGCAAGAGGTAAGCATTTTGTATGTTATTTCATTCCTTTTTTAGTACGTGTTTAAATATGCAACGTATTATGCATCTTTGCTTGTAGCTATATAAATATACTTTTCCTTTATTTTGTAAAATTCTGTGCACTGTGTGTGTATTTGTGCATTCCTGCATATATGTGTGCATATGTGTGCATATGTGTGCATTTGTGTTCATGTGCGTGTGTGTGTGTGTGTGTTTGTATGTGTGTTTGTATGTATGAACGGATGGATGTATGTATATGTGTGTGTTCGTGTGTGTATGTGTGTGTATGTGTGTGTATGTGTGTGTATGTGTGTGTATGTGTGTGTGTGTGTGTTCGTGTGTGTATGTGTGTGTATGTGTGTGTATGTGTGTGTATGTGTGTGTGTGTTCGTGTGTGTATGTGTGTGTGTGTGTTCGTGTGTGTATGTGTGTGTATGTGTGTGTATGTGTGTATGTGTGTATGTGTGTATGTGTGTATGTGTGTATGTGTGTATGTGTGTATGTGTGTATGTGTGTATGTGTGTATGTATGTATGTGTGTATGCGTGTGTTTGTTTGTGGGTGTGTGTGTATGAATATTTTATTTAAAGTCATATAATACTTAAAGAACTTGTTTTAGCAAGTTGTAGAAGCAAAAAGTTGATTGGATGATTTTTGTGCAAATGATTATAATATGATTTTATGACTCACTAATTTTTCTTGCATTTTGCAACAACTGAAAAAGTGTGATGGGCTAATTATTAGTTAACCTTACAACCCATGTTCCCTCAAGTTCAGATTGCATGTCTTCATATTAGTGTTACTACTTTAACTGTAATCTGGTGTTAGTATTTTAGCCTGGCTTCTATAGTAGTGAGGATATTTAATCTGATCTGTGTGATGGTTCTGCTATCCCACTGGAGCGGGTGTATTCAGTTCTTTGTTCCAGTTATACAGGGTTGGCCTGAAGATTCATGGATAAGCATTGAGAAGCTGCAGGTATTTCTGTCTTGTAATGCAGATTTTAAATAATTTATGTAGAATTATTGTACTGATTGTTATATCTACGAATAAATATGCAAAGATAAAACAACTTTCCAAAAATATCTAATTTTCCAGTATTTACATATTAATAGCAGCATGACAGCCTGACAGGGCATTTATTAATAGAATAAAAGCTTCTGTTGATAGATGGAATATTTGTTAAGCAAAGTTTTTTTTAATTTTATATTTTAGTAAAAGGTGAACATCTCTTCTGGCAATAGTATATGAGGAGTTGTCTGTACATGTGTGCTATTATAGATGGTTTGTTTATTTTAGAATGTGCATTGGTGGGACCAATATACAAAGTCATTATTCAAAGCTCTGTCTCACATGTTATGCATAGGATATGGTCAGTATCCACCCAGCAACAACACAGACATGTGGCTAACTATTGCCAGTATGCTAGCTGGTGCCACTTGCTACGCGTTGTTTGTTGGTCATGCTACAACTCTCATACAGTCATTTGATACATCCAGCAGACAGTTTCGTGATCATGTGAGTCGATGCTCGTAACACAATACTATAATGAAAACTTTTCAAATTATTCGGTGTTTAAAAAATAAGATGATATTTGTGTTATTGCTTTAGAGCAAATAAAAAGTTTACATATGTATATTTTTATGCTGTCTACTTTAAAATGCATGTGAAAAATTTAAAACAATAAAAATCAGTTTCAAATTTGATCTATCTAGCCACTTTTGATTTGCTCAAATCAAAACACCAACATCTTCAAATATATGATAATGCAACTTCATAAGTTTCTGTTTCAGCTGCAACAGGTGAATGAATATATGAGTTTCCGAAAACTCCCACAGGATTTGAGAAGAAAAATTACAGCCTATTACGATCACAAATATGGAGGCAAAATGTTTGATGAGCAAGTCATATTGAATGAGCTCTCTCACACGCTTAGAGCAGTAAGTAACAAAATGCTTGTAGTGACTTATAATTAACAGGCTAGTTTACTTACTTAAACTTGTTAAAGCTTAGAGTTGGTGGTTTATTGTTTCTAATGCACTAATATAAGATCGCTATCATAGCGGTTGTAAGATGCAAAATATAATCTATTTAGCTTTTCTTTTTAATTTAATATACATGCATTAGTTGATCTCAAAAATGTTATCTTTTGAGAACAAACTCAAAGAATACTCGGCAACACAGTAGTTGTTGATTCTAATTTTTATCAGCCAACAGTACGTCAATATTCATAAAAAATATTATGATTGGCAATCTAGTTCAAGTTTTCAAATTTATATATGTAAAAACAATATACACAACATTTTGCTTCAAACTCTCTTTTGCTTTCCTGATATCTAAAAGTTTTTGTATCGATGAAATGGTTTTACTATACTGAGTACAATAATACCTGCACAAAGCACATATTATAAATTTTATTGAACAAATAAGCAAAAGGGTCTTATTATACTAATAGAAAGCTGAATAATCTCTGCTTATGACATTTTTATTGTCTTAATGTTTAGCAAAATTCTATGTTGTTTAAAATCCGCAAGTTTCAAACTTTTCAATTATGCAATATAATGCAGCAAGTAGGAAGTAGCAATTGATTGGTGTGTAATCGGCAGAATTTTATTTAAATAAGATATATAATTAAATATTGCAATAGAGCTGTTGGCAACTGCAGTAACTTATTTTATCTGATTATTGTGTATTACACACAATATTATTTTTACTTGAGCTACTGGTATCAAAATCGCTGCTCAGTATTGTTATAGTTTGCTGACGACAGCCAATGTGGGTTATGTTGTGTGTTTGCACAGTTAGAACATTCCCTCTCAATGAGGTTATAAGAGAGAACCGAGTAGTGTTAAGATCGAACAAATATATATATTTATAAAAAATTACATCAATATAGAAAAGCACACAATACAGAGAGTTACACAGTAGTTAGCTTTGTAAGGCGTCTAAGCATGGAATGAATCTGAGTGCCTGTGAGACTATCTTCTGATTGGCTGGTATGTTTCGGCGGTAGAAACCGCGACAGGGCTGGCGGGTGTCGTGCGCCACCACCGCAGAGAGTACGGTATTTCACAATGTTAGCCTGAGCGTAACGAAGAGAGTTATCATACCTTTGACTATAATACAGTTACGCTTTGCATGCAAATGTTTATATGCCTAAGGGTCGAGGGGGAGCACACATGCCCCACGCCTGTTACAGTATTTACAATATTGTCTAAACATGCATCACAATATATTAAAGTTAAAAATAATTTACATAAACATACTAGTTATAGGTTTTCAAAACATAGTTACTGCAGGCAGTATATTGTGAAATATTGTAAACTTGCAGGACATTCTATACCACAACTGTCAAGCATTAATACATACAGTCCCGTTCTTTGTGAATGCTGATCCCAACTTTGTGAGTGATGTGATCACAAAGTTACACTATGAGATGTATATGCCAGGAGAGTTGATAGTCAAAGCCAACACAAAAGGGGATAAAATGTTTTTCATACAAGAAGGTACAGAGATGTTATTTTATTCTATGCTCTTAATACTCTAATATACCGACTAAATGTTTTGTGTAATAAAAACCTTTTTTAACATATTATCAGGTATTTAAAAATAGGAGGATATTTGTGTGTTGCCTTAGGGCTCAGAGCAACGTAAAGTTTGCACAGAGATATTTTAGGTTGTCCATTTTAAGATGCATTCGGCAGATGTAGAACAATGAAAAGTTTATTACTCATAATTAATATACATCTAGTAAATTCAATGTGATTTAGTATAACTTCATAATGCTACATAATATGTTTATTATTTTGAACACCTCACTTTATCAACTTGGTGAATGAAAAAGCTACTGATTGCCAAGTAGGCATGTAAGGTTTATATTAGACAGTGTAGTAAAAATATACTATTTTCAGGTTTAGTTGAAGTGGTGGATGAACACAATGAGAAAGTGGTGACCAGGTTGTCTGATGGTTCATACTTCGGTGGTAGGAATCACAGCACTCAATTTATTCCTCTAATATAAAATATTTCCTAATCATACATAATACATCAGCTTCATTTTCCACTTTGTTGAAAGTCATGTTATAATAAAGTTGAATTACATTTTTCTTTGTTTTCAAGAAATTAGCCTACTGTCTAACCAAATGAGAATGGCCACAGTGAGGGCAACCACATACTGCAACTTATTTTCCTTGTCAAAGGAAGACTTTGACTCTATACTAATGAGTTATCCTCTCATGAGAAGAACTTTAGAGACTATAGCAGCTCAGAGATTGAGACATTTGGGCAAAGACCCTTCGATGGTGACTTCAAGAGAGAGTCTTCTTGATGACGTGAATGGAATACAAAGAGCAATGCAGGTCTGTCTGTACAAAGAGTCTTAATTCTACTCTAACAATTATCTTTATTTTTTACTTTTCAATTTATTTGTGAATTATTATAATTATATTGTGAGGCTGAAACTATTTAATTTAGCAGGTTTAAGAGCTATAATATAAACTTTGTAATCTGCTTAGTTTCAACAAACGCTTGAAGACAAATGAAATGGTAAATTCATCCTCAGGAAATATGGCAAAACAAGGTAATACATTTTCAAATACTGCAGCCTTGTAGTCTGAAATATTCAAGTTCTTCTTTTGCCTTGATGGTTGTTGGTGATGAGGTTTGTTAGCATGAGTCTTCACATCTTGTTCTAGTAAGGTCAAGCACAAACCAAAATTCTAAAAAGATGTCATTTACTGGCTTTGCATTTACTACAAGGCCACGTGCTTTTGATGCAAATATTTTGGTAGTTTCTAGCATACACTGCTGTATAACCAACCAGAGTTACAGAACATTAGGGAGTGGTTCAAGTTAAAGCTAAATAACAGTTACATAAAACTAACTAGTAAAATAAACCAACTTCGAAATCCAAAAGCTAAGGTAAACAAAACATGATTTGGTTTAATAGCAGAACTTAAAATTTAACCATAAGCAGAAAACAATACACATTTTTAAATTATGGTTGATCGGCTCAATGAAAACTGAATTTTTGAAACATTTTTAATTTTAGTGTCTAGCATAAACTTACCAATATACCAAACTATAGAATACTGCTATGATTTGATTTTTCTTTGAATAGCAAAGTTGTAAATATGTAAGTTTAGGCTTGATAGCTAGTAACTTAATAAATCAGCCTAGCAGTTGGTAAGTAGTCATTGCTACACAACCTAGCACAAACTCATCTGCAGAGCTGTTGCAACATTCTCAGTCATACGACATTTTAAAGGTGGATCCTGAATCGATATCTGACGATGAGGAGAATGCAGATGGAGATGAGAACATCTCCAGCAATAACCAGTTTCTCACAGCAGTGAAAAGTTTTTTCACCACAGACTCAGATAGACACCGTCAGCTGTTCAGACCAAATAGCTACATATCATCTCCGAGAAGAGTAAAAGAGACCACGTCAGGTCATACCAGGTACTTGGTATATTATTGAGTAGTTGGTTTATTCACAAATGAAATTGATATACAATAATTAATCAACATAACCTATTTTACAACTTGTGGAAAAATTTAGCCTTCACATACAATATAACAGAAATTCCAATAGGCTAAGTTCTCTAATTAGTGCTATGAATTTTTTTTTTGAGCCGAAAACCTGGTAAGATATTATGCCTTCGTGTTAATCCAGATAACGGGTATTTTCAATTTTTTCTGTCCTGTCCATGTTGTGTGTGAACTAGGAGAGTGATTTACCACAAATGGTGTATTTTTAATTCACTGCACAGTAAAACGAGTGAGTTGTAACGCATTGTCAAAAGAGAATTTGAATTCTTCTTCTTGACAAGGCTCTCGATTCTATTTATAGCAAGCCACAAGTGCCGAGAATACGGAGTAATCTTCACCACTTGTTGGCCCCTGTAGTTCTTCCAGCTGGTCCCCGCCGGTCAAAAAGCTCAATAGAACTTTCTAGAATGAAGTCAGAATCTCACAGCTGCTCTAATACTGAAGCAGTTAGCGCCCACTCTCCATCTCTAACGGACAAGAATGCTAATCATATGCTACAACTTCCAGTAAATTCTGCAACAACTAACAGACTATCTGTTCCAACATTTACATCTAATGACAACATAACATCTTTTTCTAAGAAATGCAGGGTAAATAAAGATATTGTGTAAAGTATATTGATTTATATGGTGGCGCAATATTCTTATAAGTCTGTCTTAAAGTTTTATCTCATCATTCTTAATATTATCAACACAAATCTAAAAAAATACTGATATATTTTTTTAAAACCATTATCTATTTTTTCATAATATATTTGTATTTTATTTATTGTAGAAACAGTACTGCATTAAGTTAAATGCTGATCATTTTTTATGAAATGAATTTAAACTTTCAATAGTTATATAGGCCTACAGCATGTAAGCAAGCACTTGTCTTTTTTTTTCTTGACGCGCTGTGATATAATTATTTGCATTTCACATGCTATAAATTATTTTCAGAGTATGGCTCCACTGATGAAATACAGAAATGATTGATAAATTTTTCATTACAAATGCAACATTTCAAAACAGTGGAGTGGAAATGCAATAGGTATACTGGTTTCCACAGGTAATAGGTGTTAGCAAGGCAATTGTTATGTTGCATAAAATAATCCAGTTGCAAGCTGGTAAAAGCAGCATTTTCTGTATTTCCAAAGACTTGGGGCCTAATGAGACTTTTGTGAAAATAATAGATAAACTAAAATTAATCACTATTTTTATTCACAATACCCAATAATTATGACATATGTAATTATAATGCAAATTATTGGATGAAAATATGTAAATGTAATATAAAGTGACTATAACTAAGTATAACTTTAGTTTATACAATTGCAAATGCATCCACGAACCCAATGCACCACTAGATAGGAGAAAGTCCTGACTAGTTACTGTTCCGAGTGCAGCTAGAAATCACTATAATAATTAACACAAAAGTTAGCAAATAACTGATCAAGTTTAGAGGCTAAATTTAAACAATGTCTTGTCATCAACAGCAGGCGAATCATCATTTGAGAAATATCAGCTACACACACTCAAACCATAATGCCTTTTTACAAAAAAATAAAATGTTGTACTTATAAAGATATTAAATTCATATTTACAGAGATATTTGCTAACAAACTTACACAAAATCGAATTATTGACATCAAAATTGCAAAAACGTTAAAAATAATGCAAAGAAATTCCCAAGACAATATAGTACGCTGCAGCTTTGCTGCAAATTAAAGCAACCAACTGCAATCTGACTGGCCTTTTCGATGCAGTTTAGAAAGGTACGAAGAAAATTTTGTAGGTTAAGAATTATTGATGACTTTCCAATGACGGCTTTTCTTCACCATCTTCACTAGATTCTTCAACAATTTCTTCTGATTCATTCTAAACACACATTATGAATGTTTATACCCCATAACCTTGCTTAAAACAACATGTTGAAATGATTTTTTCAACTAAAAAGTTATTTTCAACACTAAAAAGATAATAAAATAGGAAACTTGATTTGTGTTTTATGCAGGGTATGGTGTTATATTAGTACACATTGGGAAAGGCTTACCAAAGGAGTAGCATTTGCAACGAGAGATTGGTATGTCCAGGAGTGCATCTAAAAATAGAGCATAAGTTAGTTATCTGCTCTTTGGTACAATTAAAACTGATCACAGGTGAAAACAGCTATTGAAATGAGACAGCTTACTTGCCCACCAAATTTCAATATCATTAACAACAATACTGATTCAGCACTTCCATAAATATTATGATGAGGGAATAAAATTAATTCAATACGACAAATGTAATTATATCAACAAACATATCTAGACACTAATATATGAAACTAGTAACCATAGATATAAGTAGAGAAAGTATACCTTGCATGTGAAACTACCATTATATAAACTACAAGCTATTATAATGGTAAACTGCCCTTCTACAGTGTGCTGTATTATTATAGTATCAAGTTGTAACAGCTGAGCAACTTACTGTGATAGGAGCTGGCAAAGCCACACCCTGAGCTCTATACAGACACACTCCATCTCCCTCCTCCTTCAGCTTGTGTATCTGAAAGAGGAACACTTACAAGGCTGACCATATAGAACTGAATACAACTAATTTTCTGCATAGAAAGTTTTCGAAAGCTATTTGAGCAAAAATAGTTGTTTGCTTGAAAGATGTACATACAAACAACAAACAACCAAGAATTGTTTTCAAAGCTATTAAAAATGTCATGCAAATCAATCATGCTTTCATTTTGTGCCGATTTTTAAATACTACTGCATTAGTGAAGCCAATCGAATTGATGGCAGTTAATTAGTCTCGAGCTTTGTCTAGTCATTTGCATAAGAATTCTCATGGGTGAAATAAGATTTTATTGACAATAAATACGTCTATTTAAGAAAGACAGCAACAACAAAAAGTGAACAACTAACACAGATTGTAGGTGTTACAATAAACCACCTGCAGCTTAAAATAGGGCAAAGTAGTAGTATATAATGTAGTATTTATTAGTAATACAAACCGCTGCGATAGTGAAACGGCCAATGTGTCCAATATTTGAAATAAGAGGTCCATCAATGATATCTACGTGCCTGGCCATCTGATATAGGCTAGCTGTGTCCTGAGTAGCACTCAACCGCTCAAGCTGAGCCAACTTATGTCTGCAAGCACACCAGCTAGTCTTCATTTTAAATACATACTCATGAAGCAATTAGTATTTACTATACTTATCAAATGGAACTTGAAGCCAAAAATTTGTTAGGAGTTTTAAGATTTAGGAAATTAACTCCTTCAACACCGATTTCCAAATTATCTAGTCAAAATCAACTTAATTTACACATGGACTTTGCTTTACTTGATTCTAGAGATATGTTTTCAGATTTTAAATGCATTACAAGTAAAAGTTGTATATTTATTTTGAACGCTTACCATATGCAATTAGGAGTAGCAATAGATAAATTAGAGTAATCAACCAGAAAAGCTCATGTAACATCACTATTTCTACTAATCGCAGACAAATTGTAGTACATCTGCTCTATCAAATAACACATGGTCTTGCTACTATTATTGAAGAATGAAATACGAACATCACTTTGGTGGGTAAAACTTAAAAATAATCTGCAATTGTACTCATATATTTTCACATGAGCTCAGCTGACAAACCTGCTACTGTGGAAAATCTCCTTAGCCTTTTCTATGCTAGTAGTTAAAGGCTGAATGAAGGCATGTCTTCCATTTCCATAAGAAAACTTCTTGATTGCCTGCGACATAATCTGTAACTCCATCTATTGAGAGAAATAATTAGGAATTGTGTGCACATAGACATATACTCTATATCACAGAAACAAAACAGACTCGCGTCTTGATAATTAATAAACCTGGGCTGCAACAATTGCAGTTGAATAAAAATTTGTATTAATTTAAAAACTGTTGAAATAATATTATTGTCTTGCTCTTGTTGATGCAATTTACATATACTTTTATTACCAAGTCACAACTATTATTGGTAGACTTCTACCCCCTAGTATAATTATGTTACTATTTAATACTATAAGTCTATTGAAAATAAGCTGTTGTAAAAGAACAATATTAAAATACTGCTACAAGTCTAAGACCAAGAGTAGATAAATCTCAAACCACAATAAGGAATTAAATCAGTTTGGATGCAGTAGATTAAACTAGCATACTATAAGCATACTATTAGCATACTATAAAACCATCACCTGAGTTGGCTGCCAGTTTCCTAGCTTTGCCTTAAAGTCATACGCAAAACTTCCACTTTCAACTACAACACACAGTATAATATTAATTCACAGACTCTACAGTGGTAAAACTGTTGCCATCATGTTTTCAACATGTTAATTTTCCCAGTTTGTCAGTAGTGTCACTTTGTTAAATAACCTTACAAGTTTGCAGATAGATGACACCCAATTACATTCCAGTTTTTAATATAAAATAAAACAAATATTTAAACATGATCGGCGAAAAATTAGTAAACAGTTGTCATACTACGAATACATCGTACAATATATCGCAGTGCTCGCAAAATGTAATTTGTTTGTATGATGTACTTAATGTATGACATGGAAAAAAACTGTTGAAGAAAACCTTTACATAACTTTCAATAATAAGATTGGTATGTAAAAGTAAAAAAAGAAGGCTGACAATTAATCATGGATATAGACTTGAAACAATTTTCAGAAAATGTTTTAGAAACTTATTTAATGCGAAGAAGCCTTATATCATGATGTTTCTACGTAAACAGGAAGAAGCAGAGACATAAACAGAGATACTATGTAAAGAGAACCAACACATGGCATACTCACTGGGGAAATCTCGAGATTCACACAAGCACACGCCATGCTCCTGCTTGAACACTATGTCCAACACACTTCCTAGCACAAAGGAACAACTTCTCCAGAAAGCCTATAAAAAGTGCAAGTGGGGTCAAATATTTGCCAAAGAAATATGTGCAAAAAACATCAATCACATTTTTGAAAACAATATTATTGAAAAAAGAAAATTACCTTGTTTACTATTGATGGGTCATCTTGTTTAAAGTGAAGAAATTCAATTTCACAATCCTCAGTCAACGGTTCATGCATATGATGCGGTTTACCATTAACTAAAGAAATGGCAGCCTGTTTGATATATGGCTCTCCCAGATCTAAAACAGAAATTGTTCACCTGATTTATCTATATACATCATTATTAGCTAATTGAATGGCTAGCAGATAATGTCGCAGAAATAATTGTATACTAAACTAATCCAAAGTTCTAGTTAATAAATAAGTATTTTTCTACAGGTAAATAGTAGATTACATCAATTGCATTATTAGAATATAAAACATTTGAGAGCACTTTCAGAATGCACTGTTTGAATGTATCACTATTAATAAAACTAGATCCACTTACGCCTGGTACATGAATACGGTGTCGATAGATTTTTATTCATAAACAGTTTAACTGGATTGGCTGAATCCCTGACACCATGACATAAGACAGTGACCTTTTCAACTCTCTTGGTTAGAGACAACTGGCGCTGTCTCTCAGCAATGAAGATATCACTTGCAGCATGGTACAGCTTTCTAGCTATTTCAGGAGTTGACTGCAGTCTATGACACCAAACTGCATAAAAAAATACATCCAACCATGAAGAATCATGAAAACTTGATTATAACAACTTGATGGCCTTATAATATGAACCAAGTAAAATCAGTTAGCTATAGTCATTTGCTGTTATTACTAACACTGCTAAACATCTGTTGAGATAAAAGTATCATACAAAACTTTTCTCGCATAAACAAGGCTGCAGCAATACATAAACTTGAAGCTATTGAAATAAATGTAAAGTTATTTTTACCTTTTTGAGTCAAATATTCAGCAAGCATCTTGATTGAACTTTTCAGATTTAACTTCACTTCTGATGTTCACTGCAATTCAAATTTTAATATTGAAAAACGATGGGTAGAAAATTAAATGAGATATATAAGAGTGATAAACTAGCCAACTAGACAGTTGGCTGGTTTAAACAGGTAACTAATGCAGTAATCCAAAAGGGCTTAGAGATTTAGTATTCGTGAGAATCCTTAACAGTTGCAGTGTCATTTCATTTTAGTTTATTAATTCTTTAAGTTAATCACAGATTTGAAAATTTAATTTAAATCAATCATCAACAAAGAATAAAGAGATATCAATAAATAGATTAAAAGTAATTCCAGCTATTAAAATTAAAATAACTCCATAATTACAAGAATCGTGAGACTAAAACCATCTGAATAAAGTTTTTGAATAGCATCAATGTCAATATGCTTTTATTTTTTCAGTAATTTACCTACAAAAATAGTAATTATGATAACTTTTGCTAAATCATTGTACTAGTAAAAGTTAAACTCAGTTAAATAATTAGGAAAAAACTTCAACCTAAACCAATCACATCTAGTATTACATATGGTTTCGATTAATGACATTTAATGTTTAATTTACAAGCATCCAAATTCCAAATTGAGTTTTAGCTCTATCAAAACTGAAAACAGAACTTCAAATTGAATAATAACTAAGATATTTAGCTTCAACTTATAATTTGAAGTCAAAGTTAAAGATTAAAAACAGTACCAAGTCTGATTATAATAGCCATTAGGCCTACTTATACTTACCTAACAACTTACTCTAAGACCTAAGTATAACTACTTGGTCAAAATTTTTGTGATGGAAATTATAATAATATAAATACATAATATGAAATCAAATAATAATATTTACGGTTGATTGGTTATACTTATAGTTAATCTTATATGTTAGATTTAGGTAAGTTATGATCTTGAACTTCAGGGAAAGACTCCTAGTTTTTATCTTACAATTATTCTAAATTAAAATACTTATACTAAATTATTATTATATTTTATATGCTAAGCTACCAGTTAATACTAATAATTATTGATATCCCTCATTAGTTGTTATAGTAATTAATATTGTCACTGATATTTGCATTTAATTATTAACATAAATAATAACGGTCAACATCGCACTGAATTTTGATATTGAATTTGATAAATACATAGATCACAACCAATATCAAAATAATTATAGTAAAATTATACTTTTAATTGTGTATTAAATTTAATTACAATTAGAACTCGTACTAGTGAGTTATGACAATCCTCATCATTATATGATTACCCATGAGTCATGAATAATGAGACAGTCAATGTGAATGTCATGAATATCACTATGATTATCAATATCAGCATAAGCATGAGTATAACCATTATGATAAAGCGATTATGATGATTATCACCACTATTACTATCACTATCAGTATAAGTATCAGTATCACTGTGGCTGACAGCGAACTATCATAATCTTATTCTAAAAGTTAATATATCACAAAGACACAAGTATTAGTATGAGCATCACTATGACTATAAGTTATACTGTATAAGTATAACTATCACTATCAGTGTGAGTATTAGTATGGGTACGACTACGAGCGTAAGCGTGACTATCATTATCATAATATCATTATGATGATTATTATTATCACTCAAGTGTATCAGTTACTATTAGTATTACATTTACCAAAAAAATAGTATTAATATTACTATTAGTGATGAAGTATAACTATAAATTATAAATATATCGAAATCCATCATGATCAAGACTCAGTCTCAGGAGTCTCAGTCTCAAGGCCAGGCTGAGCGATACCGTCACTGTGAATGTCAGACTCACTCCCAGTCAGTCAATGTGACTGTGAGTGTCACAGTCTGAGTCTCAGTCAGTGAGTTTTAGAGTCAGTGTGAGTCACTGAGTGTGACTGAGACTGTGGGTGACACTGAGTCTCAGTCTGACTGAGCTGAAACTGAGACTGAGAGTGAGTGAGCATCAACTAGTATTACAGTCACAGGTCAGGGTTAGGCAAATGTAATGAGGTTGAACGCAAAATTAATTCTTATCATAAGAATTTCGCGGTGTAATTTTTATTTTATAAAGTTATAAACACAATCTATAGAGAAAAAATAAAAAGAAAATCTATTAAAATAATTTTTAAGAAATTCACGCTTTCTTAAATTAACATTTACACCGATAATTATGACGGTCATGACATAGTCTGCAAATGTGAAATAGCCATAGCTTAAGGTCTGAAAGATAAGAAAAATGTAAACGAAAGGGGTAACAACTCTATCTTAAACCGAAAGCGTGCATGTAGCTGAAACCATGAAAGTCATTTTGTAGTGTAAGCGGGATAACTCTAACATAGTTTCTGCGTACTAGAGCTGCTATTAAAAAGTAACTAAAGGTGGTCCTTAAAGATGTTGTATGTTACTTAATGTAATGTTCAGAGACTACAGAAAAGGGTGAAAGTGTACCCTAAAAACGCAAAACAAAGTAGGATACCAGATATGAACAGTGAAGTACTTCTTTGCTAAATCACTTTCTTGCAAAACATTTGAATTTGTCTTTTTATTTCAGGCTGCACTTTCAATTAATTTTAGGACAAACTCAACCAAATATCAGAGCTGTTGAGTTAATTCAGCCCACACATTTTAAATCTCAACCATAAAAATTGCAAGATCACAAGTTATTGTTGAGGGTTTTACAAAAAAACTTATTATATTGATACACAGTATAGCCCTACTCATTTTCAATTAAACTAATTGGTATTAAACTTTACACTCTACAAATAGACCTGCAGGAAGAAAATTACACAGCTGAGTCAGACAACTGCTATTATTGGAGAAGCTATCGGGATGAATAATAACAATGGCTAGAATGACTAGAGTGCTTTGGTGTTTGACATTTCATAAGGCTTGTATCACCAACTTTGTGCCAAACTTATATTTCACGTACAGCAGATATAGAGTGCATGCAATGGGAAATTATGGCGGAGGTATGGTAAATAACCTTGACCACAAATGGTGCTCACTAATCACAGTCTGCAGCCTTCCTCTACTTAAACCTGTGCTCGGAAACTTACAAAAGTAGTCAAGATGTTTCGAAACTTGTGAGTTAAAAAGAAGACAATTTCCAACTCCTGGTTGCGCATTTAATATTATGCAGGCATTTCAAACTATAATTTTACTTTCTTAAAAGCAGAAAAATTCACTCTTCAATAATTTAAGATATTGTTGTCAAAAGTTTTCTAGCTAATGAATATTATAATTTAACTTGATTACTAGACCTACATATTGTGGTAGATTTATGTTGTGTGTGTGTGTGTCCTTGGTTGCCAAGATCGGCACTTCGGTCCTCCGAAACACCGATATGCCGATTTTCGGCGTATCGGACTACCGAAGTGCCGAGATGCCAATTCGGCATTTCGGATTCCCGAAGTGGCGATATTCGGCATTTCGGGCCTTCGATCCCGGCAACAAAGGAATGTCTTTGTCCTGCGTGTATATAAAAGCCAGCGAGTTTCAGTGTAGATTCAGTCTACTACTGGAGCTTGCTGGATACGGACTACTGGATCATTCGACTACAATAAAGCTACCTTATCTTCTACCTTATTTCTCGCCTTGTTCTTTGTAACAAGTATGTAAGGCACTAGTTGCATTCATAACCCACAAAACTATCACATTGGTGGCAGCGGTGGGATTATACGAATAGCTAGTTGCTGAGAGAAATAAGATGGCCTCAGGGGACTCGACCCCTGAGGCAGCAAAGACACCAGCTCTCACTGTTGAGGCGTTGGTCACAGCCCTCCAGGGATTGCGGGGGCAAGGTCAGGCATCACCTGGTGACAGGTATCGCCTCCAGCCCCCGAATTTCGGAGGAGAAGGAGACGTGGAACAGTTCATCAGGGAGTTCGAGGATGTGGCCACCATCACTGAATGGCCAGCACGGGTGCGCATCCTCCAGCTCCGGGCCTGTTTGACAGGCCGGGCCAAGAACTTCGCGCTGGGACTCGATGAAGCTCACATCATGCGGGCTTTTAGGGCCCGGTTCGGTCTGACGGCTGAAGAGGCGTCAGACCAACTACAAGTAATGAGGAGAGACCGAAGAACACCTCTGGGAGATCACGCTAACGAGGTAGAGCGCCTGGCTCAGGCTGCTTTCGGTCACGCCACTGGCGACGACCGGAAGCGCCTCGTTTATAACGCGTTCTTCCGGAGCGTGAACCACCCAGACCTACAGCGGTACTGGCTGGCCGCCAAGGTCAAGAGCCTGGAAGAGGCACTGGAGATGGAGAAGGCCTACTTCCAAGTGGAAGAACCACGGAGGGCGAACTACACAGCTCGCCAGGTGACCCGAGATGAAGAAGAGGCACCCCCACCCTCAACCCCGCAGGTAGCAGCAGCAGCCACTCCGTCGCCCGAGCAGACGCAGCTCAACATGCTGATGAGCATGATGAAAGGCCTGCAGGCTACGGTGACGGAGTTGCAGCGCAACCAGACGAACAGGCGGGCTCCCCGACCGCGGGACAACCCTGTCCGCCCCCCTCTGCCCACCTGTTGGGGGTGCGGGATGTCAGGACATATGAGAAGGCACTGCCCTAAGGGACAGAAGCCTTTAAACACCCGAGGCTCACGGTGACTTCCGCCACCCGTGGGCCCCACGCCAATCCGGTCCGGGATAGGACTCGAAGGATAACAGAAGAGACCTCTTCAGAGTCGGCCAATATCGAGTGGCAAGCAAACCGGAGATCTCGGAGATCGAAAGGTCTACCCGATCCTCCTGCTGTGCCACTCGAAACCTGGATGGAGCTAGAAGAAACAGGATGGCAGGCACCTCGGAGATCTCGGAGACCGCAAGGTCTACCCGATCCTCCGGCCTGGCCACTCCGTAACCGGTTCGCGGGGTTGCTCGAGGAGGTTGTGGAGGAGGATTCAGCTTACTCGCAAGAGTACCCCAAGCTACCCTCCCGACCTCAGAAACCCCCCGCTGTCTCTAAGACGAAGAGGAGGCCCGCTGTGCGAACCCAAGTTGTGTTTCCCCCAGAGACTGACCGCTCCAGGAGCACCCAGCCGTATGGAAGCAGCTACTTCCTGCCCGAAAAAATTTCGGGTAAAGCTGCCACATTCCTACTGGGTGCACTACCAACCTGTTGAGTAGGCGTCTCTGACACTCTTGGTGCCCGAGAGCGGGCGAGCCTCGAGCCGTATGAAGGTGCGCATGGTACGTTGGCGGACGGATCATGCATTCCTTTCTACGACGTCATTTCACTGCCTGGACGCGTCCGTGATCAGGCGATTCACGAGACGTTCATAGTCAGCCAGCTGAAGGAGGACGCCATCCTGGGAAGGCCGTTTCTGGAGAAACACCAGTGCTGCATGGATTTCCAGAAGTCAGTGGTGGTGATGGCTGGGAAGGAACTCGTGTCGGATCAGGCGCCAGAACCGACTCCTTGGACCTGGGCCCTCGGCGGCGGGCAAGAAGCAGAGGCGACGGACCAGCCACAGTACCACTGACCGCCCCAGACACCAGACATCGGCCCAATTGGAGGAAGAGGTGTGGCACCTACGCAGGCGGCTCCGCAGATACGAGGAGGAGTTGGGGCAACTAAGGAGACGTGTGAGCCGCCTGGAACGGAGCCAATCTGGGGACCGCCGATGAGCACCACAACCACCTGGCAATGGTGGCGGGTGCATGTAACTGTTTGTATTTTTGTATTCTGTTTCCTTGATTGTTTTTTTTCTTTTTCCTTCTAATTCATGTGTGTGTAAATTCTTTCACGTAGTGTTATGTACTGTTTTCTACTCGTGTGAGCACATTTTTTTTCCTTCTATCTGTTTATCACTGCATGGCTGCCATATATTTGTTTTTTGTCCGTGTTGTTTGTTAAATGTGTGTTATATTGTCGTGTCATGTGGTTTATATTGTGTGATTGATGTTTTTGTATTTGTGTGCGCCTCTTTATCGGAAAGCATGCTTTCCGATGGGGGGTGTGTGTGGTAGATTTATGTTGTGTGTGTGTGTCCTTGGTTGCTAAGATCGGCACTTCGGTCCTCCGAAACACCGATATGCCGATTTTCGGCGTATCGGACTACCGAAGTGCTGAAATGCCAATTCGGCATTTCGGATTCCCGAGGTGCCGATATTCGGCATTTCGGGCCTCCGATCTCGGCAACAAAGGAATGTCTTTGTCCTGCGTGTATATAAAAGCCAGCGAGTTTCAGTGTAGATTCAGTCTACTACTGGAGCTCGCTGGATACGGACTACTGGATCATTCGACTACAATAAAGCTACCTTATCTTCTACCTTATTTCTCGCCTTGTTCTTTGTAACAAGTATGTAAGGCACTAGTTGCATTCATAACCCACAAAACTATCACAATATGCGGTCCTAGAATGCAAACATCTGCAGAACTGACTGTAAACATTATGTCACTTGTTTACATATAATATGTAGTAAAATATATTGACTACATTATAACTACAACTAAATTATTAATTAAAATGTTACTGCATTTATGCCATTATTAAGACTATAGCATTATGTTATGACTTTGCATGCATGCAAGGTCTTAAAAAAAAACTGTAACCATAACTCTCAGCAGCTGATCATATCAAAGAAAATGAAAGAAGCTGCCTCAAATGGCATATCTCTGAGTTAAGCATTTTAAAGCATACACATTAATAGATGATGCAGTAGATACACAAATGATCTCATGCCAGCCGAGACTTTCTACCTTACTCTTATCCTAATCATACAAATGGAGGTAATCAGATTAACATAATTATTTTAATTTGTACAGCTGAAACAAATTCAAATGTGCAGTATTAGCTGGACAATAATGCATCACTTTGCCAATAACACTGGATACAATTATGTAAATTGAATAATCTAATTCCTTTTGCACACTTCTGACTCATAAAATTTTTTATGTTATTTATCATGGCTGTGATAATCTTGGAAGCTATGTTAATGTCATTATTATCATGGTTTTATTTTCTTCAGCCCATTTCTAGCAGATTTGTATTTCACCTGAAGCCAAATTAATAACATTGTTGAGAAACTCTATTTTCACTTTATAGCATGCTTATAGATAATCCATAACCATAATTTAGAACTTAGAATTAAGTTTATCATACTTTTTACAAGCAAAATCATTTATTTCTTTCGAATATTTTATTTTAAGGCTTGCACAACAAGGCAATGGAAGCATAATGTGCAATGCAAACTCTTACAGAAATTTTGTTATTCTGAAAGCAATTTGATGGAATACAATAAAATATAATTTCCTATAAAACAAAAAGAATAAAAAATTGTCCGAAATTTGAACCCAGCTAAAAGTAGTCCATGGGCTACTAGAAAATTAGCAAGTCACAGAAACGGGCACTATTGTGAGGAACTGAAAGTTAGGAGTTGTCCTTCTAAAAACTAAACTGTACAGTGTGAAATGGCAGTTACAAAATACACTTGATGGCAATACCCAGTATCCAACTTACACTTGGCTATAAATGTGAAGAAAAAAAGATTTACTCTCTGGTAAATAATGTGGAATAAAAAATTTGCTTTAAACTAAAGAGATTGATGGCACTATGAATATAAATTGAATATATCAGAGTCAGCTTGCTTCTTTTTAGAACTTTCAGTAAAATGTTGAGATAATTTCGCAGCTTCTACAGAGATATTTCTCTTACGACTCTTCTTTAACATAATCATCGTTGAACCAGCTAAAAAATAGTAACACATCAAAGTTTTATATTGAATTATAAAACTAAAAAGAAACTTTTAGAATGCCAACTATAGCACCCGACAGCACAATATTTAACCAAACCTAGACACTAATCCATAATCTATACCATGTGCCCATAACTCTAAAGTGACGTAATTGCAAGAAACATTGAAATTCTGCACATTTTAGGCTTCATAATGGTTTGAAATTAACAAGGTCTCTCACAAGCGACGATCTAATATTATTTAAAATACACCCATCTAGCAATTTGAAAACTTAATCAAAATAGTTTTTGCTAAAAAGACAATACGACACATAAGATATTTGCTTACAATGAGGCCTGTTAGTTCTTTGTTGATAAAATCCCAGCCCTTTAGACTTCCCGCACATGGTTTCTATATAGTCTGCTAACCAACCCCTTCCTTTTATATTATATATGTGAGATGAGTCTTCTGATACACTCCATATACCAGGATCAACATCACACGGCTACAATAACAACATATAATTAGTGTTGAGTGAATGTTTGGTCAGTAAAAACATGAATATACTGAATTAATTCCGAGATGGTGTTAACAGGTTTTAGAAATATTAACACAAAAACATGAGACAAATTTAAAACCAAAATTTAAAAGCACTTTGTTTAGGAAAAAAATTGGAGTAAAAGTTATGCTTTAGTGAAGTATTTGATCTGTATTCCTAACTAAGAGGAAGGTATAAGTATGAAAATAGAATGAATATATTTTAAGTTAGTTTCCTGCAATAAAACACCACTGTGCAAAGTCATGGAACAATCATAACTTACAGATAATAAACACAAAAAACTTACCCTTATTAAAGTATTAGACAAAACACAAACTCTGAGTTTGTTAAATCTGTAAACTCTCTTCAAACACTTAGGGGATAGATTATTGTCTGAAACATTTGAAAGTTTAACGCCAAAAGCAATTTTTAGATTTATATATTGAACACACAATAAAGTAACTTATTTCTAGATAAATTATGATATTCATGACAGTGTAAGTATATAATTGGCATAAAATACTCAACTGCTTAAATTTAAATATTCCAGGGAGTGGAGTCCTGATTTACGAACAGCAGCGCAGGTGGTCAGATATATAAGACTGGTATCATCAAGACCAACTCCCTTCAGAGACAGGTGAGTCAGGCTATCAACACAACATGTATTTCTAGAAAAATGACTTTTCCCTGGTTGTTTTCAGTTTAATGGCTTAAAAGCATTGCAAAATAAGAAGTTGTGCTTTCATATGTCAATAAATGCTGTATCTAATTAATTTAGAATAAGATATGCACAATTATCATAATCTAAGCGTTTGAGCATGGGTTCCATGTTGACATGATATGGTTTAAAGATGCAGTATAGGAGCAATTATGACCAAAAGTATTTCCTAGCATCACTGGTGAGCTTGCCAAGATTTGAGCACATAGGTTAGCTGTACCACAGGCTCCCTTAATTTTAGAGGTTGCAGCTGTTGAAATACAAACAATATATTCAACAATACCAATGTAGCTAATGTACAGCTAATGGGTGCTTATAGACTTGTATAAAATCAGCCATATTTCATACTTTCACACAATGTTTATGATGAAGCCGGTACATCATTGCTCTTACCTGCACTGCCCAAGAACATCTAGCCATTTCGTTGAGCTGAATGCAGTGCAAAAGCTAACATCAAGCTGTTTGAGTTGATCAAATGAGATGATATTGAAAACACTTTCTCTCAACACCTGGCACATTTTATTGGCTGTGCCATTCTCGTGAAGAACTAACTCATAGCTAGAATCTAGATTAAGACTGTGTAATGCAACATCTCCATAGGCCTTTGTAAATAAAAGTACACACTCATCTACCTAAAAATCAAATATGTTAAAAGCTTTTCAACATGTAACTGTTGTATACAATTTCAAAGTTTGCAATTCATTAAATAATCAAACATAAAAGTAGGTGTATTTAAATATTAATCCTATGAGATAGGGATTGGAATTTAATTCACGGTGCAAAATTAAGGAATGTTTAGAAAACATTTTTTAAATTTCTCTTTGGTTTAGGACAGTGTTTTAAAATATACTCAAAGCTGTATTGGGATGTATAAAAAGTTTAAATTTTTCAATTACTAAGAAAAGTGTTAAGCAACAGAAAGATTTCAAACTATAGACAGACAACTCATAGCTGTGAAGGTAAACAGTACAGGTTTTAACCGGTAAGGTATATGTTTTAGGATACTAGAGTTATGTTGCTAATCAACGGCCAAGAGACATCTTAGTAACAGGAACCATGCAAGACAGAAACCTAAACTTTACATTTATACTATATCAGACAATGTTAAAAAAATCCCAAATGTATTATACAAGAAGTAAACAGTACAAGTAATAGAGTCGGATCATTACACGAGCCCTTTGTTCTGCTGTGCTATTTCCACAACCAGTGATGCTTTCAGCTAACATCTGACCAATAAGTTCAGGAGTATCATTCAAAGATTCTACACAACAAATATTCTGAGAGATGAAGTCTACACATATTTGTTGAAGAGATATCATTTTCAAGTCTAAAAAACAATTGTATTTTAAAATCAAATGACTATATTTAGCAAAAAATTTTTCAACACAGTTGCACCAGAGCAATCAGAATATTTTCCTTGCAATGAATATATGAAATACGAAAAGCCCCTAAAAATAGGTAGGCCTACAGCATAACTTTGTAGCAGCTACCTATGTAATATTTCTGGCTCAATGAAGTTCAGATTGTCGTGGATTTAATTAGCGATTACGCATAGCACTTTATTCATCAGAATACCAAAAAAAAACACCAAAAGACACATGGCATAGTGCGAATGCTTTAACAATCTATGAAATCACTTTTCTCCAATGAAGGAAAGCAAATGAACCAAACAATTAGCTAACTACCCATAGTAAACCCAAAAGCAGCTCTAGCTACAACATACAATCAGTAATACTAGCTACTAAGGCTAAAATCAGTATTTTGAAAATGCTGAACAAAATTAAAAGTATTATGAAGCAGACAGACTACAGTTGAAACTGAATTGTGAACAAATTTTTCAAGCTGCTCCCGAATAGCCTCAACATCATGTCCTTATTTTTGATGTTTATACATACTGCCTAACCTCCTCAGTAAGCTTTTAACCAATAGAAATGCTGTTACTCAGTTTCTGCTATACCCACAGCAATTAATAATAAAATTTAACGAGACTTATTGGGATTCACTAGCATAATTTAATAAGATTTACTTGCGTAATTCAAAAAGATTTACTATTTTTTTATTATAACTTACTAGCTTCAATTATTCAAAATTACCAACACATCATTTAACGAGACTTACTAGCTTTATTCAATAGCATTCACTAGCATAATGAACCAAATATACTAATAACATTCGGTCAAGTTTATCTAAATACCTATTTTCATACATTATTATTATTTGCATACATAGTTTAAATTATTTAGTAAAATAATATAGTTTTGGAAGAACCAAATCAACTATATCAAATAGTAATGCTAGCTAGTAGCACATGAAATTAGTTGAAGCAATCAACCAATCAGAGCTTATCTACCAATGAGCGATTAGATAATCAATAAACTCAAAATTTTAGCGTTCGAACACTGAATGCGCTCACAGTTCAGTTTCAACTGTAGTCTGTCTGCCCCATTATAAAGTGATTCACCATATTAACTACTAATTGCTCGCGTTCATTTGACAACTAATTATAATCTACTGCGGGAATGGGCAAATGGCGACCTGTGGGCCACATCAGGCTCTTCTACTGTTTTAATCAGGCCCCAGCCAATCACCATCAATTCTAATAAATTCATTGGTTTCTTAATTATTCACAGAATGTGTAGACTTAGGAACACTGGCTGATCATGACTCAAGAGAAGTTTCTGGCCAATGTATAGTTGCTGAAACTAATAACGCATAACGTTCAGGTAAAGCTAGCAGCAGTAGCAAGTGAGCTGGACAACATGGCAACAGCAAAAATTGTTAGGTTGGCAAAGGAGGGGGTAAGACAGTTACGAATATGGTTTATTAATCAAGAACTCCATAGGAGCTTTTCTGGGTGCTCGCTGGAATCCATCAAGGGTCAAAGGAATAAGAAGAGAAATATGCTGAGCTACTCGCTGAAAAACTCAAAAGGCAAGAGAACATTCTGGAAACACCATCAGTTATCGTCCCAAAAACTCCTTTAGCCAATGGAGAGCTAGATGAGATCAGCAAAAAAATATCGATGTTCCTTTTATTTTTAGGAGATTTCAGGAGAAGTTTAGAGAACACGTTTAAAAGGTGCCAACACAACTGGGGAAGATTTTTAAACCTGCCAAGTCATTGCAGATAACGTTTCTTTAAAACAGCACAGAGAATGTTCTGCAAGGATCCCAACCGCATGCTACTGAATGGCCTTGAAATTAGAGAGAATATTCCTGTAGGTGCCAGAGACTACTAGACTGAACTGCTGGAAAGAGAATCTCGAGCTGATGTTGCAAAAAATGACGATCTCCACACTAGGTTAGATTGCCTCATGGATCCCATCTCGAAGGAGGAGGTTTTAAAATACCTCTCTCGGAAGAGTAAAGGGGCACCGGAGCCGAATGACCTGACGTGGAGAATGTTGAAAGACGCCAAGAAGCTCACCTCTTATTTCAACCTTCGGTTATATTGCAGCTCTGTGCCATCCAGGACATGTGAGAGGACAACTTTAATACCGAAGTCCCCAGGTACTGTTAATCCGAGCCAGTTTAAGCTCATTACAGTGAAGTCTGTACTTTTCAGGCTCCATCATGGTATTCTGAAGGCGGGAGAGATTGGAACAACACTACGAATCTTCCACTGTCAGAAAGGGCTTCGGCGAAGGGATGGGTTGTATTTTAACTCTATTCTTCTGCAGAAATGCAACAGCAGTGCAAAATCAGAATTCCGTAACCTTCACCTCGAATTCCTGAAATATGAGGAAAGCATTTGACAGTGTTGGTCATGAGCACTATAGATCGCGTGCAAGAGAATATGTATTCCAGAACAATTGATTGAGTACTACTCAAAACTTTATAAAATGAGTAGCACAAGGTTGATTCTGGCCAATGACTCGTCTCATAGGATTTCATCAAGAAGATGTATCAAGCAAGGAGATCCGATGCCAGAGCACCTTTTCAATGCTGTCATAGATCTCTGTGTTCAGAAGCTGAACGCTAGGATAGGTTATAAGATTGATGGAGAATTAGTCTCGTACATGGCTTTTGCTAATGATATAATTTTGCTTGCAGAAAATAAAAAAAGGTCTAAAGGTCAATTTAGAGCTGTTAGTCAGAGAGCTAGGTGAAGCAGGGTTTGTCGCGAATCCAGCTAAAATGTTGAAAAGTTTTTACTTAATTTCAAGCTATTTACAGCAAACAGATGACAAATAGTGTCGCTTGAAGGGACATATATGGTCCATTGATCGGGTAAGGGTTAAGGTGAAAGAGCAATGTCCAAGCATGTTTATTCATGCGGACATCGAAGACGGAGGATTAGGAGTGCTATAAAATGATTGGAAAAATTGTCAAAAGCACTATGCGCTGCAGTGTATTTTTATGGTTGGCTGACCCGCTGTGCGGTGCTGATGTTATGGGGTCGCAGTTCCTTGGCATCCCGTACAGATGCGTGCCTAGCTACTAGGCTGTTCGGTGAGATTTGATTGGTTTAGTTGACCCGGGTCTAATGAATTACTCGCACTATTGTGTTTTGTAACTTGCCCGTGGAAAAATAGTTGAATCAACAACAACGTTAGAGCGGAAGCCGACAGGTTAGTCGTTATTATAAAGTTACATTTTAATTTAAAGTTACACAAGCAGATAAAGTTATATTAATCTTAGTTACACAAGCAAACAGTTGGCATTTTAAGAAAATAAGAGAACTGAAAGAATTTTTTTTAAATGAAATAATTTGAATACCTTGTCGATTTGCATACTTAAATCAACTTGACTCTATTTGTAGCATGTTTTTAGTAACAAATATCAATCTAGTTATCAATAATATCAATTTTAGTTATAAATATTACCAATAATGTCATTAGCATAAATTTTTGTTGTGGATATGAGTTTCAACAGTTGAGTTTTTACTAGTGTAGCATAAGCATATGTTGTCTATTTTTTAGACTCCACGTTGGTGTTTCAAATACTAAATAAAGCGAATACATCAGTAAGGCAAATTCAACTTAAAAGTCGCAGAAATGCTATAGTGAAGTTTGTACTCGCTAAAGGAAGTGAAGCCTGTCCAGTAAAAGTGTATATTTACTCGCCAAAGGGAGTGAAGCTTTTTTAGCTAAAGTCAAGCCTTTTTTACCAATGGGAATTAAGGCTCAGTTTTCCTCACATAAACAACCGCACAGTGAGATACAGACAAATGGACGGGAGCTGCTATCAAGTGTAGGTGAAGTAAAGAGGTACTGTAGCGAATTACATAGATTAGATATAGACAAATATGTAGAAGAGTATATAGTGTCTACTAGCTCAACTCCTAGATCTGAGCATGAATACGCAACTCCCAGGGATCATCTTTTTACTACCAGTACAACAAATGCAATACCTCGAACACACTAAAGTGAATTTCAGACAAATGATGAACAGCAACATAATACACCACCACCACTGCTTAGTAGTATGAAACAGTTAGCTAGCTCTATCACAGAATCTATGCATATGACAAAAAGGACCATTGTAGAGCCATCTATCTTTAAAGGTGATCCAATGAAACTCAAGGATTGGTAAACATGTTTTGATCATTTTAGTATCTGAAGCTACTACTAAAAGCACTAGACGAATGAGGATGCTGAAAAGGTTTATTGATGAAAATGCACATCGATGTATATAAAGTTTTTTGATAAATGACACAGTAAACTCATAAAATGCTGCAAGACAATTTTTAAAAGAACTTTAAAAAAAACTTTAAGAGTGGCCAAAAAGTGGAAACCCCAATGGTCTCGCACTTCAACAATTTGCTGATTCTTTTAACCCATCATAACAGTGCAAAACAAGCTTCACCACATCTAAACAGCTTGGATGAACCAGAATATAAGAAGAAATACCTGAGAAGTCACCTAGTTGGCTAAAAACTAAGTGGAAGTACCAGATACCAAAAATGAAAAAACCTATGACGGCTATCTTCCTTTCAAGCTGTTCATGGAATTCATCTGCGATGAGATCTTGGCAGTGAAAGTTCTAAGAATCAAGGATAACACAAAAAGCAGGGTTATATCATGAGTTATAAGTTACCAGTTACAAGTGTGAGACACAAGTGTGGATAAGTGAAAATGCAGAGTTTTTATACTAGTCAAAAAGGTTAGCTTTTGTGTAGCAGCTATATTGAATGTAGAAAAAGCATAATATAGCTGAGATATGTGAAAAGTTTTCATGCATTAGGAGAAAACCTTCCCAGCTTATGTAAAGTTCGAACACCTCCCGACTAGCTTAAAGTTCTCCTGAACGTTAGCGTTGATATTGGTTCCAGAGTCGTGCTGATCTTGGATTGTCCCGATCATACTCATCACCATCGGGTAAGCGGGGGTTGCTTCTTCTATGTAGTGAGGCTGCAGGTGTAGGATATTGCTGTGAGTTTTCCTCTCTGGTCATAAAAGGGACATGTATGTATTTCCTCAAGAGATTCAGAGTCTTCAGCATTGGTATGTCTTAGACAGAGTTGGTCAATGTGTTCCTTCCAAATAGGTCCTCCAGGCATAGCTTTTAATATTTACTGATCAGCTTCCAAAAACTTTAGTGACAACAGCTGCAATCCTGGTGAGAAATTTAGCCGAGCGTCTAACTGGGATGCGTTTATCCGGGATAAAACCTATTCGTTGGGGAATAGTCGTTTACTGTGCAATCGATATGTATTTTAGGCTGCGTACATTCTTGAAATGTAGCAATAATAAATGTGCCACTATAGTGTATGAACATTTTGTAATGGCTTGTGAGGAAGTTGGATATGTTCCAGCTAAAGTACAGAGTGATTATGGTGGTGAAAACCAGCTTGTATGAAAAGCAATGGTAGGACGGACAAACGATGTTAATAAAAATCCTGTTATTCTTGGATCATCAGTTGACAATCAAGGAGTTGAACGATTTAATAGAGAAATCAACACTCACATCCGTGCAAGATATGCCAGAATGTTTTATGCTCTAAAAAGAATTGGAAAGCTAAACATTGACAACCCACTTTGTATTGCAGCCATGCACTTTGTTTACATACCTAGGATTAATCAGGTTTTAGATAACTTGAAAGCATGTCATAATAATCATCCAATTAGAACAGAAGGAAACTTCACCTCTTTAGCGTGTTGCTGAGAGCATTCATTTGTACAACTCAAATGGGGTTAGGGAACCTCTTGAAACTTTCAACATTGAACTTCCTGACAAACCAACAATTGTGCCTATACATGCCCAAATTATGAATGTGAATGGAAGTGATAACTTTTTAAACTCATTTAATGTTCATCTCGATGATGGTGCAGATGGACAAAACTTATATGGGCAAGTTGAATTACATTTGGAAGAAATTATGTTACAGAGATATAATACTTTTATTGTAATAGCATCATGATTATTATCATCAATTACTGATTGCAATTGCGCCTCGCTGGGCGAGTACTGGCGACCATTTCTATATAATTTAATACAAGGAACATTACCCCTGATTGACTGAAAGTTCTTTATGACTTTTATAGTGGTATAAGATAATAGATATACTGATTATTCGCTACCATACCTCTATTCTGAAGATCCAGTGTTTGTGTACACGTCACAATATTTGTGTATGTATTAGTTTTTAGATTTACCCAACTAATGAATAGGTTAAGCTGTTTTTCAATGAAAATTATACTGATTTTCAAATCAGATGAAATATCCAAAAAAACCAATGTGCCTGACATGCTTGGACACAGAGGCGATGAATAAGTCAGCTAATATCAACTGCCATATCATACAGAAAAAAGATTTCAATACCAAATATCCAAAAGGAAATCATTCGCAAACAGCCAGCTCGAGAGAGAGGCAGTTTGGTGGCTTAGCAGCATTCACTAATATCTGAAAGCGCTATGCATAACCCAGTCTTAGGGGTTAGTGCCATTTTGGTTAAGACAATGATTCTCCACTCTCACAGGGAAATAATAAGGGCTGTATTCAGGTTGCAACACAAACACTGTTTACTAAGAACAGAGAAATCAATTCTGCTATAGGATCAAGGAAAACTATTGCCAATAGAATGCACAAGATTAGCGAGCATTTTCTCAACAAGCTCATCACAGATAAAAAGAAAAGCAATAGTTTTTCCTTGGCCTTGGAGGAATCACAGTATTAGATCTACTCATCAGTAGATATTTAGGATTGTTGCATAACATTGTATAAGGCCACTCAGAAACTAGTGTTGCACAGAGAGTAAAGAGACATGGTAAGGCTTTCAACGGGTGTGTAAATACCAGAAAACAATGTTTTTGAAACTGAAGCGTTGCTGGCCAAACATAATTCTTTAGGTTTTAGACAAAAACATAAACAGGAACTAGATAGCCTTGAGTAGAAGGGTATTCTTTGTAAGGATAATAAGCCAACTGAGTGGTTATCACCACTAGTAGCAGCCAACAAGCCGAAAGAAGGCAACATTTTTGTCAAAGTACTTCTCCTGTATAGCCAGATCATGCTGTTTTAATACACTAGATGCAGAGCAAGGGTTTTACCAAGTGCCACTGGATGATAGATCATCTTAGCTTGTAGGTTTTCTAACTTTAAATAAAAAACATAAAAAATTGATGCTACCTGTTCTAAGAGTTGATGGTAGATGCCTTGGCTGACATACCAGGGATAGAAGTATTCAGTTTAAAGCTACAGTCTAGTAAAGAGACTAATAAACAGTTTAGTAGGAGAATGCAGGAGTTAGCAGCTAAGTGCAGTTGAGCTGACGCAGCAGTCCAACAAGATATAATTAAGACTAGTCTATTGGCTAGACTGCTGGACAAGGCATTGTCTAGAAAGTTGCAGCTAAAACCAGACATTTCTTTGAAAGAGATTAGGTCAGCTATAAGATTAAAGAAAGTCATCCTACTAATTGAGTGTGAAATAGATGGAGCGGCCACACTAGTGGCAACGTGAACAGTCCTTTAACTTTCTTTTTGGGACAATTATAGCAGTGCTAAAAATTGGGTGAAAGTAGTAGTTATGAAATGTGCAGCATAAATTAGAGTTGATCCCTTTCCAACATGGTGCGCAAATGAAAATAAAAATACCTGTAAAAAAATTATGAAACCATTTCATCTGCTACCCTATATGCTGTGCATAATGATTCCTAACATCATCTCTTACAAACAGTGATTACAAGCAAAACTAATATTGAAACATATTTTTGGCCATACTCTGGGCAGTCATTTATTTACACGGTAAATGTTGGTGAGCTGTGCTTGTTCTTTGTTGCTACATATCAGTGCAAGAGTGTGAGTAACAACCCAGCAGACATTATATCAAGTGGTACCTCAACATCACAACTAGCAACAGGTGACTGGTACAAAGGGCCAGCTTTCCTTCATAAACAGATTGAAGAATGGCAATGCCTTTAGGTAAGTTAAAAAACAGACCGGAAATTAAGAAAGTACAGACGACCCTAGTAACAGATAGCATTGCAGAGCCATATATAAAAAAGATCATCAGTAATTTCAGCTGATGGAAACAACTTACCAGAATTATAGCAAATGTCCAAGTATTGTTGAAAAATTGAAGTCTGAAAAAAAATGAACTAACAGTACATCAGATCCAAGAAGCGGAGACAATCGCCATCAAGCTCACACAACAAGCAAACTGTTCCCAGGAAATAAAAAAACTGAAAAAAAAGTGAGCAAGTGAGTAAAAAGAGTAAAACTTAAAACCGACACACCATCAGCTAGCCACCAATGAAGTTTATGTGAACACAGATCAGAACGATAGAAATCGTATTTAAAGACCTCAAAATACCTCTGCAGATTTACCACAGAAAGCTTGAGAAAAGCCTTTACGGAAATCACAACAACTGCTAACAACCGACCCCTCTCAATCGTGAGCTCAACCCAAACTAAACCAGTTATAGCGGAAAGTAAAAAACTATAGCACCACTTTCAGGAGATTATTCTTAAAATGAACTGTATGCAAGAAGCATGTAATGGAAGACGCAGCAACTAGCAGAACAGTTCTGGAACCAGCGGAAATCTCAATATTCAACCAAAATTGAAAAACGAACCAAGTGACAATAGAAGAAAACAGGAACATTTTTGTCAAATTTTGAGACTCAATAATTGAGCAGTTTTTGTAAAAGAATTTGTTTAATAAATTTTTTCCCGATTCAGTAACAGTTGAAATATATAAGCACCTAGAAATCTGGTTAAACTTGTACCGTATTCAAATCAAAACTTTTTAAAATGTGTTGCAGGTATGAAAAATTCCCTTGTTTTATAACTAAAGTATTTTAGTCTTTTAGTACAAGAAGTGACTTATGTATCCATGGAGTTCTCAGACTTACAATAAAAAGAGTATGCAATCCAATTTCAACAAATTTCAATGCAGAAGATGAGTTGTCTCGAAATCTAAGTTCCGATATTTCAGCAACCAGCAGCAGCTCAACCGTGAGTGGTTCGATTTTGCAAAGAACACCCAAGCCAATAAAGAGAAAGTCCACCGAACCAATTTTTTTAAAAGCAGTTTGACACACAAAAAAAAATTGACAGAATTGGGCAACAAGATCAGAGCTATCATTTTGCAATAAATTTATCTTCTCAGCTTCGACATTTGCGGCCAGCTAGAAGAGCTTCAACTAGAGCAAAATTGCTACCAACAGTTGGTGTGGTGTCGAGTGAGCACTTCCTTTCAATCTCTTTCAATGAACATAAAGTACAATTTATTTATGACAATTTAAAAAGCACTACCAAAACATACATCTTTATACAAAATCGGTAATTGTTGCAACTATTTCAAGAGATTTAACCCATCCATGCGCAGCTTCTACGTATGTGTACATCACCTTGTTTGTAGCAGACCACTTCAATAAATTGATATTTGAAATTATCTAATTAACTAAAGGCCATTAGTGAAGATTTATCTACTCTATAGAAAAAACTTTGTGTCATTAGGCCGAAGTTCACTCTTTTAGAGTTAAATTTCCAATTGCACTTTGAAAGTAAGCAGCATTTGACTTTCGCTCTTGAACATGTTCAATGTTTAGCCGAAATATACAAAGGCGAGCCCCTTTATTTTTCAGACAATCTCCACAGTCAAAACTGATTCATGTACAAATATTTTAAATAAAATCTTTAAGATACATACTCAATTGCTCATTCATATCTATGTCTACATATGTGGACATCATGTAACAATTGAATTATTAATGTCTGCTGTAATATTTTGATTATTTAAGTAACATGGAACATATTACTAGGACAGTTTCTTTAGTTTGCTTGCTCATACCTTGCTGTTAATCTATTCACAGCATCACTTATAGTTACCACAGGACAATTTATCTCTGTTCAATCATAATATCTGCCTCAGCTGCACACTCAGCAACCACCTTGCAAATCAGAACTACCTTTGTGTTCCTATTACAAACTAATGATTCTCTCTAACCACAATATTTGTCACCCTTTATATTTGTAGACTAAGACAGTTTGTAAACGTCAGAGCCTAAAAGGCCATTCCAGGCTTTTACAGGCAAAGAACAAAAAATTCCTATAAGACAGCTTGGGTTAAACTAAATGATAGATATGAAAAAGAAGAAAAGGCAACAGGGGCATATCCAGAAAAATTTAAAAACTACCAAAAATAAAACAGGGAGATGCAGAAGCCTTAGAAGACTGCATTGATTTACTTGATTCAGTTGCTAGCCTTGATGCAGACAATCACAACACAAAAGCAGCTAAAAAAAGATAACAGCCAAAATCTCATATCAGGTAAAAAGGTGGGCTGACTAATCCACTAGTACTGAGCAAAACCCATCAACAGAATGCTTAGTTTTCGCCTTGGTAGACTCCATGTCTGACACAACATACATAACTTGCGACAATATAGCAAAATTGAATTCTGAACCTATGCAAATAGAGATTGGTCTCGCCACATTGACCTCCAAAAACAAATCATTTAAAAGTTCATGCCTACAGAAGTATAAAGCAACATTCACTACCACCAAGTTATTGACACTCATCACTACCTATGACAACAATCAACTTCCCAAGAAGCGAACGTTACAAAGATGACACCACTTGTTACCAGTAGCAGACGAACTACCAAATTCCAGTAATGACATACCTGTAGGATTGCTGATTAGCAACACCAGAGTTGAGAGTAAAAGAAGTTTTCTATAATTATAATTATAATCATAAGACACAACCAAACTTCTCAACATAGAAAGTAACCAAGTGAGAACAAGAATTTCAGGTGAAAATGTAAAACCAGCCTTTGCAAAAGATAGTGATGGTGACTTGATCGATGATGATCATGATGGTGATTGTGAACCTTTGTGGAATACAGACATTTAGCAGTTTCTGGAAAGACAATTTGAGTATTGATTCCGAGAACTTGGATGGGGGACATAGGGAAGATCTTTCTTCGCATACTCTAGTCATGTCTGTACTATCAAATGCTTCTATTCCATCAACTGAGCGTAGTGTTTTCCAACCTTCTACCACTGCAATTTTTATGCCACCGAAAATACTGAAAAAAAAACTTGAGAAGATGCCCCATCAACTTCTAACACCATTCAGTGAAAAGTTACCAAAAAGATCAAACCTACTGCAAATAGCATTAAATGAAATGCTAAAAAAGATAACCCAAAAGTTACTACAATACTACTGTAATATTGCCTAATAAATAATTCTTAATATTTATCCCTCAAGAAAACAACAATAAATATAATCAAGATAGTGGATGGTAAAAATATTACTTTCTTGAAAAAAGATCAACAAACCTTTTGGAAACAGACACTCTTCACAAACATTTGCCTCTGACCGACAAAAAACTGACATTTCAGGCAAAGAAACTCAATAAGCGCTTAGATAACACCTACCTACTCCCAACGCATAATACAGGCAACATGACTTAGGGCAATCATTTAGTAAATAACAGCAATGACGAAAATGGCAGTGATCCACAGCATAAATGAAGAATTGCGCCACATCACAGATTCCCCTAAACCAGAGGAGGTCTGTTGAAAAAGTACCCCAATCTGACCAACCGGGCATTACATGTAACAACAAGGAATGTTACATTACTGTGGGTAATGGAAGGAACTAAAAGAAAAGACTGACTTTAAATGGTTTGAGTGTGACATGTTCATCCGCTGGTTTCAAAGTATATGCCAAGACTTTCAAGGTGGCAGATGCTAACACCATTGTCAGGTTGGCCAAAAAGGAGTCAACTGGTACTGTACAGAGTGCTGTCAGTCTATAGAAGGTAACTCAGCTAAAGCTGTATTACCACAGATGCTGAAGCTTTGTAGACTGCAACAGATGGTAAAAAAGCTTAGTACTAGGGTAGATGAATACCAGAACCAAACCAAAGAGCAAGATTGATTGCTTGAAAAAAATTCTGGGCTGATGCAGCAAACGAGCAGACGGCTTAAGATATGAAAGTTGCAATGCAAGCATCCACTTCCACCAATGCTTTCCTTAATGGACTAGAAAAAAACAAAACTGCCATGGAAGATATTAATGAGCTTATGCAAAAACCTTCTTTAAAAAATATGACAAACCACTGAAAGCACTTCGCCTATTGTCTTAAGCATAAAGAGGAGGGGAAAACCATTCTATAACAAAACATTTCAAAGATGAACAATCTAATTCTAAATATGATTTTCGAAAGAGGGTCAATGCTAGCTTACAAGTCAGTCACAACTAAGCAACTGTTACCGAACACCAGAATTCAATTTTCGTCACTGGAAACTATAGTCAAACGAGACTTAAGAGACTTATTAGTGAAAATCCCTAAGAGCTAATTCAATTAGTTTTCCACACAACGGAATTCTAATCCAACTTATGTTACAAAATAAAAGTTTTTCCTTTTTTTCAGGACACTCATTTTCAAGTGACATCGTTTATTGTTCAATAGTGACACCTGTTGCCATTGCTGCTGATCAACTACTACTAGTAACTCTAAGTCTAAGGTCATATTCATATTGATATTCTACAGGGCCTGAATTTCGGTCCAGCAAATGTGATTTATTTCAATGTAATAACTATAGGACTTATAGTTATTAGTATTACTGTTATTGGTAAATGAGCTCAAGCAGCGATTGGATGAGGAGAAGCAGAAATCCGATTGATGGAAAGAAAGAGCAATGAAATTCAGCAAAAACGGGGACCCTATCAAAGCACTGGAAGACATAAAAAGAAAGCTAACCACGCAAAACGATGAAATGGACACTGTAAATGGTTGTGTGTTGCCCTCTATAAATAACTATTGACCCCCATTAACTTCCTATTTATGTTTAGGTGACATACGCCAGCAAGCATTACTCATTTACCTTGTGCTGACTATTAGATTTGTGGTCAGGGCATTGTGGTTGGGGTAGCTGCGAGTCTTGCCCTACCTCAGACATGTTGGGTTGGTGCCCTGACGCAACCCAGTGAATATTTACGATGTTTTGGGACACAATCATTGTGGTATCTTTTTAGGGACAATCATTTATGCAATATGTTTTTGCCTGGTACAGTAACAACAACCAGAGTATATAAACACTTAACAAACTCAATACAATCAGTTGGCAGCACTCTTAACCAAAATTGTACTAGTTTATTAATCTACTGTTTTGACAATATTATTTAGTGGCGCTATCTATGAAGGACCCAAAAGGTTGGTTACTTTTAGTCATATTGTTATCTGAATTATCATTTTATAATAAATTTACTTTTATGGTTTTTGTGAGCATTACTTTAATATTTTCAACTACATTTATATGCATGCAATCATTTATATAACTTTTGCTTTCTTATTTAGTTTCTATCAGCAAGTTTATCAGCAAGTTCAACACTAAGTATAACCTACAATGAAGTTCTGCATTTAGAAATACTGCCTTATTCATACAGGGCCAGTAAGAGACTCTGAGCAAGAAAAACCGAGAACTGGAGAAAAAGCAAAATAAGGGGGAGAATGGTACTATGTTGGTGAAGTGGATAACTGCTCTGAAACAAGAGCTGGCAGACAATGACAAAACGCATGGAGTACTCCCCTATTCTGACCGGTTTCACACACCTCAAACTTGTATGGATAAGGGGGAGAATGGCACTATGTTGGTGAAGTGGATAACTGCTCTGAAACAAGAGCTGGCAGACAATGACAAAACGCATGGACTACTCCCCTATTCTAACCGGTTTCACACACCCCAAACTTGTATGGATAAGGGGGAGAATGGCGCTATGTTGGTGAAGTGGATAACTGCTCTGAAACAAGAGCTGGCAGACAATGACAAAACACATGGACTACTCCCTTATTTTGACCGGTTTCACACACCCCAAACTTGTATGGATAAGGGGGAGAATGGCACTATGTTGGTGAAGTGGATAACTGCTCTGAAACAAGAGCTGGCAGACAATGACAAAACGCATGGACTACTCCCTTATTTTGACCGGTTTCACACACCCCAAACTTGTATGGATAAGGGGGAGAATGGTGCTATGTTGGTGAAGTGGATAACTGCTCTGAAACAAGAGCTGGCAGACAATGACAAAATGCATGGACTACTTCCCCATTCTGACTAGTTTCAGACACCCCAAACTTTTATGGGAACATTTACTTGAATACCTAGAATACAATAACTAACTATATGTATATTCTATACGAAATGTTACTTATTACTCAATTTATATAGCTTTAATAAAGGGATGAGGTATATATATATATTGTATTTTTATCTATTTATGCATGCAATTTTCATGCTTAGCATTTGTTTCAGTCACTATTTGGCTATTAATAACCCACATACAAACACTCATTCAAGGATATAGAGGCTTGAAAGTAACAAATGCTTAAATCAAAATAGAATTATATATTACATAACAATGGCATGACGTTTAACATTATAGGGGAGACGGGGGGGGGGGGGGGGGATGGGAGCCATAGTGGGCATAGGGGCACAGTGGTCATATCTATTTTTCCAGATACTTGACTGATTTGAAGTTGTCAAATCTTCAGCATATGCAACCATCTTTGTGTTCAACATTGAAAGCATGTGCGAGCAGCTGTGGTAAATCAAAATCTAAATTTAGCCCACTAAAGTAAGTTCACAACTTCCAACTTTCAATGATTATAACTCTTATGCTAACCAAGTCTTGTGATCTATTTGTTAGAATTAGTAGCAGTAAATACTGTAGCTTTTCACTATATACACTATTTAGTTAAAATTCAAGGTGGGGTACAGTGGACATCATTAAGCGGGGCACAGTGGACATCTGTCCACTGTGCCTCATATAGCTAACTATCTATGTAACTGTTGAATATAAACATATTTTCAAGTACTTCAACATTCTGCTGAAACACAATTATTGGAGTTATTATATTCCAAGACTCAACCTGTCAATAATTCAAGGTTTTTTATCTTTTCCAGTTTGTCATAAAAGTGAGATATGGTGCATACTTACTAGAAAAAGAGCAATGGGCGAGAAAGCAAGGATGTATCAGCTGATGGAATGAGAACAGCAACAAAAATGGTACTTATAGAGGGTATGTCAGTGAATAGGGTGTCTGCTGATTTGGAATTCCCAAGAACGACTAACTCGTTATGTTGAAGAAGCAAGGTTAAAAGGGCTTGATAGTGTTGTGGATTTTCAAAAGTCAAAAGCACATCGTTCTGTATTTATTAAAGATCAGGAACTAAAGCTTAAAAACTATATATCAACAGCATCTAGACAACATCATGTATTGACAAAAAAAGCAAGTCAGACAGTTGGCTTGGGAGTATGCAAAAAGAAATAATTATGTGTATCCATCTGGTTGGAATGACAACGAATGTGCAGAAGGGGTTAGGATTAGTGGATTTCTCAAGCGCCATCTAAGTCTTTCATGCCGAAAACCAGAGGCTACTAGTCTCGGTAGAAGTACTAGTTTCAACAAAGTAAATGTAGGCAAATTTCATGACAACTTAGATGAAGTTCCAAGTAGGTATAACTTTTGTAGTAGAGACATATGGAACATGGATGAGACAGGACTCACTACTGCGCATAAGCCACCCAAAGTTATTGCTGACAAAAAAGCCAAGCACGTAGGCCAAGTGACTTTTGCAGAACGTGGGGTATTAACCACTGCAGTTTGTGCCATAAATGCCGCTGGCAGATTTATTCCACCAATAATGATTTTTCTAAGGGTCAATTTTAAAGAATATATGGTTGCAGGCACACCCTCTGAGACACTTGGTGCTACTAATCCATCTGGTTGAATTTCATCTAAGCTTTTCATTAAGAGGTTAAATCATTTTATCAAGCATACGAGAGTAACAAAAGAGAGGCCGGTACTCTTGCTCATGAACCCTGAGAGTCATATCTCTATTCAGGCAATTGAGCAGACAAAGGAAAATAGTGTGGTGTTATTAACTCCCCCCCCCCCCCCATAGTTCGCACAAACCGCAACCTCTCGACATATCAGTTTACAGTCTACTTGAGTGGTTTTTCAATGATGCTTCCAATTCATGGCAGCTAAACAATCCTGGAAAAACACTACCCATATACAACATGGCTGAGTTGTTTAATGCTAGTTTTGGGAGGGCTATGACAGTGAATAATATTACATCAGGGTTTCGCAAACCAGTGATTTCACCCTTTGATCGTCATGCCTTTTCTGATGACTTCTTGGGGTCTCATGTCACAGACAGAGCAATTCTTACGCTAGATGCTAACACTCCAAGGTGCTCACATACCACTCCTACAACTGCAGCTGTAACACTTGGGTGTTCTGGCGCAACTTTTACAACAGACGATGCCACCCCAACAGGCTCAAAAACATTGCCAATGGTATCTTCAAAAGAAATTCGCCCATTTCCAGAGGCAGGGCAATGTGATGTGGGCTGTAAGTATGCTGATGCCGTTAGCAGCATAGCAAGATAGAGTGCTTGGGTACACAGCAGGGGTCAAGGACTTTTCCTCGTGTTCCTCTGCAAAACCAAAGACATTCAGAGTTGCAGTGTTCGACTGAGAACGGTTCTATCAGCTAGTGCTATTAGAGAGTTTAGCAAAGTCAGTTTTCTTGTCTTTGTATTCTGGGTGAATACGGTGATTTGCTGGGCAGATCACGGGCGGAGATTGGAGTGACTAAGGGGCAGTTTGGAGGTCAGAGTGGCAGCTTGGGGCTGTCAATATATTATAAGTTATTACCGTGATTTTAAAGTTACAGTTAATCTTCATTATTTGTTTTTAGTTTGAGTTAGACTTTCACTTTGATTTGCACTTGCAGTTAACAAGCTATTTCAGCATAATCATTATTACTATTATTACTATTAATTTTTTACTGTTAGTAATAGTGTGATATAATCATAATATAACTGCTGTTTCTTACTATTACTTATTAGTAGTTAGTAAGTTTGTGCATTCTGGTTCTCAGTCGAGTAGTTTATTACTCATACTTGTTGACTGTAGAGAACGGAATGTCACAGTCAGAAGAGAAAAGTGGAGGCAAGGACTCTCTTGGGGAGAGTTCGACAATTGGTGGTGCATCCGACCTTAGTGGGCCATCATCTGCGAGATTTGGGCTTGTAGCTCTAGTTCTGTTGGATGCGAGAGTATTGGCTAGCATCCTCAATCAGGCTAAAGGCCTGAGCCTGTCGAGAATTTGACAAGCCACGTCATAGTTTACTGGTGATGGCAGTGTGGACGCCAATGCATGGATCAGGGAGTTTGAAGGACTCTGCGAGGTGGAGCAGATTGCCCCAACAGAAATCGTCATTTACATGTTGCGTGGCAATGCTGCTCGCGTCTACAGCAGGATGCGTGGGGCGAGGCATCCCAATGAGATGTAGTGAAAGTGGCCTTGGTGACCGAGTATTCCATGCCTAGGCAGGAAGCATGGCATAGGTTTATTACCTGCCGTATGGAAGATGGGACACGGTTGACGTGTACCTGGACCGCTTGGAGCAGTACGGTGGGCGGGTCGGCATGACCTGCAAAGAACTGAGCTTTCAAGCTCAGTTTTATGAAGGCTTGCCGGCCTCTGTCTGCGAGTGGGCAGTAACCCTCGAAAGTGCCTACACGGCCGACTTTGGTCTGGTGTAAGGCTGTTGCACGTCGTTCTAGGTCTGGGCAACAGTCAGGGGTAGTCACTGCTGCTTTTGGAAGAGTGCAGCAGCAGCCAGGTACCAGTTCTTGCTATTGGTGTGGGGGTGCACACCGGGTAAAGGATTGCACCGAGAGCAGGCGGGCTTCTTCCAACAGACGGCCCGTGAGAAACTCTTCTCGGAAGAGAGCTGGATGCTTCCGATGCAGAGGCATCGATCACTGGGTTCACGACTGCCCGAAACCACCTGCAGTGGCTGTGAGGCTGGAAAGTAACCAGCCGGGTTTTCAGGCGGAGGACGCAACTCGAAGTGCCGCATCCTCCAACATGGATACCACAGCTTAGGCGTTAACCGCCGAGGGCCATGCTCTTCATCGATTAGCGAGGTTCTGAGCAATGCATGCGTACTGCGGAACAGCCTGGCGCTATCTGGGGCAATTAGTAGGACTACCACAAGTAGCAGTATGCCCAACATTCAGGCCATTCTGAACAACCGTTGGTTCTCGTGTCTTGTTGACACTGGAAGAGAGCGGACTCTGGTAAGTCCGCGGGTGGTTGGTGGGACTGGGACTGGAGAACTGGATCTTCAAGGGTTAGTTGAAACGATGGGAGGGCCCAGTTAAAGGGGTTATCCCTTTGCTTGCAGTGTTTCAGCCAAGTAAGGACAAGGTGTGGCCAGTCATGGACTACCGTGAGTTGACAAACTACGTTGAATCTCACACTGGAGATGACAAGGTCGCGGTGTGTGGTGAAAAAATTAGAAAGTGGAGACAGTTGAAAAGTAACCTCCAAGTTGTGGATTTGAAGGCAGCTTATCTTCAGATTCACATAGCCAAGGATCTGTGGAAGTACCAGGTCAATAAATATGAGGGGGTGCACTACGCTCTGAACCGGCACCCAGAATTATGACTTGGATTCTTGGTAAGATACTGTCAATGAACGATCGGTTCGTCGGGCAACAGACCACTACATTGATAACATAGTGGTGCAGGAGATTTTTGTCGGTGCTGAGGAAGTACGAAATCATCTAGCCAAGTATGGGCTCAAGACTAAAGAGCTGTTGATATATTATAAGTTATTACTTTGATTTTAAAGTAACAGCTAATCTTCGTTATTTGTTTTCAGTTTGAGTTTGACTTTCATTTTGATTTGCACTTGCAGTTAACAATAAGATAATTATTGCCTAAAGCTAAACACTAAACAGTTAAATAGGTTTTGGTAAAAAAGTTGAAACTAGTTTAAATTTATACAACAAACCAAGCTAAGCAGGTGTTGTGATACCAATCATTTACAATAATTAACGTACCGGTACTGTCAGTAATACTATCACTATGACTATTAGTATTAGTATTTGAATATTTCAATATCTAACTTAAAGTTATAATTAAATAGTAATTGAAGGTTTAATAATACTATACACTAAAGTATTCTTACCTACTTCAATGATTCAAATTGTCGGTATTGAGAGTAGTTTAATTTGTTTGTCACGAATACGAATGACACAGCATTGATGTTAAAATGTGTATGCCAGGAGCTAGTCTACCACTATGACTATAAGTATAAGTATAACCGCTTAGAACTAACGGGAACCCGAATAGTATACGATTATGTCCGCGCATAACATAATTATCATAAGGACTTTAAATATGCGACTTAATGTCATACTTCTACTTATAGTCATACTTATACTTACAGTTATACTTATAACTATAAGTATAAGACTTAGAGTATAACTATAACTATAAGTATAACATTATGATTATGATTATCATTATGATTATGATTAAGTTTAACTATACCGCAATGCTAAAATATCATCATAATCATAATAATAGTACTAGTACGTCAAATTTCAATGTCAATGTGTTGAGAAAAACCGCTGAACACTTGGATGCTAGAACTGCACTCCCAATTTTTCACTTGAAAAATTGGGAGTGCAGTTCGAGCATCCAAGTGTAAAAGGGTAATAAATTAGTCTTCGACGCGTGCGCATGACAATACTAAGGATGGCACAAATCGCTTAGTGTAGCACGAAGGTTGGTGTCGTGGGTTCGGAGTTCAAAAATGATGTGTATACCAATACTGTACTTAATGAATTTCAAACTTTGTGCTGCATCTAGCATTCTTCAAAGTTGGCTAACAAACTACTTATTTCCCGTAGGCATACATGCTTGCTATATACATGATATGTATATTACCTGCTAGCTTATTACTTAAATTATAGAGCGCGGCTACACTAAGAAAAATAAGATGGTTATTTCGATAAATTGCAACAACTTCTCTCAGTAACCTGGCATAACAGCTTACAGTTAAACGAGTGTTATTAATAGTGTATTTTATGCCATTTGTCTAGCTGTCAAGTATGTGATGAATTCAGAGTAAACCAGGGGCCGAGTTGAGGAGACACACAGAGGTGCACCGCATCCCACCATATTTTTAAGGGTTCATTAGAGCATACCCCTACTATAATTTCCAGTTACAATCACAAGCATATTACTACATTCCCATGCTTCAAATGGAAATCCTGTATGACTACGTTTCCAAGCTTTGCATGCAACGAATTTTTCATTCAATGTTTGGAAACAGTTGCATGGAATGAAACCATAATTGCAAACCACAACCACAAATTCATCCTTACCAGCATTTATTTGCATAATGGGAAACAATAGGAACGCAGTGTAGGGGATGTTGTATGATAAATTTGCTGATTTATATATATATATAGATATCTATATATATATATAAATACATTTTATATGTATATATATACATCTATATATATATACATCTATATATATATATACATGTAAATATGTATATATACATATATACACACACACACATATATATATATATATATATATATATATATATATATATTATATATATATATATATGTATATATATATCAATTTTTCACTTCTCATACTTTGAAATTTAGGAGTTTTATTGTCAGACTCTTGGATAAGTGCAAGGTTCATACTCTGCTTTCTCTGCCCACAACTTTACGTTATGATCTCCATAGTTAACTTATCTAACTGGTGCTTCCGGTGAGCAATACTCTCTCCACTAACACATGCAATTTCACTGCGTTTCATTAATATGTAAAACTCATAACCCAAAGGACTCTCCGACGGTGATCCAGTTTCTGCATCACAGAGATGAAGGCAGCTGAAAGTATAAAGAGCTGCTTATGTCAGCACATAGCGTCTGTTATGAGTGAAGAATGTGACACCAGTGCGTTGCATACAGCTCACTCTAACAATGATAATGGGTGTTCCTGTGCTGGTAATTGATAGTTCACAAGGTGATGTAATTACGTTCCCTGCTGTCATATAAATATTTTATTATAAACAGCCGGCATTCCATCTCATTAAACAATGACCCTCTGTGCTAACTGATTGGCTAACATTACTTAAAAATTTCAATGCTTTTAGGTAAGGCCTAAACTGGAGTACAACGGACTCAACTATCTATTCTACTAGGAGTCTATTATTTCTGCCATCATTTCTGTTGTAAGTACTAGTAGCATAGATATTGCGTTGCAGTTTAAAAATAACAATATAATTATATTTAGTCTGGTGCTATTAAATACTAACAAAAAAATTTTAGTGCTATATAATTATTCACTTAGAGTTAAAATTGCTACTTTCACTTCAGCTTGGGTTTCTAGGTGCAATAATAGGCCGAGGTGTAGGATTAATGCATTATTTGTTAACAAAAGGACTGATTTTCGATGTCTTTTTCACTTTCAAACTGTACCTGTAGCTCATTATAGGGTGTCATAATGTCCTAACTTTGCTCATACTAAATATTAACTTCATAATGTTCAGTTGCTGTTTTACCCAAGAATAAAATGCTGCTAAGAATAGCATAATATTTAGAAAGGCAGCTAACCAGATTTTGCTTTTCTGAAGCTTATATGATTTATGTCTACAAAACATGAAATACTCATATAATTTGTTGAACAGTATTTGTGAAAACATTTACAAAAGTACATGATTAATAGACCAATTACTCAATCTCTACGGATTTTAAGTTACCTTTTAGTTTCCCATACTATTTGCCATATCAACTATGATGCAAACATGTAAACTAACATGTATTCTCCTCTTTCTATAATCGTTATTCCCTGAACGATGAAGAAACAGTTAGCTTTCACCTATAATAGCAATACTTTCAATCTTGCCAAAACTAACACCTGATTTCTCTAGTACTGCGGTTGTCTTATTTAGATTTGACCTAATGACTTCGCAAGTAGTCTGAGTAGGTAGTATACTTGCAACGAATTTATGAGTGGCCATTAAGACAAATGGAGTTTTTGGATACCTTGAGTGAGTCGTGTGTAGATGAACATAACAACAGGATAGAGTCTTTTAATCCATCAAAGGTATGTAGATGTTTACACTGTTCGACTTTTAGTAGTAACTTTAAAAGTTATTCATGGCATGACATTATTATTTTCTTTTGATTTATATATGATAGTCATTAACACATGTACCATATAAATTAGGGCCAATAACTATTTGTAACAGTAAGTTGGATCTCGCTGAACTCCAAAGGTTGTTTATGGAAGAACATTTTTTTCCTTAAAATTTTATTGGACATAGTTTAAAATAATCAATATGACTGTTGCAACCAACATATGATCAATTTATTACATACAGCAATATAAGACAGAAGAGTTGTGCAGTATATGTACCATTTAAGTGCAAGAAGTATAACGGAGAAATTGCAAACACTTTCTTCATTTTTTTTATAAATGTTGGTTTGAGGCACAACCTGAATTAATGTTTTCGATAACCTAAATTTCTTTGCTACGTTTTTAGTTGGGGTATCACAAGTTTTCTTATTTCTTCATTACTGCTCTTATATACCTATATTATATGATTTCAGGTGGGTAAAACTAGCACGGTAAAAACGGTACAGGTAATAATGGCACCGATAATAATGGCACAAATGGCAAAGTACATAAGTTGATAAAAATGGCTCATTTTCAATAATATTAAGGTCTGGGTGAGGGATTTTTTGTTTAGAATGAGGGGTTGAGGTTTGAGGATGGGGATTTGAGTATGGGGGTTGGGGTTTAAGGGTTGGGGGTTTGAGTTTTAAGTGGGATGTTTGGGTGGTTTGGGAAAATTTAGCATAAGTGTGCCATTTTTACCTACTTTTCTATTTGTGCCATCATTATCTGTGCAATTATCACCTGTGCCAGTTTACCTAAAATCATATTATATGTAGAACTGCTTCCCCTTCAAGTTTCAACAGAGGCTAATAATTTTATTGGTATGGCGTACTTCACCCTGTGAGTACTGTGCCAACTTACAATTATAGCTACATAATTTATGTAGAAAATATTATCAATTTAGACAGCTGGGAAGGAAAGTGGCTCTAATAAACCTCCTCCAAAGCCAAAAAGACTAAGTACCAGGCTCTCTGCCTCCTTTTATACTCCTGATAGACTAACTTCACCAAGTTTTGCTACTAACGGTGAGATTATGCATTTGACATCTAACATTTTAAGAAGTAATTTAGAAACATTTGCTGTGAATGATCGAGAACGGGTTTATTTTAAATCCTGCTCTACTAAACCCTAGACTGGAATAAAGAACTGTTTGAATAGGAGCTCAGATTAACCATACATAAACATTCATTACTCAGCGGAAAGTTGGACATAGAAACTATACAGAAATGTTAATTTGCAACTGTAATTTGCTCTTTAGGAAAATGAGTGCGCTATTTTTCCATTTATTGATTGTTAGTCAGAAAAGTGTTGAACGATATGTTGTAGAAAACTAAAAACTTGCTTTGGGTATTGTCGGGAATGCAAGTTTAGAAGTTTTTGATCATAAAAAACTTCTCTACAAAATTTAAAATTATATGTTTTTGGTTTTGCTTGTGATGTATGCTTCTCTCATTTGTACATGTAAGGTATCACTTTCAATATGGTAGCATAGACTAAGTTCTGCTTGACAAATTGTTATAAATGTGCAACATTATTATTTTATAGTGTATTCCTCTATGATTTAATCTCACTGAACAGCAAAACAACTCCATGCCCTTGTAGGGTTCACTCACGCATGTTTATAGTCACTATTCTTGTGGGAACCCCTTATAAAACTGATAGGGGTAAGATTGCTTGTAAAATCTATAGGTATAATATAAACTGAAGATCACTGCTTGAGGTAATAAAAACATATGACTATTTTACTGCCTATAACAGCTATTTTAGTAGCTTAAAGTTAATGACTAGGAAATTAATGATCTTTTTAACCAGGATGGTAGACTCTGGTCAGTGTGCTTCATTTTTTATTTACACTAAAATGTGGTCAAAAACTTTGATAGCCAACTGTGTTTGTGACTGGCAGCCATCTTGTTTATCCCATTGCAGCATTTAACTAGTCAAAGTAAAACTTTTCAAATAATTCGCTAAGCTGATTATCTTGAGTAGTTTTTAACATAAAAAACCGCATATGTTGATGCAAAATTTGTGTAGATGTTTTGTATATGGTTTAAAAATTTTACTTTTATAGCTATAAAAGCAAAATATTTGTCTGTCAATCTGCTCAGTGCCAAATAGTTTGACTGCTGCAATTCTACCTTTAACCATTGACCTGCATAAAATATGCCAAGTAATATTTTCTATAACATGCGCAGCTAAATTTTGCATAACTTTTTAGACCTAAAAGTCGATCATGCCCTCCAGATGATTTATTTTAGATTTAATTTAAAAAATGCATTGACTACTGATAAACATTTACAGCCCTGTTATGACAGCATGTAATGAAATCTTCCAGAACTTTCAACTGTCTGCAAATACTTGTTTGAAAGCTATATGTTGAGTCTATGACTGATATTTTAAGAATTAGTTATTAAACAACTGCATTTTTAAAGCCACTATTAACATAGGCTATCTTAGATTAATTTGTGTTGTCTGATGGGATTGATTGGAAGTTTGATTATATAATACTGTCAAAGTTTAGGTGACAAGCTATCTGTCTAATAAATGACTTTATCTCAACTATTCACCCTCTGAATCTATATTAGGAGAATAAAGATACCTCTGCATTATACATCTAACTCTGACATCTTAAAGAATTATGGCATGTTTAACGTTGAGTGTGAAGAAGCTGGGCACTACATATCAGCACTGTGTTGTAGAACCTACATGTTTGGAGTACAACAGTTTGAGCATAGTTATGGTGCAAAGATGTTTTACAAAGCATACAATGTTTATCAGTGAAGTTACTTGAGTACAAGATGATTGAGTTGACAGGTGATGATCAAGTGCCATGTTTCAAAGTGTTAAGCTGCTAAATCAATCATCAACTCAACTAAACATAACATAAACCAAAAAATAACCTGTGTTGGTATTAGCCCTAGTAGAAAATAGTGTTACCCTTTCCCCACCTTGTAGCGTCTTTCAAACATTTGCTCAGACTCATAATTCTAAAACATTTGCTTGAAAATTTTGTTTTAGTCTGATCCGGCTACAACTTTTTAAAACTTTACAATAATTAATTTGTATGTCTGAAAAATGAGAATTCCAACAATTTATCGTTCAACGTAGCCTTTCCATTATATACTATAGTATGTTGAAGAATTTTCTTGAGTAAATGAGGTAAAACTTGAACCAGATACTGCTATCCCTGTAAATTACAATGCTGCGTTACATCACAGTACAAATAAACTACATTTTTTATTTTGTCCATAGTCATGGATGACACACATACCTAAGTGCATTCCCAACATACAATAAGCATTATTAGATACCCAGCAAAGCAGCTTGTAGTTTCACAGAGGGCATCTCATAAGAGTTTAGATTACAAGGATGTCTTGTTAAAAATGTAACAATAGAGGTCTTGTCATAAAAAGTGATATAACTAAAACACACTAGAACAGGTGTAGGACTGGACAGCCATATCATAATATGAATAACATTATTTACTGCATGCATTTAATCAAATAATATTCAATGATAATGGAAAACTAGTTTCGTTTTGTGTAGTTTGTTTTGTAAAATTTTTGCAATAAATTAGTGTTAAATAATGGAATACAGTTATAAATAAAAAACAATGAAACAAATTGTTACATTACTAAAAATGCATGTACGATAATTTTCCTACATTAATGTATCTTTAGGACTTGAAAATTTATAATCATCTTATTCTCTTATAAAAAGATCAGTGGTAGATTATGGTTTATATATAACCTGTAAACCATTTGGTTAATTAAACATTTAATTTTAATAACATTGCATTTCTCCACTGCAATTCTCACCTACCTAACTTTACCATGAGTTTTGGGTCCAGAAAAGCTTCTCCATACATTATGTGATTCCACATTTAGTAGTTACATTTCATTGCTTTCGAAATATTTTTCAATTTAATATAATTAACTATTTTGTATTAGTAATTCAAATATTTTTTAATAATTACTGAAAGTTGCTTTTAATTTTTTTTTTAATCAGGTCGACAATGATTGTAGTTAAACTCATATTTTCCCACTGCTACATACTTTTAAATATCTTGTAATGTGAAGAAATTAGTCTTTTATAACAGAAGCTAATTTGAGCTAAGGCACCCTTACACTCAAACCATTGGGAAGGATTTTGCATATAAAATAATCTTAGTGCTTTGTTTATTACTGCCCTGGAAACTACTAAAAATGTTATAGCAATGCCATTGCATACATAAAACAAGCAGAAAACTAATCGATATAAGTTGAAGACCTGTATCTCAGCATATATTATTTAGTTTTATATCAACTACACATTCTTACTACTGTGTGTGTAACAAATGCACCCACATTTTTAGCAATCATTGTTTTAAGAAAAGTTTGTTTATATTACGTGTCATGTAATCCCAGTGGGAACTGCACATGCTATTCTGTAGAGTCAACTGATAACTAATAAGATTTAATTTATGGGCAGTTTTTCAAAACCTAAACCGACTTTCTTGGCACAAGTATAGAGTTATGCTTTTAGCTGGCAACTCAGATATAAATTCCTATTATAGCAATACTACTCTGCACCTATTACTACTGTACATCTTTTATATATGCATACATTCCGATGGAAGTTCATTAACTGATTTATTATAATTAAGTAATACAGTAATCAATTCACCTGCAATGTTGGAAAATCTTAGCTTTATACTAATTGTTAGGGTTCAACAGCACTGCTACTATATTAGTTCTATATGGGATGATGCAGAGAATCTCACACTAAAAGAATCTCTAAATACAATCAAAATTAAACAAATTTGATTAACTTTTAGAAATTGACTAGAGTACAAGAATAATTTACAAAATTGAAATATCAAGTTAAATCATTATTATTTGAAGAATTGATATTTTGAAATTTAAATGTTTTAATTCCTGTTTACTATATAGCTTCAAAGTACTAGTATATATACGTATCTACTAATCACTAAGCAAACTAATTTTAGTGTTAAAACATCCTTAAAAATATGGATGATGACAGACCTGTAGAAAAGTGGATAATTGAGATGATACGGACGTAAATTAATATGGTTTACTGCTAGTTTCTATGCAGTCTAAGCCCTAAGGTGGCAACAACTCTAGGTATGGAGGGATTGTACATTCCACTAAAGTCTGCTTGGTTAAAATGTATGTCCAAGTCACAACTTTTTACCAGCTGCAAACAAACATCGTACAGATTTTATAGAATCGAAGTAGTTATTCAAGTAGTTAAATAATTTAAATGGCCAATTTAGCTGGAAATATGTGCAAAATGCCTCAAATATGATCACATGCAACTTTATTATAAATTAAACTATTAAAACAAAAATAAACAATAATTAATTGGATGCTTTTCTTAAAAGTAAACTCCTAATTTTTTGAATAAAGTTTTTAAGAAAATCTCAGGAGCAGCCTGATTTTTGCTTTTTATGACTAAAACTTAGATTACTGAGAGTTGTTTCCTCAATAAGAAGTTTCGTTAGATTCTCTGTAACATACATGATGTGGTGTGGTCATAATGCTGAGCTGCATGGAAACTTTCTAGCTCTGATTCATTTATAAATATGACTTTGCTAGTAGAAGCTGCATTTTCTTTATAATACTAAATATTTAATGGCTAAGTTCCGTGAAAGAAGCAAAATTAAAAAGGTGGAGATTAATCTTTGTTCATATAAAAAAAATTAAAAATGTGGCCTAATATGGCCATATCAGGATTAGCTAGCAGTATAGTTTCTCAAAATTTCTTTACTACGTTTTAATGTGTGCATTTTTGCTGCTGTATAAATAAGGCATATTTTGTTAGAAGAATATAGTATCCATATACGTGCTGTTCGAAGTTTTGTATACATTATTAACCCTTAAGGTATAGGCATTGAAATAACTACATTATTGAAAATGAAAATTATAATTCGAAAAATAGACACAGAAAAAAACCAAACAGTTTTATAATATTATTATTAATTAATTGTAGGAAAATGATATGCTATAAAAATTGTCCTTTTCCTTGGTCATGACCTATCTAATCAATTTATTTATATATGCTTCTTTGCAGTCATTGGAATAAGGTTCTATAGATAAACTGTTCAACAGTAAATAAATTAGCATAGATACTCATCCGGCTCCACGATAATGATTTCCACTATAGTAACGTGCGCATGTGCGTGTGTGCGTGATATTAAACTAGTACAGACTATTATAAACACTTACTCTACTCAAGGTGTTGACTGTACTACTAATTAACAAATAACTTAGCTAACCAAAGCCAACCTAATTTGTTGCAGGGAGTAACAGCGGCAGCATTAATAACAACTCTAGCAAGGTTGAGAACAAAAGCAGGCCGGGACTAAAGATTACCCACAGTTTACCTTATTTTAAAATTACCAACAATTCAGCCGCTCAAAGCCATGGAGATTATAATATACAGGTGAGTCTTTATTACTGCCGTTACATCATTATGTTCCGTTATGCTATATCATAAAGTAAAATAGTATCTTTTTACACAGGTGTGCTTTAACATATTACAGGCAAAATATTCATTTTTTTACAAATAACACAATTGGTTTATGCAAATTATATCTATATTCTTACTCCAGAATCAACACTGTCAACAAGTGTGTTAGTCTGTGAAATGAGCATTTCTCCCTAATATTGTCAAGATCTTTTGGATCTGATCATCCGATTTAAGTCACATGCAAGGACTATTGCTCATTGAAAATGTGAAAATACATGCAATCTGACAAGTTTAGATTGTGAGCAGCAATTTTAGAGACAAGCTAATTTATAGGTGTGCAGAAAATACCTTCAGTCACGATTTTGATGGATTGAGCAGTGAAATAGTCAATTTTAGTTTCAGCTCTCAGGTTTTAAAAACTCAACTAGCAATATAATAGATGTATGTGTTTATATTCTATTAGGTCATCACTAGTTTTCAGTTTATGCAATTTAAGAAGCAGCTCTGGTTAAAAGGGTCAAACATTTGTTTAGTAAGTTATGCTAGACTGGTTTTTAAATGTAGTCTTTCTTAGACTACTTTGCTAGCGTAGCTAGAAGCAAATAGTTGCGATCCTCAAACATCCCTTCTCCTGCGCCAGGTTGTCATAGGAAACACAACTATTATCAAGTATACATCTATTTAGAAGAACCTGGTCTAAAGTAGCAATTGTATGAGATACCAGGATTCTAACCAGGTTTGACGACTCCCAACTAATTATCTGCATGCCATAACCTTGAGCGATTGGTTCAATAGTGCTACAGGAAATATTCTCCACATGAATTCGACAATCTTCTTCGTAAACACAGTCTGCTATATATAGGCTTGCAGTACTTCCAAGAACTCAAGCAAGCAATACAAATCTTCAAAATGCTCTTTGTATAGGTTTTCCACTGTTACCAAAGAGTATAATGCAACACTGTAATATGCTCTGTGCCTATTACCAAAGAGTATAATGCAACACTGTAATATGCCCTGCGTCTGTTACCAAAGCCTTTTCATTTGTATGTAAAAAAGCTAAAGTTACTGTAGGAACTCAGTTTAAATTCTGAGTAAGCAGAAGAAAAGGTGACGTTAGTTTACTGGCCTATTCTATTCATATATGATATGCAATAATATTACAGTTCCCGAGTACTTATCTAGTTTAATAAGTTAATTTTCTAGTTCAATACTATTAATTGCTGCTGCTGCTGTAACTTTATGATGTGAAATAAATATTCTAAAGAGTAATTGGTCACAACAAGTCTGCAGCAGCCTACCATATTTTTGTGGGTCAAGCAGTGCTTGCAAGTAAATTTAAAGAATGTCAAGCATGTGACTACCAGGGAAGTTATAAACAATACAAAGTATGAGCCACCTCTGGGAAGATAACATCACACTCTCCCAGGTTGTGAAGTCTGTCCATTACTGTTATAGGAAATGGTCATAAAATTTAACCTATTTAGTGAATAGGATATAATGTTAGTGGGCAGGGAGCAGCCTGGTCTAGGGGTTAGAGCAGTTGCTTAGTAAACACCAGGCATAGTCCATCTCCAGTACAGACCATTGGTGATGTTAGGAAGAGTATCCAATCACTATTGCTCCTGTTCCTCATCTTATTGAGTCCTTAGCCTGATCTAAGAAAAACTCTTTCCATCAGAGGTTTCTCACAGGGAAGGTGACTATAAACTTGTGTGAGTTTTATACAATGTTCATGGGCATAGAAACCTGAACAGAGAGAGCATATAACTATTTTGAACTATGGCTTTGCTTTATTTCTTATATTGGGTTTATGTCTTTTGGTTTGGAGCTACAAATGACTATAAAATATTGAGCACCTTCTAAAAGTCCCAAAGCTACACATACGCCTTGCAGATCTCCTGCTCAGCTGGGTCTCTGTAGCCAATATGTAAAAGTGAAACTCCTACCGATAAAGGAGCAATGACCACTAGGTAAAAGTAACAAAGTTTGTTATAAACACACTGCATGTATACATCTAGTAGTTGACTATTTAAAAAAAGATACATGCAAAACACTATACACAGTAAAGCAAAGTAACTGACATTTTACCTGTGGTTGCTCTTTTTATTAATGTATGAAAAAGTGCTATAGGTACTATAGTACTATAGTACCTTATTGGCACACTAACATTAATCTGTAAGGTAATCAGACCTGATTCGAAAATTCATTCGTAATTTTCATCTCACTGTAAGACATTTGCTCTTGATATATGTATAATATAGTATATCATCAAGTATTTTAACTATTCAAACTTAAGCTGTTAAATTCTGCAGTAAACTATTTACAAAGACGAATGGGCTGCTACATGCGAATATAAATTCAAAAGATAGCACATAGCTGACATGTTATTTCTTACACTTCACTTTTCACCAAGTGTGTTCAAAGCATTCATAGTTTATGCTTTTATCTGTTATCTTCTCAAATACCTTTTGCTGCGACATTTAATGTGACCACTTCAAAAAGTCTTTAGGCATAATTTAAATTTTTGAGAAACCATTTTTTCTCAATTCAATACTGAAATATTATCTCACAGCGTTTGCTGTTGGCTACATAATAATTAATATATAGTCATATTTCTTACTTCTATGACAAAAGCTACAACAAGCTAATAATGGGCATTTGTATGCAAATGTTTCAAAAACGTTTGATATTTGTAAAATTTTAGAATTTTTAAGATTAGCTTAATATAAGTTTACAAACGTGCACCATGACAGCATAATAAAGTGATCCTACACCACACACTTTACTTTCACAGTGCACATAGATCTATATTAAAAAGATTGGCTTAATTTAAGCACTCTAATAATACTGCATGAGTGTGAGCATTTGAAACTGTCCTGCTAACGCTGCCTTGTTAGTATACAAAGTACAAACAGCATTGTATTTCACATATATGCGTAGGCTCTTACTACTACTACTACTATACCACTACTACTACTACATACTTTACAGCCAGCTGTTAGCAGGTGCTCTGAAATAATTATTGCAGGTCTACCTAGTTTATGGCACATATGCCATGTATGAAGATTGTAGTGCTGATGTGGCTAACTTTAGCAGTTCTGCTATGTGTGGTTGTTTAATAGCTTATTCACACACGACGTTTTTTAGTTCGTTGGGTCCGACGAATGCCCAACTAACAATCATCGCACCTCTTTGTCGCGCCAGCTGCAATAGTAGTGTATAGTTGCTTAGCAACAGTGCTTTTACTAGTAAAGTTGTGACTTGTTAAATTTAGCGATAACTAAGTAAAAATTTTGCGTTAATAAAATAATTATAATCAAATATGAAACATTTAAATTATGACAAATTTATTAGCTAAACAAAAGCTAAAGATTTAGTAGATTTATGTTTAACAACAGTTGGACTGTGAAAAGGAAATGAAAATGACACGTAAAACTGCAATGCCCTGGTCGTGCTTTTATATCAAACTCAAACTGATTACTTATTTTTTTCGTAGCCTTTCATTACTCATTCTACTTATATTTTTTATTGTTGCAAAATAAAAAATTAAAATGACCTGTTTTATAGTAGTTTTTCTATAAAAGAACTATAGCTAAGATGTTTTAGCTGGAACAATTATAAAATAAAATAGAAGTTGGGAGTGTCTACTTTAGGTGAAATGATTCAGTTGCATCAGTTTCAATTTAACTACATTTTAACTTTTTTTCAAGTCACTGCTACTCATTGTGCACATCGACTCAGTTGCTTACGTGCATCTTTGTATTCAGGATCACAAAGAGCATGCAGCTGGTCAAGCTATGATAATTTCTATAAAAAACGTACTTCCGTCATGAAAACTGTTTGAAATAATTTTAAGATGCTGCTGACTAGCAAAATAATATGCTTTCTACAAATTTGCTTATTTCAATTAATCAATATTTATTATTATTAATATTACTAAAATATTGATTATTTAATTTAGTTACAATGCCGCAATGTTTGCCATGTGAATTATGCCCGCGCTTTTTGCTTTTTGAAATAAGCCAATGGAGTGCAATCAGAAAAAATTCGTCAGCTGAAACCTAGCTGGGTCAGGTTCCAACGAAACTATGAAAAGTCGATCACGTGATCCAAAACGAACAAAATTTTCTGCTGTCAGACCAATCAAAGAACGCTAGTTTGGCGCAATTGACGCAATTGTCCGATCACGTGATCCAAAACTAACAAAATTTCTATTCGTCGTGCCATTTTGGTCCGCTATTCGTCCAATTTGTTGATTGTGTGAATAAGCTATTACACTAACAAGGTATAGCACTGACTTATGAGGGCTAAACATTGAATATCTGTAGATATACAGTTGTTTTTCAGTGTACATAACTACAGGTACATGCAAGTATGTTAATTATGATTGTATAACCATTTAATAGTAGATTTGCAAGATCTGTAAGCACATACTACAATGTATACATTACTCAGTGCAAGGGCGTATACTGCGTGTAGCACAGAACACTAGAGCTGCCATTAGTTTATCATTATTTTATCATCTAGAAGAAAGAATTCTGCTAGTTCTGCAGTATAGAAGTTTTACTATACACTTTAGTGTTAGGAGAAGTAGCAGTCTTACCTGACTGCTTGTTAACTAAAGAAATAGGTAATAAAATATAATTGAACAGGACTTGGTACTGATTTAAAAGGATATATGAGACTTAATCTGCTGTGAGAGCCACATTGTAAACTGTGCATGCTGTAACTTTTTCAGCGAGATCTTACAACTGTGTATATACATACTACCATTGGAGCCACTACATGCCTGTATAAAATCTTTTTTGTATTTGGCACAGGTTGTTCTTGCTTAATCTCTTTAAAATGTCACAGCAAAATTACATAATGAAAAAGATGAATCTAGTACAGGCTAACATTATTTAATCTATGAATAAAGTAATTGGCTCTGTTCATGCTGCTTAAACTTTCGTATATATCAAAATATCTATAAGTTAGTTGTTACATTATCTATATGATGGTTTTTAAAAAGTTTTTAGGCATGCTTATATATTAATCTCAAAATTAGTTTTCACTAAAATTTGAAATTATCTATGCAATAGTATCCTAATGGGAGATAATGGCATAAAATTGTTTTAACAGACATCAATATTATATAGTTAATAAGTCATAGTTAATGAATGGATATCAATGAGTTATAGTTTATTAATAATTATTAATGAGACACAGTTACTGGGTCATAGTCACTAAGTCATAGTGGCTGGGTCATATTTACTGAGACAGAGTTACTGAACCATAATTATTGGGTCATAGTTGCTGGGTCATATTGTTACCTTGAGCTGGCAGTGTAACATTTGACAAGATTGTCTTTGGGTAGTTGACTGTTAACTGTTTTGACTTGCCACAAAAAATAATATCATGTAAGTTTAACAAAAGGTAATCATAGTCTAGTCAAAGTCATTGCTTGCTCATTTGAGTTTGCAGTACGGCAGTCTATGGTCTATCTATAAGAAATGCTGATGTAAGAAAGTAGTCAGTGTGAGCTGATTGCTCAACAAACACTAACATCCTCTTCTACTCCCAGCCCATTCACCAGTCTCTCATGCCATCTCAGCGCCAGTCTCACATACTTCTCAGCAAGTGCCAGTTTTTATTATCTAACAGTTTACTTCACAGGCTTCAGTTATACTCATATAACTGCCTTCGGCTAGAGTCAGGGTATCTTATCTTTCTAATATAGAAAGAACATTATATTACATGCATATGCACTGGCTTTATTACAACTTGTTAGTAAGTTCTGATATACACATATATGTATTTTATGATAGCCTGCAATGTACACTTACAACTACTTACGCATGTACATTACATGTACATTGACTGTTCTTAACTATATTATGGTATATTAATTAGTATTTATATGTTGTGAAGGTAACTCCAGTGACGGCTCGTAAAACTCAAACACTGAAAGTTCAAAGGATAGCAAAGCATCACACAGAAGAACCAATTTTCACTCCACCACCTCCACCCACTTACTTACCACCACCTCTAACTCCTACAATAGCCCCTTCCTCCATAGCCTTGGACACTGGGGTTGAAGTTGCCACATCAAGGAGCGCATTGGATATAAATGATACCATGGATATTCGCAGTGAACACAGGCTAGATGTAACAGACCCTGCTCTCTCCAGCAGTACAAGCACTGAAGCTATGTTGAAAGATTTACGAAGGATGAACCCTACTTATGCCTCAGACATGTCTGTGAATCGTACTCTGTCTGTGGACGCTGGGCTAACGTCTCCAACGTATTCACTCAGCAGCAGTAAAAGTCTGAGTAACAAAAGGTAAGTTCTATGTCTACACTGTCTATATCACTGCATTGGGTTGTTCTGAGTTTCATATTGATACTAATATAATTTAAATGATTATATACTGAAATATGCTGTTATTACTCAAATCCTACTGGGCTTAAATATTATGTAAGCACAGATAATTTACATTCATAGCTTATGAGTGTTAGAACATGTATATCTTAAGCTTAGTTTGGCATATTTATAACAACACCCCAGGGTCTGGTTACAATTGTAGGTAACGAATTCTACCTCTTGTAAGCTCTCTATAATTCATAGAAGGTTTTAAAGAGCTGGTTAACAATTTTTAAGCTTATATATGTAGTATGTTTAACATTAATTATAGAATCCCGCAAGATGTTTTTAATCTGATTTTTACAAGAACATTACTCTTGAAAAGTGAGGTTTTTACAGTATTTTGCTTACAATATTTTAAGTGAGAATTCAATATTATTTGCTTCAACTAAACAACTTCTTTGATCATGTTTGTCTTCTAAAACTCCCAGTTTGTACAGCCATGAATTCCTTTTTAGAAGTTTTTAAATTTGGAAAATTTCTGTCAAACTGCATATTTGGGTGTATATTCATATTGCTTCTCTGTTACATTATATATCAATTATTCTTTCAATAGTTTAATTGTACCTGAAGTAGTCCTAACTCTAACATGAAATGAGAAGTTGACATCGATCATTTTGAAACAAATTTTACATTTTAATCAATGGTTAAGTTTTTAGTAATGTTCTAATTTTTGTACTCGCAATACAACAATTTGAAGCTTCATTAATGCTACCCAGCAAGCTGAGAGTAGGGTTACTAAATGGTGTAAATAGTGGTGTTGAAGATCACACTGTAAGCCAAAAATTCGTGGTAATTTTACTTACAGACACAATATAGTTGTGTAACTAAATTTGTAGAATAATATACAGCCATAATATCCCAGTTGTGGCTAACATGAAATATTAAAACTGCTATCCTTTACAAAATTCTTAATGTTGCTGTTAGTTGTTAGATAAGCTTTGGAACAACATGCATTCTCCACAGGCATCTTTAACATTAGTGATGATTATTTAAAAGCCTAATGCTAGGAAGATGTGTGATTTTCTTTCAAAACTATTCAATTATAATAAGGTTTGTGCATGTGTGTTATATTTTCACTTTATATTTGGAATTTTTCTCATATATGCCCACAGTTTGACCTATTTTATGCTCTCTATTGACAGGAGTTCTAAATCTAGGAGACAGTAACTCCAATTTGCAGAAAATTTGGTATAATAAATTTATAACATTATGTAGGTCAGAAATACAAATTATAAAGTTGTAGTTCTGTTGGAGCAATGCATGTTTAGCAACCTTCATTAATAAAACTCTCACCACCAGAAGAGTTTTCTACTTGACTCTACTCCTCTCCCAACATGATGCAATTTCTAATTACACCCACATAGAGATGCTATCTTATTTCTAAGTATTTTGACTTATCTGTTGCACATTTAATTGTACATTGTTTAATCAAGCAATCATGCTATGAAGATCAGTTTACACTTGCTTGTTTATTTAAATGAATACGTTGTGACTATTCAAAGCTTACATGTCCACTGTAAGCAGCCAGTAACTGCTGCTCGCAGTTCGGTGGGTAGGGAAGGGTAGAGGTTCTGCGAGGTACTTGCAGTAAAAGAAGTTATAGTCTCTAAAGGTATGCCAATGGGTTTCAAATAGGGGGTTAGAGACTCAAACCATGCAAGTGAAACAAGCGTAGATGAGGAATTGGAGTCTCATTCTTTTAATTCTAGCCTAAATGCAAGGGCTGGCCGTGAAAAACTATTGAGATACACAGCATGGTGTAGCATGAGGTCTAATAAAACAAACTTCTGACATGATAGATACATTATATGCTGTATATGGTGATATTATTGAGTGATACATATATTTTGTAGGTGCTCTACCAACTATCCAATGGCTCTGAATTCTCCTGGATCACCTGCTGGTGCTGTCAATGAGATGGGGCGCTATGCGAGGTCTAGTCGAAGCTCTATTGACTCCGGCACCAGCTCAGGACCACACATCACCAAACAACAAGGCGGCCATTTTGTTGTAGTTGCTATAGATTTCGGAACTACTTTCAGTGGATACGCGTTTAGTTTCAGTCAAGAGCCAAACAGCATACACATGATGAGGAAATGGGAAGGTGGTGACCCGGGTCTTGTCAACCAAAAGACCCCAACCTGTCTTTTGCTAGAACCTGATGGTACATTCCATTCTTTTGGTTTCAGGTATGACTATGCTAGCATTTTGTATACATTACCCCCACTAATCAAAACTTCTATGACTTCCAGTCATCTATCATGTGTTTACTGAGTAACACTTAGAGCAAAATTTGAATGAAATTCTTTAAAACAATTTTAATTCTGAATAAATACAAGTACTACAAGCTACTTCTAGAATTGTTCATGTACGTAACATGGAAGTTGCATAATGGTTTTTATGAAAGTTTTGATCATCTTGAAATTCAAACAGCTTTTATTGCAGTCACACAGAAACAAGGTGTCTGACAAAATTATCGATGCCTGACAGCAGGCAATTTGTCCACCTTTTGTTGTGACCAAGTGCTGTTTGATTCTGATGTTTTAATTGATCCTCGGTTGAAAAGAAAGAGACTTTTCAGATATGATATTGAATAAAATTATTGTGATTTATGCCACTTACTAAAATTGTATAGGTCTTTTACTCTATTTTGTTGCTTAACTTTTAAGTTTTTCATGATTTCTTTCATAGTGACAAAAGGACAATTTATATTCTCTTATTTATTTTAGTTAAATCAAAAAATATAAGTAAATTGTGGAATAAAATATAAAGAGAGCCAAGTTCACTAAAATATTTATAATGGAATACATAATATTCTTTCCACTGCTCAGTAAATACTCCTATAATATTCTATGGGTGTAACTGGTGAAAACAAGAGTTGTTGCTATACAGTATATACAATATTAGGAAGGACATGATGCTCTACCAAAAAATATTTTCCTAGTTTCTATGAGTTGAAGTCCCACCAGTGGGGAGAATATTTTCACCTATTGCGCATGTGATTACATTAAGAGCCAGAAACATTCTGAAGATTTCAGCTGCAACGTTTCTATGTTTAGTCACCATGTGGCCATGCAGACTTTTACTGCTAGCTATGCAAATAAAAACTTTCCAAATTTTAGAGTTTCGAAAAACAAGTTAATTAATACTGTTGGTAAAATATATTAGTTTTATTCTATGACTTATAAGCACATTAAAATGGAATATTATGTAATGCAGCTTGCATGCCAGTATAAAAAGTATTTGGTTTATAGGTAATGAGTGCAATATGTAAAACTTTATACTATAGCCCACTGCTATATATTTTTAGTAGTTAGTAGAGCTCAGTTTAGTTTAGCGTTGATGAAAGGTTACACATTGACTGCCCACATTTAAAAAAAAAATGTTTGGCCTGTAGCAGTCAGTTATCTAACTTTGATCTCCAATAAAAATTGCTACAGAATTAGGCTCTGCGACGTATCACATCTATGGCAACTCAACTTACTCCAACTTTGCTCCACTTGAAATATATTTTCTCACATGATGTTTTTTAAAGACTTTGACTGTATACAGGTATCTTCCATGGGCCTAGAAATGTCAATGCAAATCCACAAATGATATTTATTGTAACACAATTAGTACTAGCAATGTAGTGTTGGGTGCCTCTAATGAAGCTTTTCTCCGCATTATTTACATATTATGGCAGTATTTCAGCCCTCAAGTAGATAAATTGTTGGCATTTAAATAATTGCAAGTGTTGTAATATTAATTACAGTAGCGTCAGCCGTAACTGTATCAGTGAGTAGGGAAGGAGTACTTAGAGAACATATTTTGTTTTATTTTTAGTTTCTTACCCTCTTTATCTTCAGACAGCTGATAAATGCCTATAACTTATGCTGCAGCAGTTGAAGTATTACTTACTGATGTGAAGTCAGCGAGCAGTTTTTAACTGTATAGTGTAATTAGAGTTAGTACTAAGCAGAGAAACTACTTAGTGGAGAGTCAGTAGAATAAACATTCGCATAATTCTTAATATCCATCCAACAAGTTTCAATTTAGCATATAACTTTTTTTCCCTCCATTTTTTAAAGATACTATACAGGGATATCTCATTTAGATCTAATTTTGTCCCCACACATATATAAAAAAATGGCAGTGATGTGCGTTAAACGTTGCATTTTTAATGTCGCATCTTGCATGCTGTTTCAGTGCCAGGGATTTCTATCATGACTTGGATGCATCTGAAGCTAAGAAGTGGCTGTACTTTGACAAATTCAAAATGGTTTTGCATTATCATGCGGTAAGATGAATACAAAGTCTTTGACATTTAAAGTTATGTGAACAGAGATTTACATGTCACCAGTCATGGGGTAGTCTAGCATTCCTATTTTATTGCAGTTCATTATAAAATATTTTTACAAGATTACATCAAATGTTGAATGTATTTTGACAGGGAGATAGTTCATACAACTGTATATTGCATAATGTAGTTTAGGGATGACAATAGAGAAGTATATTACTATCTGCTTAAAATATTTATTTTCATAGTACAGGTTTGCAGTATTGGTAGAATAGGATATAATTACTATTATAAATTCCTGTTAGTTCAAAATAGTGACTTGCATAATTTGTAAATAACTTCATACTGTATTATATAGGGTGTCATGAGTATTTTGTAAAATTTGAAACATATTTTGCTTGGGTTTTGCATAGTTGATGAATGTGATAGGTTGTCATATTCGATATTTTACTGAGCAGCGTAATTTAGAAAGATGTCATATGTGTGAGGTGTGTAAACTGTAAGTCGTAAGGTCTTTGTAAAGTGTGTGTAAGGTGTGTGTAAGGTGTGTGTAAAGTGTGTGTAAGGTGTGTGTAAAGTATGTGTAAAGTGAGTGCTCTTAAAAACTAGTATGAGAGGAAAGGTTGCTGCTGTGTAATAGTATAACCTGTGTTATCCCAGGGTCTGAACCATGAAACCATGCTTGTTGCTGCTAATGGAGAGAAGTTCCCTGCTAAGAAAGTCTTCTCATATTCTCTCCAATTCTTTCGAGATCATGCTTTGGGAGAACTGAGTGACCAATCAGGATTAAAGATTTTAAGTGAAGATATAAAATGGGTGCTGACAGTGCCTGCTATATGGAAACAACCAGCCAAGCAATTCATGAGAGAAGCTGCATACGAGGTAATTATGCACCATGTTTTCTAGACGCAGTAGTATGGAATGCATTCTACAAGTGAAATACAAGTGTTTGCTTACTAGCTAGTCCCGTTAATAGTTTAGAAGTTTGACGGTTGAAAAATTAGAATTATGCACATTTGTTACGATTATATATTGCAATATCTACATGTATGTAATTTAGCATTTTATCTGTAATATTTTTACTTAAATACAGAAAGTGTACAGTAACATTGATTAACTCATAGCTGTAGAAATTATTAGAGATGCATATCGGCCAGCTGAAAGGAAGGTTGTAACATCATAATATTTCTCTTTGGTATTATGTATCTAACTCCTCACAGTGTATGATATCAAAATATTCAATGTGTAATAGTAACCAACTACATAATGTGTGCTTGCATTAGGGCTTTAAAATTTCTTCCCTTTCATAAATAATCTACGATTGCTTTGCAAACTTGTATAAGATTGTAAACCATCTAGTTTATCAAAGTATGTTTATAAACGTCGTGATGCTATACTTCCTATTAGTAACAATAAATTGCAGTTTAAATAACTGTTTATTTAACTGGCTGAAAAAAGTTGAAAAAATGAATTTGGAGCTAGTCAATAATGATGTACAGAGGGCTTTTACTCGATAATGTAAAATTGTGCAGAAGCTGTTGCTGTGAGTTATTTTAGTTAAAGGTGCTTTATCTATACATTATATTAAAGTACATAGCAATAAAACAATCCTAATATTAAAACAATCTAAAGTTATATCATTAACTGTTATGCAGGCAGGCCTTGCATCCCTGGAGCACCCAGAACAGTTAGTCATATCTCTGGAACCGGAAGCTGCTTCCATATATTGCAGAAGACTGCGTCTGAGTCAGCTGGTCCCCGACAGTCCACCAGCCCTCCAGCCTCTCACTCTGGAGCGAAACAGGAAGTTGGTAGAAGTGCCAGATGTCATTGAGGACAGAATTGGCGATCATTTGCAAATAGGTAGAACAATAATTGTTATTATAGTATAATGTAGAATATGGAAGTGTTAAACTTTGCAATATAGCTTTTGTTTATGAGAACTATTTGATGCAACTTTTTGCATATCAGCTAGAATTCTTTACTCTAAAGTTGCGTTTATACCTCCGCTGAAAAAAGTACTGAGTTTGAGTTAATAATGCTTGTCTGGGTACCCCTTATAGTCAAACTTAAAATTGTTTTAATCATATTGATGTGGAAACTCACTAGCTGAAATTGAAATTTGACTCGACTAATCGCTATTTGATGCCCTTTGTAAATGTCGTGAATTAGTGAAGCTGACAGCATAAAAGCGACAATTGAGAAGGCGTAGGTGATATAATTATCAACATATAAGTATGCCATCTAATCGCCAAAGTCGTAACTAAAATAATAAGGATGTTTACAAGGAGTTATTACTCCTTTTGAGTATTATTCTGAAATTGGCCAATTAAGTTATCACAGTACAAAAATTTCTACGAGTGGCTTTTACAATGCAATGCAACTCGGAAAAATTTCAACCCGGCCAAATTTAATTTCTGACCGAAAATCGTGAAGGTATAATGGCAACTTAAAACTTGACAATTTCTTGGTCTTCAGTTATTAGTAAATTTCTGGTATTCAGAAGCAAATAAATAAAATCTAATAAGTATTTTCTTTATTTCCATCTTATTTTTAATTTAGTAGTCGTTTTATTTTGCACATGTATAGTATGGTGTTGTGATTAACATAGAGGGTACTTCCTACTAAACCTTGGCATGCCAACCTCATGCTGTTGTGGTTGAGTTTTAGCATGATATTAATGTTATTATTTTCGTTTCAATTGGCCAACTTTCCCAGTATGCACAGGTGGCAACTATTTTGTAGCTATTTACTATAAATAATCAGTGAATTAGTTTATATTACTCATAATTATAACTAAAAATAAGCACTACAAACCAAATTTATTTTAGTTTTGGAAACTGGTCATAATTTATTCTGAAACATGCAATGTCTTTGCGGAACATAAAGCCCATAAATTTTTATTTTTGCATATTTGTTTTCAAAAGAAACTAAACTAGAAATCTACACCAACTTGATACTGATTATTTTCTGTTTCTAACTACCAGGTCATTACAAAATAGCTGCACTTGTGAAATATTCTGTTAGTGTCGTTGCTAAGTAACCAGTATGTGCCACGTCATTGGTTGCTGTGATGTTAATTGTTGATTGATTGCAGCTCCCACTGATATAGTTGAAGACTTGGTACAAGGTCAGCTCTTTCTCTGCAAAATTTGATTAGATGTGTGATTAGCAACAAGTTCTGTGGTTTCTGTAGATAACTGATACTTTACATGCCTTCTAGTTGCAGTCAACTTTCTAAATCTCATAAAAGCTTAAGTGTGAAAGTTATACAGTTTCTACATCCTAATATCTAATATTCAAACATTTCCAACAGCTAAATTCCTAATGTTACATTATTTGTTAATAAATATCTAGACTAAATACCAGTCAATTTCTCAGATGCTATAAAATTTCAATGTTTCACAGTTGCTACTGTATAAGCAACTGCTGTGCATAATGGCGTAGTAATAGCAATTTTATATTTGTTACAAGAGTTTACTCTGTGTCCATCTGCATCCATTAGTGTATATAAGGTGCATGCTTTCTGTAATAACTCTTCTGTTGCAGCATGTGTATGCAATGCATGCTGCTTGAGCTCTCTGCATCATCTCTCTGCAGCTACTCTCTAAATGCATGAAACTCTTTGAATGGCAGTCAGTTGATGTAAGTGTTTAGCCACATTCTCAATGGGCTTCTAAACTAATTACAACTGATGCTTTTTTACAATTTTTTAATAAAAAGCACCATTTATGCGATACTTTTTCTCAAATTATTCTTTTTTTCTTGCATAACCATATTATATTTTTAATTGCAATAAGAAATTTTGGCTTTCATAATAATTAAGTTCAGCACATCAAAGTAGAGTGTGCAATTGTGTTAAAAAGCAAACAAAAATAAGCAATTAGTTTTATTCAACAAAATAATTCTAGGCAATTTAACTTAGTACAATAAAAAGTACACTTGAAATAATATTTTCAAAATTTGCTCTGTTTTTTATAATTTCCTTTTAACACAGTTAAATTCTTATACATTTCTTGTTGCTAAATATAACTTTGTTGCTATCATAAATTATCTGTTTTACCTTCAGTGAACATACTTTGAGAAGACAACCCATCAAGCTTGGTAGAAAACTCAATTTTATATAGAGGGTTTATGCATGTGTGCATGATTGGGGAATTTACTATTACCGCTTGCACAGCTTCCATATTTATTGTTATATTAAATTAACCAAAGTTTGATTTATTCATCCCAGTCGATATTCTGTATTAATCAGTCATCTAGTTATAAAGCTATTGCGTTACAGGCTCCAGCTACATGGTTGTGGACTGTGGTGGTGGCACAGTTGATATTACTGTACATGAGTTGGCTGGTGTTGGTGGTAGACTCAGAGAGCTATACAGAGCTTCTGGTGGTCCTCACGGCTCAGTTGGTAAGTCTACAGGAAATTTCACGCATGTCAGCACCCAAATTTTTATCAACCTTAAATGGATGTGTTGAACTCTGACTAATAGTTGAGTTATCTTGAGCTTTCATGTTTTGGTGAGTTTAGTTGAAATTGCATATAATCGAAAATATGATTATTTCATCTTATTAAGTTCCCATGCATTGTGACCATCTCTATACAACAATATGTCATGAAAATTGACGGAGAATTTGGGCGGCTTCGTTATTTATAAAGCTGCTGTATACACGCAGGTGTGGACAATGAGTTTGAGCAACTTCTAGCTAATATATTTGGCACGGACTTTATTGAGACGTTTAAAGCCAAGCGGCCAGCAGGATATGTTGATCTAATGATAGCATTTGAGTCTAGAAAAAGATCTGCCAGCCCCTACAAAGACATGCCCTTAAACATCTCCCTGCCGTTCTCTTTTATAGACTACTACAAAAAATACAGGGCAAGTCATTGGTTTAACAAAGTATTATACCATATAGGGTATAATACTTTGTTGGAATATCTCCGTAATTATAATAAATAAATTAACAGTTTTCAAGCAGGTATTAAATGTTTTTGTCATAGTTTAAAGTTTTACTGGGATTCAAGCTAACAGTTAAATAAGGTGTTTGTTTTATTTTGTCTATAATAGCAGTATAGTATGTATTGTTCTTTACAAGACTAAGTTCTATAAGTTTTAACTTATTTCCTAATGTATGATATTTATTCTATATTATATAATATGGTTATATAAAACTCACGCAAGTTTGAGTCGCCAGTCCTTTGAGAAAACCCCTGATGGAAGGGTTTTTTTTGTTAAATCGAGCTAGGGACTTATTCAGATGGGGCACAGGAACAATTATGACTGGATGGTTTTCTTAACATCACCAATGACCATTACTGGGATTCGAACCCATGACTTTGTGTACACTAAGCCAAATGCTCTAACCCCTAGACCACCGCTGCTCCCTTACAATATGGTTATATATAATATTAGTCATGTTATGTATAACACTATGTTATACTTTTCATACATTAACAGCTTCCTTGTAACAATATGGGATCAATATATGTCTTGACTTTTATATTACTGCAGTTGTATAGACATGTACATAATAGTAGTATGCAATAGAGACGTTAAATCTAGAGGTATATGTTATACAGTGTAAATATTTAATTTGCAAGAGACCCAGAGCAGAAATAACGTGAGCATTTCATCTCAGTAGTCAGTAAAAGTGTTAAAACTTCGTTGTTGGCTAGACTCTCCCGTTTAATCCAGACTTAATAATTAGGATAACCTTTACAGGGTAAAACTGTGGAAACTGCAATCAGGAAATATGAGGACCCGGACATCAGATGGTCAGCACAGGGCATGCTCAGACTTACTCAGGCAGCTATGAGGAAGCTATTTATGCCAACCATATTGAAAATCAAGGAAGCTGTTGGTGCTGTTATGATAGCTAATGACAGCTCAGGTACGATTAAATTCATATTAGTTTATTACTGTATTAAATACAATGTGCGTTATCAAATGTTGATAACACACTAAAAGAATAACTTATATTGTTTCTTCATCAAACTATATAGCGGCTAATGTAATGGCATGAAAAAGAAGTATCAATGTATGCAACAAAACACTAGTTAGTCTTTTGCGATAATAGCCTAAAGCTGCAGGTCAATTTGGTCTATTAACTAAAGTTATGAGTTTGAGGTGTAGGATTGATAAGTTATGGAGAACATTGACCTTGAACCCTTATAGGCTCTAACTAACGTCTTTCAGTCTCAAATATCCCAATACTTGGTGGGCTCAGGTATATAATTGAGGAAATTGAAGAAATAATTTTAAAACTGTAGTTTAGTTCATCAGTGTAATAAATTGATAAATTATTTTGTAAAATATTTAGTAGATATTTAGTTTCTAGTTGTCTAAAAATAATAAAAGATGCATGTGACAAATTTATTGCTTTATGGAGCCATAACAAGTATTGAAAAGTGACCTTAATTGTGTTTATAAAACTCAACATATTGTAACTTTAGATTTATTGCAGATGGCATGATGCTTTGATGTGTAGCTCTGTGCATATTGTAACGATGTCATCAAAAATGATCTAAATATTTCACATGTTTCTGAGGATCTAATGCCACCTCTAAGCATGCTATCAATAAATAACTGATCTTATAATAGGTTTAAGATACTGAGCACTCGTTGCCCTGTATGTGTAATATAATAATACTCAAGCACCCTCATTCATTCCTATATAACATAATCCTAGTTATAGTAAAGTAACTATTCTTTGACAGGGATTCAACATCTGTTTTTGGTTGGAGGGTTTGCTGAGTCACCCCTCTTACAACTTGAAATAAGAAAAGAGTTTTCCTCAATGCTCAAAGTTATCATCCCTCAAGATGTTGGACTCAGTATTTTGAAAGGTAAGCAATCAGCGTGCATATAGTATTCTAGCAGCCTATCTGTGAATACTAAACACAACTACTAATGTAAAACTTTCAGCCAAACTTGCAAAATCAAAGTCATATTGTGCATTGTACATTTTGTTGGTGTATTAATCTACACCACCTTAACACAATTATATTTAAAAAGATTCAGCTCAAAAACTAAAGTATAAAGTCAATATAGTATAATAATGTTATCAAATCTAATCTCTGAACTACGGTATCTAAATTCTTTTTAAAACCTATACACTCAAACATTTAATCGTCATTTCTCACAAATTATAATACCAACGTAATTAATATATATACATATTTTAATTTGGATTATAACTCAACAATTTGCCATCACATATTATATTATCTTATCATCTAGCACATACAGCTACTAAGGTATCTATTAAAGTACCGAATTAACACAATTAATTTTATAAGTTTGAGTCAAAAGTTTATTTACACTATTATTAATTACATATACCAACACTTTAAAAGCAAATTGTGTGCTACTATTTGCTAATGTTACAGGGGCAGTTTTGTTTGGACATGATCCAACAGTGATACACGTAAGAATTAGCAGACAGACCTACGGTGTAGGTGTGCTCAACAGGTTTGTTAAAGGCAAGCATCCTAAACATAAGTTAATAAAGAGAGATGGGATTGAATGGTGTACAGACGTCTTTGATAAGTTTGTACTCACAGATGAACCTGTAACACTGGGAAACACCGTAATCAGGAGTTACACTCCCGCTAAAGTAGGACAAAAATTAAGCATCATCAACATATATTCTGCTGACAAAACTGATGTTAAGTTCATAACCGATGTTGGTGTTAGGAAATGCGGCACTTTACAGCTCGACCTCACTAAAGTCATTGATAAAGTACCTGCTCGTAAACGTCGAGAGATTCAGGCAAGAATGGAGTTTGGCGACACAGAAGTTAAAGTGAGTGCTGTCGACATAGACACTGGCATCAGTGTTAAAGCAAACATTGATTTCCTCTGCAAGTGAGAATATACATTTAGAGGTTTATAGCATGTACTAGCAGCTAAATTCACTATCTGAAGCCTTGTAGTGTATAGGGGTATTTTCACCTCAGTATAATTATACGTATAACATTGAAATTTGACAGTTGATGACAAAAATTTTGAGGATTGTTTTAAAAAGCAGCAGCTGAATGTCTAAAAATGCAATTTCAATAGCAAACAGTTTTGTGTTGCTGCTTAAAGACATGTTAAGTAGTTGTCTGCTCTTTGTCTGAAGTACAACTTAAGAAGATAACTCTTGCAAGTATTATCATTTTCATATTTTAACCATTGAACCAACTGAATTCACAGTCTGTTTCATCTTGGATGCTTTTGGATCCCCTCTGATTAATTGCTTGTTTATGCTCCTTGTGAGCTAGTCAAGGGGTGTGCAGCTTGGTTATAGGAAAATTTGGGAGTCGACAATACTCAATGTTAAAGCAATTGCTAAAATAAAAAGCCTCATTTTTTATCACAAAGCTAAGGCCTTTTATTTGTAGCAACTTCTCTTTATTTTCTCTCTGCATATTATAAAACAAAAATAGGCATTGAGATGGGCTGGTCAGTGATTGAGTTGAATTTTAGAAGTGTTCCACACTTCCACTCATCTGTATATGGCAGGGGTTTATAACTTCGTAATCAACTCAATTTAGCTTCCATAGTTTTGTCGGCGAGGGAATCCAAATGCATCCTTAGTTGATAAATGATAACTCAGCAATAGAAAGCTTATAAGTTGCATTTATTCAACTATTTCGGGATATCAAGTGATATATATTTATAGACTTAGTTGCTTTTGAATTTAATATAAAGACATATGAACCTATTTATTATATTGAGAAAAATGTCAAAGTGAAAAAATATACAATAGAACTTGTGGTAATATATTTGTCGAATATTTTTAATTTCATCTCTAGTCTGTCAACAGAATAAAATATACAAATGTATATCATGTTGAGACTGTGATTGTGTATAAATTTGATTGAGGTGCTTGCTTTTAGACACTAATAGTACATGAACAAGAATGTATCATTTCTACATATTACAGTCCATATGTACTTATTCTACTTGATAATATATATGTATACTGAAAATTACATATTAAAACATTATGGACAGCTTTTTATTAGTTTTTAAAATAAAAAATATTTATAGCCAATAAATTTTTACCCTTAATCAATTACTATGAGTATATTTAGTTGAACGTTTGGTGGCTTGTAATCGGCACTGATCATGTGCACACATATGCATTCTACTTCACTCTACTAACTTACATTATCTGTCTAAACATGCCCTACAGGTGATCTTATGCTGCAATACACTCACAGCACTATGTTCCCATGCTTTGTATTATGTGAATGGATTTTCATCGATACAGGGACAGTGTGAATGAAATCACATGCAACCATAGGTTACAGCAATCTGCAAATTCATCCTTATGAGCCTCCCATACGAATCCATCATAAGGGAATGCAGTGACTTTATTTTAACCTAATTGCACAACATTACTTTACTAATACTGAGCTACATTACATCATATATATTATATAATGTTCATTTTAGTCAACTGAGTTCAGCTATAGGTAATAAATTTCATTGATAGCCTATAATCTGAAAAAGTTTGTGGAAATAGTTGGGCTAGGGATCTATTGAAAGAAAAGGCCTAAACATAGTAACTACTATATAGATGTAGACGAACTGGTTGATATCCATATAATAGCAGTTTTAGATACTTGCTCATCTTTCCTTGGTCGGCTGAGAAAAGGTTTTTGGAGCAACTCTTATTAATGGCTTGCTGTGCCAAGTTTTGATTCTAGAATTGTATACGTAATACATTCATTTAAGTGCAGTAGTGGAGAAATTGTTCTTTAAGTTTCTTAAATTTTGGTTTGGGGTAGTATGGGCTGACATTCACACAAGGATGTAACTTCTTATGCTACATTAATAATCTAGAACAATACTTTTTCATGTTCTCTATAATGTTGCACCTATACCTCAATTGTTTTCCAGATTACGTGGCATGTACTTTATCAGGGATTAGATTGCAGTGTGTGACACGTACTTTATAAGTATTAACTTTTTGACCGCTATTATTGGCATGATTTTTTGAAAATTCACCAATATCCATTAAGATTGCATCATAATTTGAATATCACTGTTGCTCTCAGTCTATATTGAATTACATAATAAGATGTAAAAATTTTCCTGTAACTTCCCCCTCCTTACAAAATACACTCATAAAACTAGGTTTATATCATAATTGTTGACCTCGACAACAATGTCATATTGCTAATGTAATTATGATATCGCAACAATATAATATTGTGCATTTCAATATGTATTATATTTTTGAATACCATTGTTGAGCAATTGTTGACTTAACTGACAAACACACCTATTTTTATTATTATTTTGTAAGTGAGTAGAGCTGCTGCTTCACAAAAGCTGTAGTCCTACAAATAACAGTTTTTGTTGGGATGCAACTAGGAAAACTGACTCTGTTTGAGCTGAACCACAATGAGCTTTGGCAACAAGTAGCTATTCTTAAAATTCTCGGAGGTATGCAGAACTATCATGATTACTAAGTTACAGATAACCTTCTAGGCTCTAGCAGACCTTAAAGAGAGTGTGTTGGTCAAACATCCATGCATTCAATGTTATACAAATAATCATATTATAATTAAAAAATTTCAAATAACTTGCATGTTTTATTGGCCACTGTCTGCTGCTACCACTTTGCAGAATATTTAACACATCTTGCTGAACACCTTGCATGCTAGTGAGCAGCTGATGCATCTAGTTATAAGATCAATATTAATATACCGTACTAGCACTGCAGTTCAATTCCTGCTCTTTAGTAGTGCCAGGTACAATTGCCAGCATTTAGTCCCAATGACTTTTTTACAAGATCTTACAAACCTAACTTTGAACTTTAATTTTACACCAAAGTGTAACACCACTGTTACGAAAATAAATAAATTTCCCCAACCCAAACTCAATTTGTATTATAGAAATAATATGGCTTAAACGAGAAGGAAACGAGCTGGTATTTTAGTAGGTCTGTCACCCAGCTCTGATGACCAATCAATGGCTTCAAGAGTTAAAAGTTTAATTTTATGCATTTGATGCTTAGAGCATTTTCAATGATGTTATCTATATAAGAATTTCATTCTATAAGATATGTAATTTTAAACTTGAAAAATATGATCTTTTCGCTATAAACTTTTTAAGATGTGAACAAAAGTCATATAGATATTAGTAAGTATTAATTTTATGAAAAATTCAAAGAGGGATAACAGTTCAACACTCAATGAAGTAGAAATAATTGCCAACACTGAGGTGACTGACCTACTTAAATACTAGCTCATTTCCTTCGCCTTTAAGCCCACTATTTCTATAATACAATTGAGTTCAGTGTTGAGCATCTGGATTACTTACATGCTTTTCAGGTAAAGTTCTCTCACTACTCATAGTAACATTGGTGTGCTGTGCCGTGGGCGTGTCAACTGTTGCTGCTAGTGAAGTTGTGGAAGAAATTGAACTAAGAAACGCTTCATCTAGTTATCTCAAGTGGATACAAGTACCTCTAACACTGGCTTTTGGTTACCAAGTGTACACTGCAAAGTAATTTCTAAGACACCAATGATTTGTCGTTTTGTCGACTACCTCATTAGAACATTACAAGTTAAAAATGAAGAGTTAAATGATCAACTTCCACTAACAAACTACCTTGTCTGGCTAAATTACGTTTTTGCTTTGCTAGTGTCTATCCTAGAACCAATAGTCGATTTCCTCCTCGTTTGCACATTTATTTTAGTCTTAAAATTTTTTGCCAGATATTGCCGTATGTTACTGCAAGGTGAATATAGCATCGCTTACTTTAGCTCTGTGTGTTTGCCGATCATGTGTCTATGTGCCCGTTTCATACTCATTAATCGCATGTATGTGCCAGAAGCAGAAGTAAAGAATTTATTAGAATCGAAGACTCAACAGACTGACCAAAAGAAAGCAGACGTAACTCATGATAAACGTGACGCAGGACAGTCAGAAAGATGCTACAGTACAGATTTCAAACTGAATAAGTATGTTGTGTATGCCCTGTGGGCATTAAACTATGGCTATGAACATTGTTAGCAAAATTTATTGAGATAAACAAGGTTTCTTTTTAAAGAGATGATATAAATAAAGCAAACCATATGAAGCCTGATTATATTAAATATTAATATAATTCAAAAATTATTGAAATAAATATATTGCACCAAACAGAAAGAGTTTCCATAGGAAATAAATATTACATAATTATCAATAAATAAGCATATAATATGGTCAGTATACCAACAGATATAATATAAATGCCTAAAAAATATGAATGTATCGTCTGTTAGTAACTTATATAAGAATAAATAAATTACCTAAATTTCAAATTGACTAACAAGAAAATGATTAGTTAATTCTACATGTTGTGTTATAGCTAACTTCCACTAGAATTCGTACTTGTTTCACTGGCCTATTTTAGTATTGCTAATCTTGAAGTAAATAGTGAAATCGAACTAAGGGTATTCAATTCTTGGTGCTATTGAAGCTTCTTCACAATTTTTGCTGCATGCAACACCAACTAACATCTTGCATGTTTTACTGAAAAAAATTCGCATCTAAAATGTCAAAATTGCTTTTATTTATATAATGATTCTTAAATTCAAAAAACAATTTTAACCAAGTTCTCTTCTTTTTGCTTCAAAATTCTATATCGTGCTTTATTGCTTTATACAAGGATAAAATGCTTCTTTTGCTTCAACAAAACAGCATCAGTCAATGATTGATATGTTCACAACAAACCAACTCCCGTTCACAAAAAACAATTCCCACTTTTGTGCATATACCAATCATCAATGGGCTGCAAAAAAAACGGAAACTGTATTTGTTGGCAGCTGATATTTAAAATTTCGCTTGTCTGTTGGTACGACATTGACTAGTTCACAGTAATAGTAATATAAATCAGCCCGTATCTCTAAAGAAGTGCTAGCAGACCAAGTAAAAGTTAGGCAGATATTAGAATTACACTTGGGACTTAATATTTATTCTTATTTTACTTTCTTTTTCTAAATTACTGTGAATGCTTTTATATACCTTTAAATCATTTACTGCCTATATTTTCTTATTAACAATAAGGGCAGGTAATGAAGGTAGTGTTTGAAATATGGAGTTGTCATCTCTATGTTGAAACAAAAGTTTGTAATGAACAGCGGGAAACGAAAAACTAGAAGAAATGAGCCCTAAAAAATATAGGAAAACTTGGCAATAAGTTTCCAATGGCCTGGCCATCAAGTACGAGTTCTAGAAAATAATAGCTTCACACATTATAAAATTAACTTAGCAGTTTTACTAATATTGTTTGAAAACCCTAATTGTTGCATCTAGAATTTAAATATAAAAAATCAAAATCAATAGTAGCCTACTAATAGATAATCAAAATAATAAATATTAAATTCATATGTAAAGAAGGTATTTTAAAACACTAAGAAATAACACTTAGTTCTTCTTGCAGGAGTAATGTATGTTAGGAAGATCTTTCAATCTTTGTGCAGCCTGTATAACCAAACAACATATTGTTTAGGAACATTATAGCACTATCACTACATAAATAAACACAAACATGTAACTTAACCCTGCTTCGAAACTCATATAAAATTGTTAGTCAAAGAGTTTGACATATTCTTACAGCTATTAATTATTTAAGACTGCAAAACTACTATTTTTTATTTATTTGGTAGAATAATTAAAAAAATTTATCAACAAAATGTCAGAAACCAGAGAAAACTATTAGAAACTTTTTCAGACAGCAAATAAGAGAGTATAATGTATAGCAGAGCAGCACTTACTTGTTCAGCCGTGAGATCTCTTTGCTGATTGGCCAGCATTTCATAGCCTACCATAAACTTCCGTATAGTAGCAGATCTAAGTAATGGCGGATAGTAGAGAGCATGCAGCTGCCAGTGAGAGTTATCCTCACTGTTGTTTGGAGCACCTGCAGTAGCAATTCAGTACATACATAACTATAGAGGAATTGACTAACTTGTTTATTTACCAATCATACGATATAGTCTAGAAACTTCTAGATAGACTAGCTGTCATTAAAAATAGGCCTACATTTCATAGTATTAAAAAAGATAACATCTACTGCAGTTTTCAACATTGACATCACCGTAAACTCTACAGGGTAAATTAAAATGCAGGTAATTAATAATAGTATATTAATTATTTCTAAATAGCATCATTACCTCTGCTAACTATTTATGATAATTTATCAACACAAGCATTATAAGAACTTCATCTATTTACAATTTACACCTAATATGTATTATAATGTAAAAAAATGGCATTTAGACAATCTAAACTTGGTGATCAGGCAGTAATAACATAGATGAGAGAGACAGCAGGATACAGTAGGTCAATCATCTCAACACCTACCGTGCCACCCCATGCTGTAGGGGAATGACGTCTCAAAGAGGTTGTCATACTTGATGAGTAAAGTCTTCATTATATCCACCAAATCTATAACAGTAGACGAGTGACTACCTAAATTCTCTAGGCACCTCTTGTGTACAACATACCCCTATCTCAGTCAATAAAATATATATTTAAATTGAACTCCACAGGCAAACAATTATAATATGCAGAAACTAAAATTAAGCAAATAAAGTCAAGTGTCCACATAACATAGCCAGCCTACCATCTCGCTGATTGTCGGTGAGATCGTTGAACCTGAGGGTATGCCTTAGAGGTATGAGCATCGTCTCATATGGCCAGACAGCCCAAAACGGAACCACACAAACCCATTCTTCATTCTGTGCTATTACTCTGACCTGCAGGCAGTAACTCTATTGAATTTCATTGCTTATAGGTAAATAGCAGCCTGAAGTGGGCGTTCAGAATAATTTGCAGATTTTCCCTATTGTCTTCTATAATCCTATGATCAGCAGACAGAGCTTATCTAGCAATGCCAGGTGATCTATTTCAAGTTGCAGACACAATGATGAATAAATGAATGAATGACTGAATGGCGTCATGAAACCACCATCATAAAATACACATCTAGTATCAACACTTTAAAATATCAGTTAAGCATACTAAGGGAACTAAGCTATAGAACCTAACAGCCTACCAACCAACCATCTCTCAATTCAGAGCTTATATTTTGCTGCTGTAAATTCTAAAAAGTCATTAGGATATATAATCGCTTCTTGAAGCCTAATGTTGATTTTAAAGTTTTGACTAGTAGAATTAATAGTCAATTAAATACAAGCATAATTAAAACTTCCAACTAGCAAACATCCATGCTCCAAGTTTTATCAACCTTATCATATCTAAATTATAACTTATAAATATTTGACAGTCCTAATCACCTGTTTCTTCAGCTCTCTCTCAGCATAATCAAGCAGCATATTCTTGTCATGCTTTAAATAGTATTCTTTCAACTTTTTGTCTTTAACTTCTGCTTCATTAGGTAAATATGATGAAGACCAGATCTGAAATGGTAGAAAAACTGGTCCTCAAGTAAAAATAGTACCTCAGTTATCATCTCATCTCTAGCCTTAGGTCTTTGGTTCGCTTAAAACTTGCATTGAGGTGTAAAGCCTATCCCACTGCTTTTACATCAAATGCAGACACACTAACCATTATGGCTTCATATGACATTTCTTCATCCAACCTGAAAATTGTTTATACCTGCTAGTCTGAATTCATAACTAAAAATGTGTTTGGGCCTGAATCATGCTAGTCAATAAGAACATGACTGTACACTCAGCTACCCTCAACTATAAGCTGTCCAGAACAGTTAGTTGAGAGACAAAGTCTTGACTGTTCATACTAAATTTTCACTTTCCAAATAGCATAAAGTCAACACTAGAAAACCAGACCTCTCCAATAAAGTGCAGAGAAGTAGACTACCGAGGTTGGAAGAACTTGATAATTGAGCCAACAGCATACACTAATAAGAAAACTGCTTAGTAATTTTATTCGTATAGTAAGAATGAAGCCATTCTAACAACATAAGGGATGATGCTTCACAGTTTGTGTATGGAATCAAGAATGTAAAATAAGGCCAGTCTGGAACTGGGTAAAAAACTGTGGAAACATCCCTTTTGTCTATCCTATATAATGTAGCTCAATGAACATTAAAACTACGACAATTGACAACCCACATTTTAAACTTTTAACCCTGTAGATTGTAAAAAATCTGTTAAACATGATGACGTCTCTTCATGCTAAAGTGGTTTTGAATAATTTCACGATTACATTTCATCAGCAAATCGTAATCATACAAAATAATCTGCAACTAAGCTAGATGATGTAGGAATGACTAAACAGTGTGATAAATGTTGAATATCCTCAACCTGCTTGACAACGCATGCATATGCACTGAGCATGCACACATATGATTACTCAAGTGGAAAGGAAGTGCTATACGTGGAAGTGTCAACACCCAGCAGGTGAGGCAAAGCACCTGATGCTACATGCTACTGTCACAGCTTATTTAGAGAAGAACAGACGAGTTGCTTTTCATCAAATTTAACTCCATATCAGATAAAAATTTGACTAGCTCCATTACTAAACTTGTTTATTTACTTTTATTAAATACTTTTTCAGATAATTGTGAAGGAAATAGAGCGTGGCATTAACATGATCTTGCTAGCTCTACTATGAATGTTCAACCTTATCCATAAAACAATGTTAAATACTTCAAAGGGCCAGATTCCTTATAGAAACAGGCCCCATAACTCCCAAAGTAAAACGCATTCAGTCTTCAGAAGTCTGGCATTGACAATTTCCACCAACTTTGACACGTGCCATGAACCATGTGTGTCCCACGTGAGCCACAACCAACCGAATTGATAAAAAATTCCACAAATGCTAATAAGTGCTAAGGTACCAGTTAGTGTAGGGCAGGTTCATTCAAACACGTCAAAGAGGAGTGTATACAAAGAGCACAGCAAATAAGATAAGAAATATTCCATCCTTCCATCAATTAGATACATTATTAGCTGTTGATTATTACTTATTAGTGAGTAGGTACAGCAAACAAGTATAGTAGTTGTGAAACAATATATACTCTTTTAGCTAATTCAGTAGTTTTTTAGCTTAAGATTAATAGAAAAAGTCTCCCTACCTGACAGTGAGGGTGGGGGTTAGAGCAGCCCATCACAGCACCTCTATTTTCAAATATCTACAAACACCAGCACAGATATTGATTGTGCATATTCACACACAATCTAGTCTTGGTCTGCAAGAATACTAGTCTCTAGTCATTAAGCAGTTTATTATCGCATTGGATAAAGATAACTTCTATCTATTAGATAATCTGTTTTCCACCAAATATGAAAAAAGTAACGAAAAATACTAACTGGGCTTATAATACATATACATGTATATGTGTGCTATAATACATTTATTGAAATAATGCATTGCATAATATTGAGGAAACATCAGATTAGTCATAAATAAATGAAACTATTCTACAAAAAAAAAACTAAACTATTTTATTAGCCTTGGAAAATAGAATATTTCAAAAGAGAATCAATAGTATAATTTGTAGAAGCTAACAATACATCATTATATTGAAGGGGAGATAGTATTCAATACTGATATTAAAAGCTGTTACATACTAACCCCTTGGTGTTTTTTCACCAATTCACGTGGGTATAGAGATATACATATAGTCAAATATACAACGTTTTCATGTACTTAGCTTAAGTTAAAACATTTTTTCCAACTACATTACGTTCAAAAGTAATTTGAGTGAGTTTGATATTACCTGCACCCACGTGTACATTTTACCGAGCTCCTCCTGTAACTCCGCCCATTTATCAATCACAGCTCTCACCTCCACCCGAGACATGACGGCCAGCGTGAGGTCGGAGTGAGGGTGAAAGCACATGACCTTGCAGTTACCTTCAGCTGGAGATGTTTGGAACAGCTCATCGTTGTCTTCTTTATCTGCAATAAATTCTTCAGCTTAAGATTTTTTTTCTCACGTACTAGAAAATAATATTTCAATAAATTGAATACTTTAAATAGTTCCAGTAATCAAATCTAATCAAGGAATTAAAAATATTTTAATCATTCAATCATGTTTGTGAAATTCCATATAAAAGTTAGTGTAGGTGCAGCCAACATGCAGAATGAAAATGATTACACAGTAATCATCTCCATCAGCCATAAAGTATCACACATAAAAGGCAGATAAAGAAATTCTTTAAAAAACATGCTTATAATTGGTTACAGAACCTTGATAGAGATAATCAAAATGGCTTTATAGTTTAAAACTTTAAATGATGAGAAAATGTTTATTAAAACCACTGTGCAACATTTCTTAATCTGTCAGGAATTTATTATTGATCAGCCATAACCTATATAAATGTATACCAAGGTGCAGGCAGTAACAGTCTCAGTAGTCCAAGATTTATTTAACTCGGAATCAAAAATAAGATAATATAAAGGACTGCTAGTCACAACAACAACTTAAGCATAAAATACTATAAAGTTATCCATGTAAATGAAGTTAATAGTTCACTTGTCAAATATAAAATAATGTTGCTTCACAGTGCTTTATAATATCAGATAACAACATTAATTATTTAGAAGTTGAGTAACTAGTATTGAGTGAAATTAGATGTGAATTGGATGCCTGTTGAAAAGTACCATGGGAGGTAACAATATAAAATTGTCTATAATAAATGATAATTTGGAGAATTGTTTCAGTTTAATAGGTTGCATTGGAAAATAATAACAAAGTCATAAAAACATGTCACAGTATTCCAGGTTTCAAAGCTTCCTATATGCTTTAGTTTAACCAAAGTGCAAGTATGTGTTCTGGTAATGAAGAAAGCAGCTCTACACTAATATACTAAAAAACTGGAAGCTTCAATTATAGTTAAATTCTTATTATGTTTATAAATATTTCTACTTCCATTACCTATCACTAAATAGAAGTTTAATGAAATAAACTGTTAATTAGTGACCATTAACTGACAATTTCTAAATAGAAGATCAAATTAAGCAAGACTAATGTATCAGTTAGTCATATATGAGGGTATCAAAGCCCCTGGTACTGGTGCATATTATAAATCAAAATTAGAGCATACCATGAAAAGCCGTATTAAAACAATGTAGCCTAGTTCCGTGGAGTGCATATGATTTGATTAGCTACTAGTGACAGTTTAATTTTGTGCCTCATATTTTCTGAGATCTGAGAGTTACAAAACTTCTTTACAAATTATATACAGCAGATGTTTAAACATAACGTGAATCGGGCTTTTTAAGCAGACCTCAACACTTGTGCAAATTTATATTTTATGCCGAAAACTTGAATTTTGAATGCTTAAACCATAAAAGAGTTGCTGTAAGATACAAACAGCTGAAGTTTAGACACAGCATACATATATTTACATGAGGAAAGCACTTAGTACTTACCAGGGACAGGAACATCATCTAGAAGTGCTGGAAAGTCATTATCAAATACAAAAGTTCCAGAGTAGTCTGGGTTGACTATCCCATTGGGCCTGTGAGCTGTGGGACACAGTGGGTTGTTAATGTCAAACCTAGGAGTTTGCTGCTCTATAGCTGGTTCTAGTTGACCTTTCCAAGGTCTTTTAGCTCGGTGTGGACACACTAGTACCCAGTCTCCTTTAAGTGGATTATACCTTCTGTGTGGATGGTCTGAAATAGAAAGTTTGACTAACAATGAGGAAAGTTACATTTTTATGGCTTCAAATACTATATTCTCAATGACTTTTCATCAAAAATAAAAAATTGGAGTTTTCTCAAGTCAAAAACTAACAACTTATTTTCACAATAATCAGCCAACACAGCACATACACAACAAGTGATGTAATTTAATTACTATTTTTGCAGTAAATTGGTTAAGCTCAAACCAATTGATATATTAACGAATATTATAAGTACTAAAAATGTAATGTGGTTATTTGGATGGGAAATTTTCAATACCTCAAATCCTTAAAAAAACATGAGCCATAATCAATAAAACTTTTAATATAAACTTACCTGAAGGGTTGAATTTGTGAGCCATTTTATTTTATGCTGCTGAATGCTTGTCTAGATTAGTTTCAAATTACAACTTTAACTGTTATATTTTAGTCAGTATTTAGCAACCTGTAAGAAAGTATCAAAAAATAATGTATATAACAATAGGCCTAGATCGTATTTAGCATTCATTTTCATTGTGAACAAAATTACTAATTTCTAAAAGAAATTTTGAACTTGAAAGCCTAAAGATAATTAAATTGTTTAGTAACCATACTGCTGGGTGAGCATTGATCATGAATCAAACATAAACTAATCACATATATTCATTAATAAGACTAGTCTTCTTAAATAAGAAAATGCCATCTCTAAGATAAGTTAGATGCCTGGATGAATAATATCACATAAAAATTACAAATTAAGAGTGATTTTGTCCCCAGTCTACTACTTGATTTTTTGATCATCATCTAAAATCAAATACATTTACCCTCAACTTTATTGCAAATAGTTATACCTATTTCAATTTATTTACTCTTTGTAACAATTATTACTATAGCTTTAATTACTAAGACTGGTAAAGGTCATTATAAAATATTTTTGAAGTTTGATAAAAACTACAAAAACAAAATACCTAAAGTGAAAGAAGTTGTGGCAAAGCCAGACTATTAAGCATTGAGTATTGTTATAAACTTAAAGGTTTGTATTATTATTATTATTCATATACCTGTGAATTATGAATCATGAAGTTGATATTAAGCAGCACTACAAAATTGAATTTTCATAATGATAATGACAAACTGTAATAGACATAGTATAATTAACACTATTAGTACCACTACAAATATTAGTAGTGAAGTACAAGTAGTGGCTGAGCTTGAAGGTGATTTGCCTGACCAAGTCTTAAACTTTTAAGTATTAGTACACTGTACAGTATGAGTAGTAGTGAGTGTTATATTATTATGTGTCTTTTGTTTATCACTAATTACGGACTAGCGAGAAGCTACGTTATAATGTCATGTGCATTTGTTTATTAAAATACATATTGGGTCACCGACGAACGAGAGACTACGAGATGAAGATGTCAGCCTACAGTAGAGAAACATGCCGATAGACTTTGTGATAAAATAATTATAAATCAGTACTATACTTTTGGTCCTTGTATTTCCCCTGGCCGGCCAGACCCCACTTTATTGTTCTTTCGTTACTTCAATGTCATGCCTACATACTTCGAGTAACTATCAGGTAATTATATATTCACTATACTTAATGTTTCATGGTGGCAGCTAGATCGTACTCACACCCTACTTTGCCACTGGAGTGGTGATTGTTTAGCTTTTAGTTGTTTGTTGTTGTGGACTGTGTTGGTCTGCCTTGGAGCTGTCATGGAAGGTTTGAAGGCCCCTGGAGAATTATCATTTGAAGGTAATGTGTCAGACAATTGGAGGAAGTGGAGAAGGGCCTTGGAAAATTATTTGCTTGCAAGTGATTTGGTTTTGAAGCCTCAAGAGAGTGGCCAAGAGCCTCCTCCTGAGAATGCGGGTATTAATAGACGTCAGGTTGCTATACTTCTGAACCAGGCTGGTGAGGAAGCTACTGAGATTTATGGTCAATTTGACTTTCCCACAGGTAAAAGCAAGGATGTTATGGCTGATGTTTTGGAGCAGTTTGAAGCCTATTGCAATCCCCGGCGTAACATGTTGTATGAATGGTTTGTTTTTTGGTCTCTCAGTCAGAGTGATGGAGAGCCCATTGACACCTTTGTGAAACGTCTAAAAACTCAAGCTACAAAATGTGATTTTGGCGAATTGCGAGACCGAATGCTTCTCTGCAGAATTGTGTTTGGACTCACTGATGGAAAGCTGAAGGAGCGGCTACTCCGTGACAAAAACGTTAAACTTGAGAGTGCCTTAGATGACATCCGTGCTGCTGAGATTACCAAACAGCAGATGTCAAGGATGGCTGCCGGTGATACTACTATGAAGACAGTCAATGAGATAAATGATGCTGCAGTCAGCACTGTGCAGAGTCAGTCTGGCGCTACGCAAAATAAAACCAGAAGTAACACGCGTAAGGACAACATAGATTGCAAATTTTGTGGATATACACATGCCAAAGGTAGATGTCCTGCTTATGGCGAGACATGTCATAACTGCGGGAAAAAAATCACTTTGAGAAAGTCTGCAAAGGCAAAGCTCTTGCAGAGAAACAAATGAATAGCTTGTTCATAGGTACTGTTGGTGCTCTTTCTAATGAATCTGAATTGAAATCTTGGATTCTTCCGATGAAGGTCAGTGACAAAGGAAAGGCCAATGACATTCAGTTTAAGATTGATACTGGAGCTGAAACAAATTGCATCAACCTAAGAACCGTTCAGTCACTTGGTGCTACTCTAAAGCCCACTTCTGTATGCCTTTACGGCTATAATAAGACCAAGATCAAGAATGTGGGTGCAGTTCAACTCACCGTGAACCACAAGGAGCATAGCCAGAGTGTCCACTTTGAGGTGGTTGATGAGGACCTTCCTCCCATACTTGGCCTCGAGGCTGCTGAATCTTTTGGTCTGATCCGCAGAGTTGATCAGTTGTCAACCTCGATACTTCAGGAGTTCCCTGAGGTGTTTGAAGGAGTTGGCAGACTTGATGGAGAGCACGAGATATGTGTTGACGAGAATGTGAAGCCTGTGGTTCATCATCCAAGACGTGTCCCACTCAGTATGTTAGACAAAGTGAAAAAGGAGCTGGATGATATGGAGGCATCTGGAATCATATCTAAGGTTGACGTACCAACCAACTGGGTGAGTAGTATGGTATGCGTTGAAAAGAAAGATGGGTCGGTTCGTATATGCCTAGACCCCAAGGACCTGAACAGAGCAGTGAGACGAGAACATCACAAGATACCCACATTAGAAGACATTGCCTTCAGATTCAATGGTATGCAATACTACACCATCATGGACATGAAACATGGATACTGGCATGTAGCCTTGACCAAAGAGAGTAGTCTGCTCACAACGTTCAACACCCCATATGGTCGCTACTGTTTTGATAGACTTCCATTTGGTCTTCACTCAAGTGCTGAAGTCTTTGAGAAGAAGGTGGAGCAAATATTTGGAGACTTGCCTGGTGTCTCAGTGTATTTTGATGACATCATTGTAGCTGGAAAGACACAACAGGAACATGATGCCAATCTGAGAAAACTATTGGTAAAGGCCAAAGAGGCTAATGTGAAGTTTAATCGCAAGAAGATTCAGTTGAATCAGACGGAGGTACGCTATTTAGGCCATATAGTATCGAAAGATGGTCTGCGTCCTGACCCAGACAAGATAGCTGCTATTGAGGCCATGCCTGACCCAACAGACCGAGAGGGAGTACAAAGACTGATTGGTACTCTCAATTTTCTAAGAGCCTACATACCCAACATGTCAGCCTGTACTGAGCCCTTGAGAGTGCTACTGAAGAGTGATAGTCAGTGGGTGTGGTCCAAAGAACAAATGGAAAGCTTCCAGGTAATTAAACGCTTGCTTACATCCGAACCTGTCTTGCAGTATTTTGATGTTACCAAGGATGCGCATTTACAAGTTGACACTTCAAAGTCGGGACTTGGTGCAGTGTTACTACAGGAAGGTAAACCTGTTGCATATGCTTCACGCAGCTTAACTGAGACTGAGTGCAACTATCCCCAAATAGATAAGGAGCTGCTAGCAGTTGTGTTCGGCTGTGAGCGCTTTCACAGCTACCTTTATGGACGTGCTGTTCACATACAGACGGATCATAAACCTCTCGTCCCGATAATGAACAAGTCGTTGCACAAGGCATCCCCAAGGCTGCAAAGACTACTTCTGCGACTACAAAGATACCGGATAGCTGAGTTCACATATGTTCCGGGCAAGTATTTATATATTGCTGACACACTATCCCGAGCCTACCTTCAGCGCGTTACAAATGATCAGTGTGATCTCGAAGGTGAAGTTGTAATGGTTCATGCCTTAGAAACCGATGATAGCACCATGAATGAGATGAGACAGTCATATGCTGAAGACCCGACAATGGACAGTCTGAAAAAAGCACTGCAAGATGGTTGGTCATGGAGTAGACGGAGTCAGGCCCCCACAGAAATCCAACCCTACTGGAATGTTAGATCTGACATCTATGATGTGGATGGATTTCTTTACGTTGAAGAGCGGCTTATAGTTCCGAAGTCACAGAGGAAGCACATTCTAAAGTCGCTACACATGGGCCACCTGGGCGTTGAGAAATGCAGAGAGCTTGCGAGGAAATCATTCTATTGGCCTGGGCTATCTGCTGATATACGGAATGAAGTGTCAAGTTGCCTCACCTGCGCTAAGTTTTCCAACCGTCAACAGAAAGAGCCGTTAATGTCTCATGAGCTGCCAAGTCTACCATGGAATAAAGTGGCTATGGATATACTGTCCTATAAGAATAATGATTACTTAGTAGTTGTGGACTGTTACTCTCACTTCCCGGAGCTGAGATTACTCAGGAGAAAGACTGCTGAAGACGTGGTTTTGGCATTGAAATCCATATTTGCTGTACACGGGGTACCAGTGTCCATTCTGGCGGACAACATGCCTTTCAGCAGTAGAGTCATGCAAACTTTTACATCAAGCTGGTGCTTCACCATTGTAACATCTAGTCCGCACTACCCTAAGTCCAATGGAATGGCTGAGCGTTATGTGCAAACGATGAAAGCCTTTCTAAAAAAATGTGAGGATGAAAGAGAGGATATATACAGGTCACTACTCAGATACAGGCAATCTCCTATCACTGGCTGTGCTTTCAGTCCAGCTGAGCTTCTGTTCAACAGAGCCCTAAGAAGTGATTTGCCAATCACTGCCGAGTCGCTTAAACCAGTTGTTATTGAGGCTAGCCAACAACTAATAGCCAACCAAAACTTGCAGAAGAAGTACCATGACCGCCATGCACGGCCGTTGGCTGATCTGGAACCTGGGACTCCTGCACTAATCAGGTCAAGCACTGACAAAGAATGGTCGCCAGGAATGATTGTCGAGCAGCATGACTCCCCCAGATCCTACTTGGTTGACAACGGTCAGTCTATAGTGCGTAGGAATCGTGTTCACCTCAAACCAGATAACACACAGACCCTTGGTGTCGCTGATGCTGCTGATTCTGATGTTGGGGATGCTCCTAATGAATCCCCCCACATGCCTGCCCTGCCTGCAACACCTCTCAGGAACGCGGCACCACCACCAGAGCGTCAACCCAGAAGCAACCGTGGAGTCCTCCCCGCTAAATACAAGGACTTCCACATGGGATAGGCTATTAGCCGTTTCCCACCCTGTACATAGTTATTTAGTTTCATTGTTAATCCCCAATCCATATTAATCATGTATACTCGTATCATATTATTAATCTCAGCAACCTTAATCACAATGTTATAGAAGGAAGTCACCTGCTTAAGAAGGGAGATGTTATATTATTATGTGTCTTTTGTTTATCACTAATTACGGACTAGCGAGAAGCTACGTTATAATGTCATGTGCATTTGTTTATTAAAATACATATTGGGTCACCGACGAACGAGAGACTACGAGATGAAGATGTCAGCCTACAGTAGAGAAACATGCCGATAGACTTTGTGATAAAATAATTATAAATCAGTACTATACTTTTGGTCCTTGTATTTCCCCTGGCCGGCCAGACCCCACTTTATTGTTCTTTCGTTACTTCAATGTCATGCCTACATACTTCGAGTAACTATCAGGTAATTATATATTCACTATACTTAATGTTTCAGTGAGTAATGAATCATATTAATTATAATCAGAAAAAAAGTAAATCTAAACCACTAATTGCAATACTAAATCAGTAAAAATAAATCAAAATCAAAATGTAATCAGTCAATCAGTAATTACTAATGAGGAACTGTAGGCCTGATGACAAAACTAAAACTTTAAAAGTGAAAATCAACTAATTCTAAAACTAAAAGTAAAACTAAAACTAAAAGCAAATCCAAATTGTTGATGTTATCAAGTTCAACATTAGATTGAGTAAGAGTAGTAGCATCAGCTCTAAGCTTTAACTAATGGTAATACTAATACTAATAGTAAGTGTAATACCATGTTTTACTTTTAGAACCTTTAAATACTAATATTTACTATTACTATTACTATTAGTATTAGTTATTACAAATTGATATACTAATACTTATACTAATGGTAATACTAAGTCTAATAGTAGCGGTTATACTATTAGGTTAATTTAAATTTACAGTCTTGTCAGAAATAAAAACGTTTCAAAACTAATGATAATGTGCGCAAGTGCTGAACTTTTGTACCCTGGCTGCTACGCAATGGATCAACATTATGCTCGTTTGATGTGATACTGATTCAAACTGATCTCTGACACAAGTGATCATTCTCTGATGTGTCATTTGTGCGATAGTTGGGAAAATGATTAGCCTACAAAAGATATTCGTACAATTACATTATGGCTGAGTCGATATTTTAACGAATTTATGTTCTTCAAGAATCAGAAAGTAGTTAGGACAACCCCAAATTATCTTTCTGATGAGCTTTTTCATATTCATGTGATTGAACTTCGTACATGTGTGTAGAGTTGTCTTATGTGAAAGTTTTTGGTGGGATAACTCTATAGTTATATTCAGGGTAATGGTGTATATTATTTTATAATCTATTGTCACAATCACCACACCAAGCCAATGACAAAATTATTATTACCAAAAAAGATACAAAACTGATTGAAAAAATAATTTTTGAAAGCAAACATTTGAGAGAGTTCACTTGGAACACACTATAGGAGAAAACTGATACCAGCTATATTTACCTTTTAATTATTATCAACATGTTATTACGCAACATGTTAGAGGTGAGTAAGATATTCAGAGTAAAAGAGGAAATAGCTGCCATTTTGTTTTATGTGGCTTCTTTATTACATGGATGCATCTCAACACAAACTTGCTAAAACAATATCGTCTTTAGTCGAAGTAGTTAAATCTTTCAACTAATAAACAAAATTAAAATCAGTTTTACAAATAAATTAGGCAAAGGGTTTGGTGGTCATATTTGACTTAATTTTTAGTTTATGCAGCATAAAAATTAATTTAACAGAAAGCCCAAGTTTTCACAATTATTTTGATAACAATTTTGTCATTGTTCCTAGTATTGTATTCGATTTTGTGGGCTAGAATAAATTAGGCAGAGAACATAACCCTCTGTATGATAAGAGAGAAAAAGAGCAGGTATAAGTGTGAATGTAGTAGTATTCATTGTAGCATAACTAGATCTATCCTCTATTAGCTCCAGCTGTATACTGAATTACAACTGCATAATAGTTACCAAGTTTGGGAATTACATTTTTTAATTTATTTCTAGCAATCTATAAATATTTGTCAGTATATAACCTGTGAATTCTTTTATAAAAGCGTTCAAAAGCTGTCTCAGACTAAAGTTACACTTTAGATAAAGAAAGTGCACCGCAGGAAAACAAATAAAGTCTCAGAAACGTTGATAACTGATGCAGGTTAATTGCCATTCTGAATATACTTTTATTACAATATATCTATATCTGCCTCACACAGTCAGAACAAGTTTCAACAAGGTCAATACCTAATATCTTTATATAACTTTATTATCCGTTGTTTATTCTTTGTATATTCTTTTTAAAAACTTTGTAAAACTCTTAAAAACTGCTCAAAGTGCAACAAAAAATGCAATAGTAAAAAAACTACATTGTAACAGATCAAAATGCTGCTTTTCCATAAAGTCAAATATTCATATAACTATATAGCCACAAGCGATGATATTATTATCAGCATCACCGTTGCTTGTATTCAACTTTATAGGATAAAAATTATAGCCACAATAGCTACACAGCTACAACAATTGAGATTAAAAATTATAATGGATTGACAAAATGTTAATTCAATTCATTACAATATTCTTCTGGTTGAGTATACTATCATACAGTATTGTTTTACCTAAATTGCATAATAATAACGGTGGGTTTAAGATATAGTTTTGTTCAGAAAATAAACTGCTGCAATGTCTCATGGCCCTGTCTCACTTGCTCCCTAAACACTGGTTGCCTCCTGGGCTCTAGTAAAGAGGGTACCTGACCCACTGCATCTGGGCTGGCTCAATAAGGTTTCAATCAAACCTCATTCTAAACTGACACCTGTCCAGATTGGCCTACTTTGTACATGTGGTTAGGCCCCACGAACTTGAGCTGTAACTTAGCCGACTGTCCGTGGTGCCTACGGTGGCTAGTCATTCAGACGCAGTTCCCAACCTGACAGAGAGAGGCTCTCAGAATTCTTACTGTGCACCTGCCACTGCTTTCTCGGTAGCACCTCATGAGCAGTTCTCATACGTTTAACCAGTTCCCCCACATACTCGTGAACTAGGCTTTCTGAGGTCAGAACATGATAGGTCAGGTGGTCAGGGACCGGCGTCTCTTGACCAAGCATCAGGCGGCTTAGGGTCTCCAAGGTGCTGGATTGAGGCGTGCTGCAGTATGCATGCATAACCTGTGGCAATACTGCATTCTATTCTTCCTGACTTCTACCAAGGAGAAGGCTCCGTAGAGCATCACCTAGCATGCAGTAGTTGCTCTCCACATCTCTATTTCCTTGTGAATGATACGGGGTGGTTCTACTCTGATTCATCCCCAGAGCCGCCAAAGGTCACCCATGAGCTAAAATTAGAATTGGGCACCCGGATCCGTGTGGATCTGATCAGGTAATTCAATGTAACAGAATGCCTGCTGATCCATGGCCCGAGCCACTGTTGGGGCTGACGTGTCTAAAATAGCCAGGGCATCTGCCCACTGAGTGAAGTGGTTTGTAAGCACCAACATCCAGTTACTACTTCTGTGAGATAAGGGCATGGCGCTTACCAGGCCAACAGCTTTGCCTGCTAAGGCCAACCTGTGGGGCGACCATATTTACTGGCCTAGCAGATCTCGCACTGTCGTACCAGGAGCCTAACATCACGCCTCATCCCAGGCCAATACCATCAGAGTTGTACGCACTTGACCACCCGATTAACTCCAGCATAAGCCTATTTGTGGGTGTCCCATATCAACTCTCGGCAAAGAGCAAACGAGCAGACTACCCATCCCCACTCAGGACGACCTGCATCAGCAGCCAACATGATAGTCAGCAAGTCATTCCCATTAAGTTTAAGAGAGTCCCAGCAGTGATAAAACAGCTGGAATACAGTGCACCCCTGTCGCTGCTTGTCTATGCTAAAATACCGCCCCTCTTTGTTGGCTTTATAAGTCAGTCACCACCTCAGGTAGCATCTCTTGGAGACTACGCAGCTTCTTGACATTTTTAGCCAGTAAAGCGTTAGCATGGAAGACCTTAACAATGCCAGAATGAAAACCAGTCGTAAGCTGACCTTGTTCCCGCTGACTTTGCTGACCTTGTATGGCTCCACGTCTGCCCTGTCTTGTGCACTGAGTGTGTCAAAGAGATGCCTGCTCAAAAGGTTAGTAGTGCACTCTGAATCTAGCAGAAAGGTAGCAATTTTGCCTGCAAATGTATATATATACATATATACATATATACATATATACATATATACATATATACATATATACATATATACATATATACATATATACATATATACATATATACATATATACATATATACATATATACATATATACATATATACATATATATATATATATATATATATATATATATATATATATATATATATATATATATATATATATATATATATATACTCTGTTCATTGTATATATACTCAATTTAATACTCTTTGAGTATGGTTTGGAGAGTATGTTTTACTTAAGCTGTTTGATGAAAGTTAATCATAATAACAGATAGTGTGATTTTCATATTTACAAGTTCAAATGTTATTATTTTGACAAATTAGAAACTCCTAAAGACTTCTTTTGAAATTTTAAAGAAATAAATGTTTTCAATTGTTTATATCAGTTTTGATTATACCGAACTGCAGTTTAGACAAGGCAATGGCCAGAGTTGTCTTACCTTTTGTTCCAGAGTTTCAGCTGATAAACTTTACTAACACACCATTGTTGTCAACATATATTCATGTAAATGCAGAGTGTAAGGCAACTAAATAGTGGTTGATAGGTTGAGTGACAAAGTACATAAAATATTCAACTTTTAATTTGCACTTAACAACCAAGCATATTATTTTTAAAATAAACAATAAATAATGAAGTCTTGAGATCATAATTATTTCCATAGCTGCATATCATATTAAATAAGACAAAGAGTATGGAGACTCAATACTGATATGCTAAAAGTAAATAACAATATTTATTTGAACAATTAAGGGTTGTATCTTATAACTTGTAAAACTTATCTAATTCAATCATTTTAAACAACATAAATCTTTTATTAGTATATTCTATAATTTTAGGACGAAAGGTTGCTAAAGAAAGTTATATCAATACTCGCACTAATTAATTTATATAAAATTTATGAACATCTAATTGTACAATAATTATATATATATTTATTATATATATATATTATGTTTTATAAATATTTATTATATAGTTCTGCTACATGATGCACTTCAATGTCCTGTGGTTTACAAGTTACACCAATTTGAACTCCCAGAAGTATAACTTTAATTGATAACATAGATTTGGGAAATTTCGAATGCATAAAACATTCTATATTAAGAGAGAAAGATAAGAGGGCGGGTTCCAAAAAAAACTGAGTAGCAGCATTTTTCTCGATTTTCTCTTCTCTGAAAACATCAAACTAAATATTCATAAAATTGTGAGTAATATTTAGATAAAACCAACAATAGCAAAAGTTACTCAGTTCATTTAGCGAAACTTTTATCGCATTTAATCCTAGAACAATATTTGTTATAAAGGTTAGGATACTGAAGCTTTTGCAGCTTTTACAGAATCTGACTTTATGCTTTCAATCTAACTTCAATTATGATACACTCTTTGCAATGTTATCATCTAGCTGAAAGAACTCATCAAAAATAATGTTTTAAATGGGCATCACAATTAAGACTCTTGCGGAGTTACATGGGATATGGGCTATTGTTGAATATCTAGCCTCAGTTTTACTTCTCATGCGGCTATTCTGTTGACTGATATCATTGGTGATTGGTGTAAGGAGGAAATAAGGGGTACTACTACTAGAATTTTGACAAAACCAAATTCCAGTCTTCAAAACAATAAGCTATGTATAAAGATTCTATGAATTCATTAAAACCACATCGTTGATTTCCTACAAATGTTCTATAATTACCCAAAATGTAGGTATCAGCTTAGTTCTGCATTTATAGAGGGTATAATTATATCAATTTTGTTTAAAGTTTTGGATAAATATTTAAAGAAAGGTTTCACAATAATATTTTAATTGTGTTATAATTTACTTCTTAGCCATGCAATTTTTTAATATAGGGCTTATAGTAGACCTACATTAGCTTTACAATACGGTGGTATCTTAACCAAGTTCAATGTTTTCATATCTATATTCGAGATAAGTTAGTTACAGGTATATGAGATAGGCTAATAAATTTAGTATGCCTGCTTGGCATGCATATCCTAAGAAATCAAGCAACCCATTATTGGCATATAAACTATTAGCATAGCTTGTAGATCTGTCTATATGCCAGCTCTCAAAAAATTAGCCTTCATATTATTATGTAGACTATTATGCAATAAGTTTCATTTACACAGTGTTCTCGCCATGAACTAGTACTTGTTTGGTGAACTACATGCTGATCTGGCTGCTACTGCATACTATGAACTAGTAAAAGGCTGTTGCATTGCAGAAAAATCTTATTCAATCTTATATTAGGAGATTGCAGTATAAATATTCATTAGATTTTGCTTGAATAGCCTTGATCGGTCCAAATCCTAAAAACAATTATTTTGGCTGAAAACAAAACAATTATGGCTGTGAGAAATTAAAGTCAGTCTAAAACAAATACTAAGTGAGTGGTTCATTGATCCACATTGTCCAGTCTTTGGTGTATTTGCATTAGACTGTAAAACAAGAGTCAATAGTGGTGCACCTGAACAGAACAGAATCAACGAATCTGAGATGCCGTAACTTTGTACTGCATCAAAATTTATTGTATTGTCTTGGCAGACTAAGCATAGACTGCATATAGCCGGTTATTGATTGGCCATGGTCGATAGCTTATACAAAGCGCTATCAATAGTTGCCAAAGGTTTCATTTCAAACCCATTGAGCCTTGTATAGATTAGAGCGTAGCAACTCAGATTTATCTTGCCGATTCCGATACCCTTGTTGAAATGTAATGTTTAGTTAGGCTTGTAAAACAATATCTGCCTTTATTTGGTACATTTAGATTTCATTTCAACAGTTGCTGGCATTATTCAGTTTCAATGTATGATTATACTTGAAAGAGAAATAATGAATTTATTTTTAGGAGCTTACCTTATGCATTTCTTTACTACTCAGCTAAAATTTGCATATAATTTATCGAAAATGTAATGTGCTTGAAAAATACTGTTTTGGATAATGGGTGGTGATTGATTTAAAGATATAATTATTATTTTTATCCCAATTGCTATAATGTTTCACCTTACGTCTAGAAACTTTGATTTATTCAGGTTCCATGCACGTTGCACTTAGAACCTGTGGACAAAGTGGATAGAATAATTCATTAGATCTTAGTATAAAGTAAAAACCATAGGCATATGATTATGTGCTGATCAATTCTTCAGAATAACCATCTGAATCTCAATTAAACTTTTATCATAATATTTATGTGAGTTATATTTGTAATACTACAAGAATACGAGGCCGGTTAATAATTTAGCTAGTGCTTCCCAATACTATACACTTTGTAATTCATTCCATATTTTACCTGCATTGTACTAGGTGCGCAGACTATGCCATTTTAGTCTTATGTATTTACCAATGGCTGACCTTGCAACCCTCAGTATAACCAAGAAATAACCAAGAAAGAGGAATTCATGTCAATTACATATAGTTTTGAATGAATAGATATTTTCTAGAAACTTTGGTTTATAAAACCTAATGTGCTGCATTATGTGCATTTAGCCGGTCATTAGCAACAACTAAGAGTAGCAGTAATAGCTGATAAGATTATCATTCATACATTCAGGATAAAGTTGATAACCACTGTATGAATTGTATAGCAATAGAAATTACAATATAATAATGTTTATAAACTAAATGAAGCCAATTTGTAAAACTTAATACAAAATTTCTCATAGAATAACAATTTCTCTAAAAGCTTGAAAATGATAATGGTATAGCTCAGCACGGCTAATATGTTATATAAATAGTATATGGATTTTTTAATAAAGTAGCAGACGACATGGCTTATTTCTCATTTACATATTAGTTATGTAGCATAAACATATTGAGCACTTTCAGTTGTATACAGTACAGGTTAATAGCCTAGAACTTGTTTTAAAAATAATATACTGATATAATGTAATAACTTAAAGCTTCTGAGAAATGGTAATAGTGGTTTATATTATTTACCTAGCAATGTCAACTGAGAAAAAAAACAGTGATATAACAATAATAATATTCTTAGTAGTTAAATAAAATATAATCTTTTACGCAGTACATGTTAATCCGTGTAACCATTTCATTGAACTAACAAAAATATAACAACTATTTTATTTAAACATAATAAATAACAATTAGTTAATATTTTAGTCAGTCTGGCATTGGCCAAGTAACTTATAAATTACAGTAATCCTGACATATTTGTATATAATCAATGATGAAAAGGTAATTGAAAACTTGGCATAGGATATTGTTATACAAATGGTGTAGTGTTTGTATTTTCTGCTAGGTCAGAAGAACAGAGATTTAGGAGGAGATTCTTTGATTACTGAAAAATTCCTTGGGGCCATGATGATTGAGCGGGTCTTCTTTACTGAAGTCTACCGTCTCCTTGTTGGATCTGCTGCTGAAGCTGGAGATTAGCCAAACTGGCAGCAGTTAAGTTTTGTGGGAAAGACATGCCGAGGTTGGGTGGCAGCGTTGGATATGTTCCAGCCAGTGCTGAAGGAGTTGCAAAATACTCAGCTGATGCCATGCCTGGAAACGAGAATAAAGAGAGAAAATAAAACACAGATTCACTGATATACACCTACTAGTTGGCTCTCATAGCACATTTCAGTGCAGTAAAGAAGGAGGTAAACTAAAACACTGAAGAGCTGTTGATTAACACGTAGTTAACATTAGTTGTTAATAGTTAATAATAATACTAGAGATTGAATGCTATTGCATAATATGCTCGTTAGTTCCTGGATTTAGCTTTATACTTTTTATGTTAATTTCAACTAGTCCAAACTTTAAATTAGTTTGAAAAACTTGGCAATATCTCATAAACTAAAATTGATATTATTTATAGATGTTGAAGATGAACTGAGAGTAGACCTGAATATAGCATATACTTGCCTGCGGGAGGCTGGAGAAGAGAATTGTAGTCTACAAATGCTGGATACTGGCTGGGTGTAGTAGCAGCAGTTGTGGGGCTAATTTGAGATTGTTGTTGCAGTAAAAACTGCTGAGCTTGTGGCAGCTGCATTCCACCTCCGAGCGCTGCTGGCAGCAGAAAGGGTGATAGCCTGGCGGATAAAACCATAACATTTTTCAACAAACAATTAAGCAGGTAATGATAAATTTGCAAGACAGCCCTAAATAATTGTAATGGTATGCTTCACTTAGCTAATTATTTAAGTGAATACTGTAAGCATGGCATAAGATTTTTGTTTAAGTAAGAACTGGTGGTTGGCTTTCACCTTCTCCATGTGAATCCCATTTAAAATGTATTAACTAATTATTGCTGTTTTTGCTAATTAGGATGTTGTACACTTCACATCTCTTACTGAGGCTAGCTGCTAATAATCCTGTACCTGCGTTAATGAAAGGTTTCTCTACAGTAAACCGCGTTTAACTGCTGCCTAATTATGATGAGAATATGGCTGTATGTGTTATTATGTAGTTCAGTGTGTTGCTATAAAGAATAAGGTCACAAAGCACAACTATATAGAAAAGGTATAGCTACTAAACTTCTAGTAGTAGGTGATTATAAATTGCGAATTGAAAACGGGTTCAACTAGCTGGCAAGGCTAATCATCATTAATGAAACAAATTTCGTTGATATGCTACCTTCTCACCAGAGAAATTAGTTAGGTTTCTCCAAATACAAATCAACATCAACTAAATCTAATACAAGATGTTATGGAAAATGGTAAGACAGTGAAATTTGAATTAATACCATATATTGGTTACATAAAATGTGTGGAACCTGAAACACCAACAATTATTTGACTTCTAGGTGGGCAAATTACTTCAGCCTAACTATCTATGTAGAAAGTAGTTTAATATAATAGCTACACCTGATCCCCAAAAACATAATAATACTAAACAAAATAGTCATACATATAGATTTCATTTCACACAAGAACTATTTAATTTTTATAATAAATTGGTGTGTACCTGGACAATAGCTAAGTGCTCTTTGTGATGTAACAAAATTAAACAAACTGCTTGATAGTTGATCAATTAAATAGCATGAATGTGGAACAATTACAAAACTAGTCACTCTGTTCACCTTCACAACAAATGCAGTACACGGCCAGACTTACGATTTTATATAGTACGTCACCCAAACTTATTACACCAATCACAGTGCCATGCATATCAAAACACTAACAACTCTTGTAATTAAATAATTAGTGAGTTCACAACAATTGCAATTCCAAAACTTGTTTTGTGATTTATAAGTTTGTGTCAGCCTAACTTTAGAAGGTCTTGCTGCCACAATGTCAACAAATTGTTGTGCTATAAATTATTAATGATGTATCACTCTAGTTGTAGGGTCAAACTATAATTTGAAAGTTACACATACGAATCTGAAACCTGTGTCAAGTGCTAAAGGTGTTTAAAGAACTGCTGTCACTAGAATGGTGCACTGTTAGTTGACAGCAAGAAAACAGGTTAGTATGTGGAACTGAACTGTTTTAAATTTACTGCAAAGGTGACGTTTCAAAGAGTACAACACATCATGTGATGGTTCAATAAGACAGAAAAGAGAGACAAAAATATTGGAAACACTGGCATCAATCAAAAAAGCAACTATCCACTGCAAGAAGCAAACCAACAAAACTGCAAGAACCACGTCTACCTATTTACTGTATTATATTTGGCGGTGGTTGTGTATCATTTTCCTGCCTGGCCAAGGCTCACAATTTGAAGGAGCCCGATACTCGATCGCTCACTCACAATACCAGTTATTGCTGAAGTGAGTTTCATCTATGCATAAAATACAACAATCTTTTGAAATCATAAGAGCAATAATTGTTTAAAGTCTGTTGTGTGAATAATTTGCTCCGTTATTAATATGGCATTCTTGTCTATACATTTTTTGTTATTGATATAATTGAGTATAAAACGGCATTGTTGACTTTACAAACAAGTGTTAGTTGTTGGATTTACTTTCAGCCATTTCTATTTGTAAAACAAGCGACGCTTTGCCTTCTACACTGCTAGTAGCTTACGTTGCTATTATACCTCATAAAAACTAAATACAGGTATATGTTTAAAGAGCCTTTCTTTTCTACCAGTAAAGGCTTTCAAATATCACCAACTTTCAAACAATAAAAGAATATGTTCTAGCCGAAAGGAAACTTACCCAAGTTGAGGAGCTATCAAACCAGGTTTTAAAAATGCAGCAGGGTTCAGTGCTAAAATAGATAACACAATTACAGGTGTAGAGATTTTTCAAATCAAATGCTAACAGGCTACTGAAATGCATCACTTAAAAGTTTAACATTTGTTTGTAAGAATAATAAGTTTAAAAAAAGTTAATAACATTAATAAGTTTCTCAAACTTTTTAACTTTTAAAAGCAGTTTAACTATAGTGAGCCAACTAAAAGTAATTGAATATATTAACCAAGTGCTTCAAAAATCAAGCCTCAATACTTTTTGGGAACTAAATCTGAAAGCACTTGGGTGCAATCTTGCTGCTACAATGTCAACAAATTGTTGTGCTATAAATTATTAATGATGTATCACTCTAGTTGTAGGGTCAAACTATAATTTGGAAGTTACACATACGGATCTAAAACCTGTGTCAAGTGCTAAAGGTGTTTAAAGAACTGCTGTCACTAGAATGGTGCACTGTTAGTTGACAGCAAGAATGATTGAAAGTACATTTACAAAGACTGTCTTAATCTTAAACATTGGCTGGTTATGCTATGTAGTAGCAGGTTTAAGTTCTGTAGAGGTTAGTGTTGCTATTTATTGGGGCATTTGATTCTAATTGTTAATGTATATTCTAGTGGCAAGACTCATGGGTCAATATAGAAAGCATTAAGGTTTGCTTGGGATCAATAAGAATTTTTGATTATTCTTTTATGTTTTAATGTTTAAATTTTAATGTTTGAGTTGGTAGCAGTCACCTTATCAATCAAGCATCAGGTTTTGCATAGATAAAGTTATTTACCAATCAATGTAACATAGTTAATAATACCTAATGTCAACAGGTATTGATTCAACATGGTGATAATTTTAAAAATAAAGCCATGTCAAACCATGAAATAACTGCAATTATGAAACATTTAAACGGTTAAATATTGAAATTATTAAGAATAGATTAATGTTAGCCATATCTTTTCCGTAATAGTTGCTAGTGTATATACTGTACAAGTCAACACAGTGGATATTTATTTAGCACTTGACGCTAGCTAAGTCTTGTATGCTAAGCTAATATAACCTAGTAATAAATATGGATAATGTACAGGAATATGGTTTGTAGCTATGCTAACACAGTGTATGCTTGCTTCTAGGTTTACTATTGTAAATTGCAGCTCTGGTCTGTTAATGAGTTCAGGTGTAAACTATTTGCTGTTCATGTGATTTTAAATATTGCAGCCTATTACTAGTTATTGACTAACTCAGCCACGCAATTATTTGTTCAATTTATTCAAAACAAGCAACTGTAGCTAGAGAAGAAATGAAATTGTGTTCTTGATTCTAAAGTGCTATGAACAACCAGAAATGCTTTCAAGTATTTATAACATTTAAACAATATTCAATTTGTAAAAATAATATATTAGTGAATACCCTGTACTCCTCGGGGTTTAGCACCAAGATAAGCTAAGTTTACATTCGCTTTTCTACCATCTATTACTGGGTTGGGGTCTGCAATAGCTAGCTTTGCACTTTCAGCATCTGCCATGGTAACCTAAGAGTAAATGTGCTGGCATGAGGTTACATGTATACCAACAGCGGTAAATAGAATCGCGGTTCTCATAGACACATAGTGAAAACACTTGCATGTAAATTTAAAAAAAAATTAAATGGTTTAAAATTTAAACAGTACTTTTGCAAAAAAACATATAAGTCAATGAAATATAAAATAACAAATTGTCAAAAAATAACTGAGAAAATAATTTTGTTTGTATGACCAATAGTTTTTCAATATTTTAATGATATGCACTTTTACACATTTTTTTAATTTTATGTTTAGTATGAATGAGTTATTGGAATTTTAAAAATTCATACTAAAAACCAAAAAAAATCTTTCAATAGTTATTTTTGTTGAAAAATATAACTAATATACTTACGAAACCATAGCCTTTACTTTTATTCGTCACTCTGTCTGTGATAACTACAGCTTCTTCAATCTCACCATATTTATCAAAATGTGCTTTGAGGGTGTCATCAGTGGTGTGGTACGGCAAACCGCCAACAAAAAGCTTAGTAAAAGTTGTGTCTTTATGAGTAATTCCAGCCATTACAAAGTCTATACTTATAGCAAAACGTGATCACACACAGTAGTGGAAGAAAGGGTAGAAGGTAAAAGCTCACTACACGCCAAGCTTAACTATCTTAACAGCAAACACTAAATGAACACACTCCACTTAAAACAGACACTGGCCGATTTGCTACTGGTCTTAATAACTGCTCAGCGATAAGTAATTGTAATAATGTGCTATATGAACAAGCATGCATATGAGATTATGTTTAACTGTTGATATACATTTACTGCTGCTTTATTAAGCCTTTCACCCTTCTATTGTATAGCCTTGTATACACCTATTATAAAAATCTTTCTTTCATTATCAATACTTTGTATGAATATAAACAATAGCCAGCTCAACAACGTTATTAGCAGCATCAGCCAAAGCAGCTCTGACTGGCAGAGCCCTGGGTCAGCCCACCAACCATCGGCCATTATATCTATATACTTTGTGATATTTAATACATTTCCATGCGTGTGCTTGTTTTATTATGTTTTATTGGGCTGAAAGTTGAACCAATATTTGCCTTTCTGATCTAATTGCTAAAACTGCATGTCTAACAATCCATAACTGGATAAACTTAGGTAAAATACTTTAGAAAGAATCACTAACTACTGTTGATGTTAGTATCAAAGTTACATCTACCTATACATTTATACACTGCAGCAACAAAACATGTGATAGATTTGGTTACACATTTTCCTCATTACAATCTGCTCCACAACTTTAACTGCAATTATACAATCTTCAAGACTCAAGTCAATTTTGGTGTACATTGAAAAAAAACTAGTGTTCAAAGATGGTACTCATGAAAAACTGAAAATATGTGTATGTATTGTGTAAAAAAGAAGATACCAATGTATAGATTGATAATAAGAAATAACTTGATAAGACCTCCTGGCTCTGTATTGTTAGAGAACAAACTAGCTAATATTACTAAGCCTATCTAATACAAAGTTATGAGCATTAAAAGTAAAAACTTCATGATGTGGTAGCATAAAATGCCATGTATCATTTATAAGGTTATATGATAATTCTAAAATTTTTCGGACAATTTATGCTTTTCCTAATTGTAGACTATATCTCCACGGTATTCCAAATGCTGTGCTGATTAAACTAATAAGTTTATAGTTTTCAAATAATAGCACAAAGTTGTCTAGATGATAGAACATTTTAAAATCTGTCACATGGCTAATATTAGTGTAAGCAATTGGTCATAAGTTAGGGTCTACATAAATTATACAGCTTTAAATAAAATATTCATAACTATAGCTAGTTATTGAGAAAAACTTCTAAAATTATTTTATAAATGATTGGAGAATGGCTTAATCTGCATTTTATAATGGATGATAAGAAACCCATAAAATTGTAGGACTGTGCAACATTGCCCAATCTGGAATTGGAACTTTAATAATAGAATATCATTTTAATGATCCCGTACATGTGAGTAATAGTATAGTTTTATGCTCAAACTACATAATAGTTTATAGGATGCAAATATGCTGGAAGAAAAAGAGAAAAATTGTGGAACACATGTGAACAGTGCTATCTATAAGTTTATAGGAAAATCTAACTTTAAGGATCGGTTAAAAGCCTAGGGCCACATTGTGCGTATTTTCGCATGCGAAAATTGAAATCACAAGTAGCAAAGGTGTCCACTGTGCGCGTTGAGAAAACATTCGCACTTGTCGCTCTGCATTTTCAACGCAAGTGCGAATCGTCTCTGTCGTCGTCACCTAATTGGCTGGTATTATTAAGCGAGCCCAATTTCTTTATTTTAGTGCTAAATTCCAGTAAATTGCGTTTTATTGAAAGCGAGTGCGATTTAAAAATGAAAGCTTTATTTATCACGCATCACTGACGCTACAGTGGATGCCTTTGCTACTTGTGGTTTCAATTTTCGCATGCGAAAATACGCACCGTGTGGCCCTAGGCTTTAAAGAAAAAGCATCTGCTAGTCTAATTGTAGGTATGCTTCCTTTAAAAAATGGGCAATTTGACTTTTTAAAAAGAAAGTGCCCAAAATGCTATATTTTGCATTTACAGTTAAAGCTACTTGAACTCTGCATATTTTGGGCCTCTCAATAAAAAGTGAGTTACATATTATAGCAGAAGTTTCGTTATGTTTCTACTTATAAAGCCAGTTTCCAGCTTCTTTCTTTAGATGTCTGGTTTTATAGAATTCTTAAGCAAGAGCTAATACATGTATGGATATACATTAAAAGGTAAGTATAAACAACACAAAGGTCACTCTTCATAATTAACTCTACAGTCAGCCATAAAAATCTAGTACTCTGAACTGCTTACTATAAACATGTAGAATGCAAGAGCCTGTAAAGGGCACCTGCGTCAGCCTAATGATGCGATGTACACTGTGTATATACCTAAATGTTCTGTACGCATAATTAGTGAGCACAGAACTTAGTATTGCAAGATGGAATGAAATGCATAACAGTTGTTTTATTGCACAAATATATAACTACTGACTATATCTATTGCATAATGCAGGTGGTTAATTTGTGCCTAATTGTATAGACGTAGGTGTATCATGGTGGTAGTATTGCCTTAGTTAATTGTGGTATAAAAATAGTGTACTAACGTAAAGCATACTCAATTTCTACTCTGAAAACTTGCCTCGATGTAATTCATAAAAAGCTAATAATTTACTTTTTATAGCCTGGGTTGAAGTTTTAACTTTTTCTGGACTTGGTGGAAACCTTGTCAACGGCACTCTTTAATTTCCCATACCTGTTTCTCGTGGCAAATCATATATAGCAACATGTGGAATATGCATGTGCAATAGTGTATTACATGTATATCATGATAATACAATGTAATATAAAGTAACAAAATATCAAATATGGACAGATTCGTTTTCAACACTGTAACTGCTTACCTACATAAAATAATATATATGTTTTGATTGTATTATAGTCTAGGTTGATCAAAGACTATTATGTAGTCGTAAATGAAGCACTTGTTAGTTTTAAGCTAGCAGTCATATTTGCTAAAGGTTATAAGGTTGCAATGTTGCAATGCAGTATCACAATATCTAAATGCATCTCTAAACCTATAGTTGCCATTGAGGTCTAGAGCTGAATTAGTTGCTATAAGCTTGTGAAAATTTACAAGACAAGTTAATTAGTTAATAAGTTTAGTATTCAGCTTTGATGGGAAAAAAAATTTTCAAGCAAGATTGTCTGAAAAGTAAACTAGAAAATGTTTATTATTAACTCAATTTAAGTTTGAATGTTTTTTTAAACAAACATCATCTTGTTTTAGAAAGTTGCGCTGTGTTTTCTAGGTAAGAAAACTATTTTTAAACCATGTTTTTCTTTAAGAAAAATATATAAAAACACAAAAACAAAAACAAAAATTATGAAAAGTGGTATATAAACAGCTTTGGTTGGAATGTTATCTCAAAGCTAGCTTATGTCTAATATTTGGTGTTTTCTTTAAAGTTTTAATTGATAAAATATTGCGGCCTACTCTTTTTCTTGCAAAAGAGATTGAATAATGTATGGAAACACAGTATGTACTGCTTAATTTATGTTTATTCTCTTCTTAAGAGAGAAATTTATAAGAATCTTTGTAGCAGACAAGCATGTAGGTCTGCTTTCATACATACTATTATAGTAAAGCCACTTTCACTATTTTTAGAGCTTTTGAAAATGTTATTTGAACCAAAACACTGTAATTGCTTATATACACAACTATTGTAATGTATGTTAGATTGAAATAACATAAAGCTCTGGAGTGCTGACTTTTTCAATTCTATAAAGTAGATAAAAATCTTGACACGGCTAGGTTTAAACATTTCATAAGAAAGAGAAAGAAAAACTCAAACAGCCATTGTTCATTCTGTTTTCTTAAACTCACTGCAATAACTATTGAAAATTAGTAGGCTTTTCAACGTGGTTGTACTGAGCGTAACGCTAGCTGATTTGCATTGTGTCCTGTTACAATCATATCTATAGAACGGATAGAGAATTATTAAATACTTCATGTATCAATTAACTTCAAAAAATTATAAGTTGATCATTTTGTTTCATCAATTATTTGTGTGTTTGTTTAGCTCAATGGATAAGAATATCGGCTTAATTTTATTGTGAGCAGTAGAGCTCTAAGTTGACAAATCTAGCTGTATTTTATAGGCACCCTTATGTTAAGGTGAATTGCTAACTGAATATTCATAATCTTTAGAATTTTCTGGACCTTTGGCTAAATGCAAAGTTTTGCCATTTTCAGTGTTTTGCAACAAGTACATAATTGGCTAAAATTTCTATTCTACTGACCACAGTAAAATACATGTATAGTAAAATTTAAAAACATTTATGAAGTTCAGCCATATGCAGACGTGGTTTACCCGATATAATGCTGCAAGTTTTGCAATAGTTATAGAAAAGCACAATGATTAAGAACCATAGCAGAAATTATATGAATAACAACTTTATTTTTTCAGTCAAAATTTAAAGCAACATGCTAAAAATAGTATATAAAAGCTCAAAACATGTGACTAATGTGATCTATTATAAAAGATAAAAATAGATACGTACATTTATGAGATGTATCCGAAACATAATTTTGCTAAAAGGCTTAAGTTATAGTAATCAAACATGATTAATTATAACACATTAAATATTATTTCATTTTAAGCAATTTACTTTTCTTTGGTGAATTTGACAAGAAATGTTCACTGCATACCTATAATGGTAATAAGACCCAACAAAAATGAGGTCATTATGACATATGTCACATTAGAAGCTGTTCAAGTTTAAAATTGTCACATTATACTTTCCCCAATAAAATTATTTACCAAAATAAATTTTTCATCCAGAACTGGGCCAAGTAATTGAGAACACTATATAAAACTTTTATGTAATCTTTTAAAAGCATTCAGTACCTTAAACTCAGGATCGTTAGACTTTGTCAGAGCTGAGACTATGTCATGTAAAATTCTTGTAGATTAAATCACTATGCAACTACAATCTAGGTTTATAACAAATAAAATATTTACAAAGTTTGCTTATAGAAAAACAATAGTTCTCAAACTGATGTATTGCACGGCAAAATTTAGTCTGCTGTTGGTATCACTGTTTATTAATAGCTGAAAGAAAGTTGTTTGCCCTTTGTTGTCAAAGACGGGAACAGACTACTCTCAATGAAATTTTTAAATCTATAGCACACAATAGTGCCCAAATATCGAGCTAATAAACCGCAATAGTTATTTCATTTGCGAAAACTGCAACGTATTCGACTCTGTAAGTTCGCGTTTAAACAGCTTTGTTGGCATGTCAAGGCTGAGTTGATGTCATTCTAAGGTCATTTGATACAATAACGATCATATCAACATGAACATGCCCATGATTATCATGATGGTGAGTCATACTCATATTTCCATACTAGCTTTTCTTCTAAACCTGGCTCAAGTAACTGAGAAAACTGCTTGCTAAAGTGTTATTTAGAGTTTCTTAAAATTATTGTGTTCCTCGAACTTAGGAGCTAGATTTTAGGGGTGAGACTATCACTATCAGTATCACTATGAGTATGACTATGGTCTATGAGTATCAGTATGAGTATGTCATTATTAATATTATTATTTATTAATTATTTCATAGTCAACTATCATATTGATATTGCTATTCACTTATCATATTAATCATATTGATATATTTGATATAAAATTAGATATAATTTAAATTATAATTTTATAATTGATATTATAATAATTATTATTATTGATATCATAAACTTATAGTTATTGTTATACTTCAAGTTTAACCTATAGTTATTCATATTGTAAGGCAGTAACTGTAAGTGTAACTGAATAAGCTAAAAATTAAAATATTATAACCGTAAGTGTAACGGTGAACACATCAGTCACGATGATAATTATGAGATAAGGCATAAGCCTAAGGAGTTGATAATCATGCAACTAAATACTAAGTTACTAAGTAAGTTTCAATTTATCACAGCTAGTGAAGTACAAGTAGATTGTAGAATAATAAAAATCACAATGAGAATTTTTTTATAAAACACAATAGACATAGTTTGCTAACTATAAGGTATAAGTATAAGATTGAAATAAATCCTAAAAGTAGAAGCCGAAGGTTTTACTTTTATTTTTAACACTATAGCAGATAAATTTATTATTAAACTAAAACTGCTAGTACATTTACTGTTTAGTGATTTACTGTAGTTAGTGATAATTGATAATTATTATTATAATACTGAAATTGATAAAAAAATAAATTTTCAATAGATATTAAATTACTCATATTATTTTTGTTTCAATTTTTATACCTGCAGTTATTGAATTTAATATGTGTATTATTAACTCCAAGTATAATGATTATTTTTATAATAAATTTAACAATATTTATATTGAATAGATAATTTAAGAATAGTTTTAATAAAAATAAAATTAAATATAATACTTAATATTGTTTTATTAATATTATAAGTATTTATGATCATTATAAAGATATTTAATTTTAAATGGTAACTTAAAAGTATTAAACTTATAACAATATTTATTGATTATTATTAATATTATTGTTATAGTTATTCTTAGTATAACTATGATATTAATAAATAATAATCATTATATTTCAATTTATAATATTGATATTCATATTTGATATTCATTTATTGATTTAGTTATATTTATTTTAGAGCATAAATTAAGTTGTAATAATTATTTTAATGATAACATTGGATTTGATATTAATAATAATTTTTAACAAATAAATTAGTTTTACTTATAGTTTTCATTTTATGATAATAAGTATTATGGGGTCTACAGACTACAGTCGAAACTGAACTGTGAATGCGTTTTGAAGCTGCTCGCGCATACGTTAAACGTCACGTCCTACTTTTTGCTGGTCATACTACAGTTTACACTACAAACGCTGAACGCTAACTGTCTCTAGCCCGCAGTAAACTTTTAACCAATAGGAATGCTGTAGCTTAGTTTCTGCTGTATCCACAGCAACCACAAATCAAATTTAGCGCAATTTATTGAGAATTACTAGCATAATTCAATAAGATTTACTTGTTATTTTTATTCTAATTTACTAGCTTCACTTATTCAAAATTACTAGTTTAATTTAATGCGATTTACTAGCTTTATTCAATCGCATTCACTAGCATAAAAAACTAAATATGCTAATAAAATTCAGCCAAATTAGAATAACCAATATGCTGATAAAATTCAGCCAAATTTATCTGCTAAGTATTTATTTTCATAGTTGATTTTTATTAAGATTTGCATACACAACTTCATCATGACAATGTTATTAAATAAAATAATATAATTTTCGAAAAACTAAATCAAATAATAATGCTCGCTTAAATAAAATTAAACTAAATCAAATAATAATGCTCGCTAGTAGCACGTGGAATAAGTAAAAGCACTTAGCCAATCAGGGCTTGCCTTCCAGTCAGTGATTGGCTGAACGCTGAAGTTGAGCGTTTGACATGTCGAAAGCTGAGCGCATCGCAAAAAATTGACAGTTGCGTTCAGAAATCAGACAGTTGTGACGTCACAGAGTTCAACACTTAGCGTCGAAAACGCGTTCACAGTCGAGTTTCGACTGTAGTCTGTCAACCCATTACTGTAAAGATAATTACATTTCGAATCTAGAACACCGGATTTTCTCAATTTCTTCATTACTACACATACTTTAACTATTAGTATACCTTTTAGTATTGCCATCACTCATTAGTAATACTATTAGTATTGCAATCGAACTAAAGCAGTCTACTCGTGATTATCATATTATTTTTAGTAGTTAAGCATAAACTTGTAGTTGGTGAAAGAGAGTGAAGTTTTTTCGGAAACTTACTATTTGATTTTTCAAGTGTTGATCGAACTTAAAGGCCATTTTATGTATGCAAGACATTGATCACTTTAGAGTATTTGAAATGAAAGGGCAAAGTGTTTTAAATAGGTTAGTTCCCTAAATTTTCATTCCACTTGATTGAAGCTAGCTTTACAAAATCACTGCTAATTTTTGTGCGACAGTTTGTTGGAAATAGCATCTGGGAATTAAAAGGGCAATTTTTCTAAATGTTCAACAGAAATTACCTTTATGCTTGAAATGTACAATAATTTTAGCAACCCTTAAGCATCTGGTACTAGCGCACCACTTGCAGTATTTATATCTATAATTTTGGTGACCTGCTAACTCTATTCCTCCTCAATATGTCTTCGAATACTTAATATTTGACTAGTGGTAAGTTTTAAATTATAATATTTTATAATAACAACAAAAGTAAACCGAACCATTAAATAGTGAGTTTGTCAAGAACTTGCTTTTCAGTTCTCTAAATCTTTTAACAGCACAATTTTAGAGGCAAGCAGTTCATTACAGGTGTGCAAAAGCATCTAAAAATGTCAAAAACCAATTATTTTCAACATTTTGTATTATGTAACATACGCCATGTAACCCTGTGTGTAATATTTAACTATAACCTTTCAGATTTTGAATTGCAAGTTTGACTCAATTATAAGTAAATAAATTCATTATACACAAATTATCAATTAATTATATATATATATATATATATATATATATATATATATATATATATATATATATATATATATATATATATATATATATATATATATATATATATATATATATATATATATATATATATATATATATATATATATATATATATATATATATATATATATATATATACATATATAGTGTGTAAAATCACATAAACTTTTGAAATAAGACTGGCTGTGTTGTTACAATAATTATGACATTATAGACCTATGGCTTCCTGTAATGATTCTTCAGACTAGGATAACTAATGAGGGTGTTGAACTCTGTAATTATTTGTAAACTGTTTGCTTCATTGCCTTTTTCAATTTGTAGTGGTAAGGTTGGAAATCATTCTAATAGAGAAATCATGATGCAAGAGGAGAAAGGAGACCTTCCTGAACAGCAGCAAACTCAGCCATGGTGGTTTAAATGGGCTCAGAAAACTGCATGTGTTATATCTGGTATAAGTAAGTAGCCATTCATTAGTAGCGCTACTGTATACCAAAAGTAGACACTTTGAAAGTTTCTATTATACGTATATATGTATGTCACAGCAATATAAGTTAATAAACATGGTATTAGTTGAGTTTTCGCAAGCATAAAGCAAGTGTTGCTTTTGTAAGAGGAATAAATATGCTGGTAGCTAAGATATAGCAAGTGACATATTTACACTGAGTTGTACATCTAGTTAGTAGTACATGTGATAACCTTCCGGTTAGATGCATCTTACTTTATATCAAGCTAATTTATGCAACACGCTGAGCTGTGTCTGATTCAAACAATGAGCACCAGGAGTAAGTGATTTTCCAGGGTTCTTGGATGGTTAGCCAACATCAGTAACATTTACAAAGCTAAAAATTGAAATTCCCTCTATTGCAGCCTGTTTCTAATAATTTTTTAACCTGCATTACTTATATTTTTAGTTTGTGCTGTGACTGGTATAGTAGTATGTATCACCCTCCACCCACTGTGTATAGTAGCTGGAGTTTTTCAAATGTAAGTAAATGTCTTATGCCTTTATCTAATTTGTAATGCATACACTAGAGGTTGTGATAAAACAAAATTGCCAGCTTTTTTATAAGTGTTAGAACAGTGTCCTATAATCTTATAGGAACTTAAGCAAATAGCATTTTTGATACTTATCTAATTGTTGCATATTTCTGCAGAACACTTTATTTACATTTACATTCTATCCTGGAGTTATCCTCTCAAATGTCCTACATCTTAAAAAGGTGTAACAAACTGTTTACCCCTGCAGTTCTTATACAATAATAATATTTCTTTACTGAGGCAACTGATTATTTCAATTTTAATATACAATTTCACATTTTTCGGTTCAGCCTGATGATTACTAATACTACTAATGTTAGCTCAAAGGCAATACTCTATAGGCATTATAAGTGGTTGAATGTCTCTGCAAAGGCTTGGTCTATCAAATGTTATCAAGCAACATCATAATATTTTATTAAATCTCTTTGCTATGATATAGTACAGGTGCAGCTAAGTAATCTATTATTTTGTGGCTGATAAATTACCCAGTAAACTGGGAGAATGAAATTGTCAAGAGAACACTATTCCAAATAACTTTGAATCAAACCTCAGTGGCTAACTCACTTTTTATATTATCTTTGAGTACACATAGTTTTATAATAACTTAAATAATTTAACTTTTTAGTTTCTAGTAATATTTAAAGAAAATGTCAGATTATTAGAGTGTTTATTTCATTTGCTCTTTCTACACTCTTTCTATGTAGCTGAGCTGAGGTATAAATGGATAAAAAACTAAAAACATACCAATTCGTAATGCAATTTAGGAAATTCTAATTTTTAAGTTTTAATAAATACTTTTGTCATTGTAAGGAATTTTTTTCTATTACTGCACTAGTATGTTAACATTATAATATATAGCTAATAAACTGGTGGGTTTGCTCCAAGTCTGAAAGTAATGGCCAGTTCAGCTATTCTGTGAAGTGTGGGATCACGTTTTGATATATTTATCTGTTTGTGTTACAGCATGATAGGAGCATTAATGGTCATCCTAGAAGCACCATGTTGCTGTGCGTATTTAGACTTTATAGATAAAATTACCAAATTCTCTGAGAACAGGCCTCACTGGCAGAAAGCTATAATCTATTGCCTGTGAGTATTTAACTGGCATGGTTCTACAGGGTGGTGTATTCTACTTGCCTTTTTGTAATCATCATACTTTCGATTTATTTGGTTGGTTTTTTTCAGGAATACCTGCTCAATAATTTGCTGTTTATGTGAACAAAACCTTTATCTGCTGTCGCAATTTTTTACTGACTTACTCACCCCTTCTTCCCTCCCCTCTCCCCCTCTCCTCTCCCCCTCTCCTCTCCCCCTCTCCTCTCCCTCTCTCCTCTCCCCCTTTCTTCCCCTTCTTCCCTCTCTTCCATTCTCTATCCCCCTCTTTTTCTCTTCTTTCTTTCTCCTCCCTCTCATCCCTTGTCTCTTCTCTCTACTTTGATAATTTCACCTATCGGAGGCACAGTGGCTCAACATTTCTTTGATTATAATACTTTTGGTGTGGCTATTTATTTTGTTGCTAGATACTAATACAATAGATACTGTGAATTCTTGGATTTATTTGCTCTTTTCACCCTGTTTTATTGGTTGAATTAAGGATAAAATTGAATCTGTATATTGTAGAAAATTCACAGTATGGAACACCAAGTGCTTGATATGCTTTAAATTTGTTATTTTAAATAACAATTAGGCCACAATTTTTTTTTCAATTGTCAATATGTTGAACTTTCTGCTCTCTTAGATATTTCAGTGTAATATTTCTTAAATATTCTAATTGGACACCAACAGAAAAATTTTTAAAAGATCTACTTAAATAATTTTTTTGTAATTAAATAATAATTGATGAACTAAATTAATGAAAATGTATCCTTTCTGATCTGTTTAAATTTATAAATTATTGTTGCACAACAGTTTTATAATTCGAATTTGTTCTCTCCTGCTCCTATTATAGAAGGCTGAATAATTCCAAACCTGAACTTGTAACACACAATTTAAATTACTTTGAAGTGTACTCACCTGCATCAGTCTGTTGGAGGGAAAAATAATAAAATGCTATTTTAAAAAGAATTCATTTTGCTATTACTAATTTGTTTGCATTGTTTTGCAGGCTACCAATAATACCTATAGCATTGTGTCATGGTGTAACCAATATACTTGGCTGCATTCCTGTTATTTTATGTGGACTGTCATTCGCCTACCTATCTTTAGGACGAAAGTAAGTGTTATGAAAAGTTGATGAAATTTTATTAGCTCTCCTTACCTTTCAAAACAAAGAAATGTATGTGTTACTTTCCCTAGTAGATAAAAAAACATCAGCGTAATAATACAAGTCCCTTGAAAACTTTATGGGATATCAATTATTCAGTTATACCTACTAAAGGTTTCTGGGAACCTGACAAACGGAAAAGTAGTCTAAAGGAAGTAGTAGTTTTCTAAAAATTTTGAAATGTTTGAGTATATTAGCTAAAGACTTGTAGGTTTCTTAGATAAAATATTATATAAATCTATGCGTATTATTTTGAAAAATCAATATATTCTGCTTTATAACCGTTGAACTTCATCCAAGCTGACCACTGTACAGGGTTACAGTACCAGCTAGTGCTGAGTCAATTATGAAATTACAACCAGTCAAAATCTGTATTATATTATATAATGTATCCCAAGTATAAATATTATTTCCAGTTTAATCGTTGCTATTTTATGTTGCTACTAACTGTTTCAAGGACAACTCAACTATTTCAATACTAGTTATTACTATTATGCAGACAATCAACATTTACCGCCATTATGTGAACCAGTAGATAATTACTATAAAGTTTATGTTAACTTACATTTTTTAATTCTAAGCTCTTCACGGGATTAGTTTGTTAGCAATCTATACTGTATTACTGTATTTACTCTATATGCAAACTGTCATAATAAATATTTATCTCATGCATTTGTCACAATGTTAACAGCTGAGCGCTTGGTGACTGAAAGTATCATGTATGTCTGTTAAGGATCTGCTGATAACACATTCAACTATTAATTATCAGCATCTCTAAAACTTCCTGTCATCCATTTTATATACATTTAGCTCCGTTGTCATTGATTCACTCTGATTCTTCCAGTCATGAATAATCACCATCCATGTCATCAACACTTGCACCATGAAATCATCCAGTACTTAGAATTCTCCTGCTCTACAATTTCTTGAAAATTGTGAAGTGTTAATGTTAATTAGTTTTATTCATTGGCATCTTTATTAAAAAGCCTGTTGATTTGATAGCAAAAACTGTCTTATTTACCACCAACAACTTGTATTATCTAAAAGGTATCACGCCGTGCTCTTGCTTTGCATTGTTGTAGAGCAAGCAGAGAAGAAATGTTACAAACAGCTAGAGGTGAACAATCTCTAGTGAATAATGCAGCACCCATGGCACAGAAAGATGCAGAACCAAAGCAGAAAGCTGGTATTGTCTGAGTTCCAGCACACCTCTAGTCAGCACTCGGCACTGGAGGCTTACAACCACCTTGTGTTATATATGAACCATTTATAGAGTACCTTGAATTATATTGCACCACTCTTACTAAATCTCTAAAATATTAATAATTATTAGTCAAGTTTATAAATTATTTGGTGTCATAAAAATTGCACACTCTTATTATATTCTGATAATCTAGATTTATTTTCCTCTGTGTAAATTATTCCTTAAAATGGTATGAAATTTAATTTTCATAACAACATGAGTTTTCACCTTCAGCCAGTACAACGAACTCAACTAGTCATTTATTGATATGCATGGAAAGATAATCAACTAGTTTAAGCTAGTTCTAGGGCTAGACTTTGCTCACATGAATTAATTTATTGAATCGGCATTTTAAAATATTTGTTGTCAAGAGTTTTGAATGGTGGTAATGTTGTGTAGCTTATTCCCTGTGCAACTTTACTTGCTCCTATCTAGCACAAGCTATTGTCAATGTTTATTTTTAGATAGTCTTGATTTGCTTTTATGTATTTAATTTTATTCAGAAGATCTGCAATTGAAATATTTTGGTAGTCTTTTGCTGGTGATATTCAGCTATGGTGCCCCTAAGGTTTGCAGTCATTTATCTGTAGATCATTCCAGTCTTATATATTATGTTTGTGTTTATTCCAATAGTTTTAGGTTTGTTAACCTTTGTTGCATAAACAACAAAATAAATTATGGTTCCTCAATAACTTAATGTGGGTGTATTTAATATAATATATATATAATTATTATATTCACACAAATTGAATTTGAAATGCTATTATACTTTGTCTTGCCTATTTGACAAGCCTATTACTAATTAAATATGTTACAACTTATAATAATTATTGACATAAAATATTTCATAGAAAAACTAATAAATCTGTATCTAAAAAAACTCATACTTTAAATTTCCAGGTATGGATTACATAATGATAATTAACAAACAAGTAATGTGTTTCCAGGCACCTGATGATTCTAATTTAATAGAAGAAATAATGGCCTCTTCTCCTGTTGACTGTTTTGGTGTTGGATATTTCTTAAAATAAGTTTAGATATTCAATAAAGTTGTTTAGAGAATAGAATAAAGTTTTGATCGTCTGTTCCATTCACTGCAGTTAGTAGACATAATTTTTTCATGGTGAGTTTTAAAAGGTCATGAAGTTGTTAAACTGGTTTTCCTAGCTGCTCCCAGCCTGCCAGATCTGGAACCTGTTTAGGGAAGCTTGCAGGTTTATCAACTTGTGGCAGAACCTTTTCTTCTTGCACTGCTGGTTTCTTGGTTTGGCTGTGCGACCACACTCTAACAGATGTCTGAACACATTGTGTGTTTCCAGGGCCCACCTTTGTAACCTTTGATGTCTTCACTTCCTTAAATCTTGTTGTAGACATCTTAGTTGAGACAATTGAAAATAATCCAATAGTTATAACAGATGAGCCAAATGCAGCTCTAATAGAGTATATATTTTGAATGAGTATTTTGTAGATGGAAAGCGAGATTCTTAAAAGCTTCTTCTGCTAGCAGTAAGAGAGCAACAAGACAGGCAGCTTAAATATTCACTGGTTTCAGTCTGATAGGCAGCAGGCCTGTTATATATGCTCAGCTAATTGAAGCATTTCTGTAAACAAGTCAAATCTTACTGTATACAAATCTTGCAGCTGGCAATCATAAATTGGTCACTTGAAAGCATTTATCTCTCAGTATTTGAAATAATGTAAAATATTACATAACTAAGTTCATTTCAAATTAATTCAAATGGCATCATTCACAAGCAGCATACTATATAATTATTTTAAAGATATAATTTTTTAAATAAGTATCAGTTTAGCACTACATATAATCTCAATATCACAATTTAAATGTTAACTTCCATTAAGTTGTATATAATATTATTTATTGGCAGTATGCGCTTGGCTTTTACTGCTCTATATTTATTACAACAAAATGTAAACAATCTTAAGTGAATATAAACAATGTTAATGATGTTTTGATTGTTTCCTAAACTATCAGCTAACTATAGAAACTATTATAAGCTATTAAGGAATTGAATTAAATATATAATTTGTACTGCATAATAGCTTGAATATTCGACGCTTTTAAAAAATAATTAGAATACTTATTACCTTTCATTCCAGAATTCTTTTTGACGAGATGCATACATGTTGATTATTGTGACTAGTCAAAAATTTACTATCGTGAACCAAAAAGTTGCTTTATCACATATCAGTTAGTTCTAGTGTAGCTGGGTGCATCTATTGTTATTTACTTTTCTGCAATTACCACAATCTGGCCATATAAAACTGCTACATCCTCAGTTGGGTGGTGTATTTTCCCTTGATCAATCAAAAGTTATCTGCAATAGAATCTTGTCTTAAAGTGCAAAGCAACAAAATCTTTTATCAATTTCTCGGTTAATTAGCTTCCATAGACCCTCATCAAAGATCATTTTGAAACATACCAATGCATTTCTTATATGCTAAAGTTATCATAAGTGCCATATATCACATTGATGGTATTGTGCATATGCCTTGTGCATCGCGTGCATGATGTGTGTATTCAACTTGCAGGCGGCAGCTTTAGAAGTATATAATTCTTTATTGAGCATGCTCTACAAGCTGGTGGTGCATGAACAACTATTAAAATTTCAGCTCCATTTATTAGCACATTATTCAGGTACAGTAAACAGTGATTACAACTGCTCTAGTACAGAGGTAAAAATGGCACAGGGGGTGGGGTGGGGGGAATGGCACAGGTTATAATGGCATATAATATATATATAGAAAAGTGGGTAAAATTAGCACACTGGTGTTAAATTTTCCTAAACCTCAAACCCTTAAACCCTAATCCCAAACTCAAACCCCCATTCTAAACTTCCAGCCCCTCTCCAAACCTTAATATTGAAAATATGCCATCTTTATCTACTTTGCCACATGCCATTATTACCTGTGCCATTATTATTTGCGTCATTTTTACCAGTACCATTTTTACCGGACACCATAGTTTCCCAGCTACTAATATTTAACAATCGCGCGTGCGTGCGTGCGTGTGTGTGTGTGTGTGTGCGTGTGTGTGTGTGTGTGCGTGTGTGTGTGTGTGTGTGCGTGTGCGTGTGTGTGCGTGTGTGTGTGTGTGTGCGTGTGTGTGCGTGTGTGTGCGTGCGTGTGCGTGTGCGTGCGTGTGTGTGCGTGTGTGTGCGTGTGTGTGTGCGTGTGTGTGTGCGTGTGTGTGTGCGTGCGTGCGTGCGTGTGTGTGTGTGTGTGTGTGCGTGCGTGCGTGCGTGCGTGCGTGCGTGCGTGTGTGTGTGTGTGTGTGTGTGTGTGTGTGTGTGTACTACTTAAATGTATTATGGAATGTATACTTTTAAAATAACATTGGCTTACTATAAGGTTTGTTGTAGTTACTGTTTAGGTGGCTGTTACCATTGTCAAGGTGTCTGTTACCATTGTCAAGTTTTACTATCACTTGAAATTACTTGAAATGTGCATAATGGTTTGCAAAATTTATAAAACTTTTCTGCACCGAATGACTGATCATATATTTTGCTTACTTACTGAATATCTTATGTGCAGAAATAATCAGCAATGTGTATTAAATCTACACAATTGATCTCTGCACTGTGTACCATACACATCATTGTAGCTTCCATCATAACATTCTTGATATTATTTTTTTAGTTTTCACACTTGCTGCACTACAATTATTTAAATCAATAAAAACTGTTTTCTATACATGTTAGCCAACTTATATTTTAAGAAAAGTTAGAATAGTTGCAAGCAAGCTCAATTTGAAAGTTTGTTTATGTGATTTTAGTTTATTTATTATGAACCAGCTAGGGGGTTTGATATGCTTCTAACAGAGCACACAATTATTGATTTTTACGCAAATGATGTATTTTAATAGGAAAAATAACCAGACTGTGCAGTCGTGCAGTTTATGATAAATAGATACAGCAATTTGTTGAACTAGTTTGATTTAAGTAATTTATGCATTATAGTGAATGCAACCATGCAATCGTAAACATGCATACATGTAGATCTACTCATACATCCAAAGCATCATAAATATATAATGGTTATAATAACAAAAACATGATTAGTACACTTTATGCAACTAGAATACGCTATGTATATAATAATATGTACGTATAGGTATAAGGTATGTAATTAGTTTTGTTTTATAACAGCATTATCAACTTACAAGTACTTTTACAGGCTGGTATGCTTTTAAATGAAGCCTATATGCAGCAGATTTAGATTTAACAACTACGATTGGATATGCCATATAAATATAGTCCTATAGTCACCATAGATTTTACAAAGATAAATAATGGTACAAGATTATACTAAAAATTAATAAGGAATAATATATTATTTACAGTTAAAGTAATTAGTTTGCAGCTTGTATGACAGAGTTATCCTCCTTTTCCTTTCTTGTGTTAGCTGAACGGTTTTACAGAGAAGATAAGTTGCAATTGAAGAAATAAAGTCGATACTGTTTGGGCACAAAAATGGCAGCCTCCATAAGAAAAAGTTTGCTAGGGTTTAGCAATACATTTAGTAGATGCAAAGTTACTTTCAAAGTGTTAACGTGCAACAAATTACATTCTATTAACACAGCAGGTAATTTTTTTTTATATTAATTGTATTGGGTAGTATAATAGGTTAATGTTAAAAAGTAAACGCGGTAAGCAGTAAGTGCTCGCAAGCTTTACACATTCACATTGACATTCACTTTCAGTTTCACTCACATTGACATTCATATCAAGTTTGACATTCTGATTCTGATAGTGATTCTTTTTCTAATTTTGAATCTGCATTCAGTTTCACATGGAAATTGCTATTGTGGTTGCCTTACTCATTGTGATAGAGTTTAAAATTGAAATTTAGTTTGACGATCTTCATATTGATATTCATATTGATATAGTTACCTCCAGTTACCTCCAGATTACGATCATGCTAGACCACTAGGTAGCAGAAGCGGCATGCCTCATATGTTTACGGTTGGTCAGAAAGTAAAATGCATACAATAGTCCATAAATTGGTTGCAGTGTGTGTTGCAATATTGTTTATTAGTACAGGTAAGTTAACCTGTCAATGTTTAGATTATTCTGTGTGTAAATTAGTCTTGCAAGGATTGTTCCCTTTAAGGTCACGGATTGTCCGTGGCAAGAAGCTGTTATAATAGCAGTTATTATTGGTGCTGACTGATCTTGGCTGTCCTAGTGTTTGGGCCCTAGTTTGGATAAAACTTTCCGGGGTAGTTATTAGTTCGTCATACGCTGTAGAGAGTGCTGGGTGATATTCTTCCTTTTGGAGTATCCTCATAAGGAGTCTTAGCCGTTGAGTTCTCCTTTATTCATCGAGGGCGGCCAGCTCCAGTCTTTCTTTTGCTTCTCGCACTCCTCTTCTACCCTTGATGTTAGCTATGGCTCTTACTGCCCGTGTTTGTACCTCTTCGATGGAATTTATTTCTTTTGTAGTATAGGGGTCCCAAACAGCAGAAGCATAGTCTAGGTGAGGAAGGCATAGGGATTTGTAAGCCATGAGTCTCACTTTTTCGGGTGCCCAGTGCAAAGCCCTTTTGATCATCCCCAGTTGTTTGTTTGCTAGCAATATTTTGCTCTGGATATGATTATCAAACTTCAGGTTGGCCTGTAGAGTCACTCCGAGGTATGTTGATTTGTCCACCTGTTCTAGAACTGTGCCATTTAACGTGTAGTGTGCTGGTATATCTTGCTCTTTGAATGCCATAATTTTGCTCTTTTTAACATTGAACTCCATACCCCACTTTGAAGCCCAACTTCCTGCTGCATCTATGTTCCTTTGAAACCTTAGTCTGTCTTGGTCATCTGAGACAGGCTGGTAGAGGAGGGTGTCATCTGCGTAGAGACCAACTTCACAATCAACACAGTCAGGGAGATCATTTATGAACACGAGAAACAGTATGGGGCCGAGCACAGAGCCCTGAGGTACCCCAGACGTCACTGGCAGTGGTTCCGACTTTTTGCCATCGAGTACGACCCTCTGAGATCGGTTTAGGAGGAAGTTGTGTACCCATCCGAGCAGATAGTCTTCCATTGGTGCAATTGTTCGTAGTTTCTCCATTAGAAGGGCATGGGGGACCCGGTCAAATGCTTTTGTAAAATCTAGGACTGCTGCGTGAACAGCCTTATGTTTATCGACATAGTTCAGTATCTGATGGAGAGTGGCGCATAATTGGGTCTCGCAGGACAAGCCCTGGCGGAAGCCGTGTTGTCTTGTGCTCAGTACATTGTCAACGTTGGCAAGTATTTTACGTAGGATGAGATGTTCTGCCATTTTACATGGGATGCTAGTGAGTGAGATGGGTCTATAGTTTTGAGCACAATCCTCTGCACCGCTTTTATGGATAGGGGTCACATACGCCTCTTTCCACTGGGTGGGGAGCTTCTGTTGATTCATAGAGGTTTTGTATATGATCGCAAGACAAGCGGATATTAGTGGGAGATCAACCATCAGATCTGCCTTCCTCAGGCCATCTGGACCTGGAGCTTTTCCAGGCTTGAGGTTCTGTATTAACTTGGCAATACCATTGCTGTCGATATCTGGTGGATTATCTATGTTTGCTGAGTTGGGACCAAGTGATGTCAGTTGGTGCCCACTGTTGAACTGGGAGTGGAAGAATTTGTTGAAGGTTTCCGCACAGTTTGCTGGATCTGCATTAAGGGTACCATCAGTCATTTTGAGTTTTATGCGATTTTTGTTATTTGAGTTTCCTTTGAGGTGCCGGTAAAAGGGCTTACTGTTGCCTTCTAGGAGTGGTTGGATGATTTTATTGTGACCATATTCACTTTTTACCATCCTAAAGACTTTCTTAGCTGTTTTCCGGATTTCCTTGTATTTCGCATAACTGAATAAGTCCCCGTTTGTTTTGTAGTGATTATAGCTTTTCCTCTCTTTACGTGATATCCATCTACACTCTTTGTTAAACCAAACAGGTTCATTTTTAAGCTTAGACGACAGTACTTTCGTTGGGACATGGTCACATATGGCCTGTTGTAGACTAGATGAAAAATGATCCCACATTTCCTGTACATCATCCAATTCATCTAGGTCATGTTTAGTTCTTTGCATATCTTCCCGGAATTTGTTGATATCTACTCTGTGGTAATCTTTGACAGTTTTGGAGGTTACTATATGGTGGTCTTTTGCTTTGTTCCATCGGATATTTGCTTTTATCATGGCGTGATCACTATTCATATATATTCATATTCATATTGATTGAGTATGAATTTGATATTTTTATTGACTAAGATTCACAATTACGATTGCAATAAGGTTTCATTTCAGATAGACGCTTCCCAGTTAGACGCTGGGCTGAATTTCCCACTTGGACGCTTCCTGCTTAGACGCTATTTTTTATTTTGGTGGCATATAATTAATATTATATAGCAGTTATATAGCATAACTGCTGCATTGATTGCTAAATAGCTAAAATGCTAATGGCTACAATAGCTAACATGAATTATCTGAAATAATATTCTAATTTTTATAGATTTGTGTGGGACAAAAAAAAACAGTAATATATTGGTAATAAACATTATCTTTAATTAATGAATACTCATCAACAAAATATCTGTTCAAACAAAAAACAACAAATATGTAAAATTAATATGTTAATGCAGATTAAAGAAATTTGTTTATGTGCTCAATATGTGCTTTATTTAAATATACATATATTTAAATAATATTCAAATAAATTGCACATGAAATATATATTGTACCAATCTAAATAAATAGCGTCTAACTGGGAAGCATCCAAGTGGGAAGCATCTATGTGGGAAATATAGTTTTAACTGGAAAGCATTTATCTGGGATGACTACAATAACTCAAGCCATGGTAATCCGGGATAGTGACTGTCATAATTATGATGATAATCATTGCCATTATAACTTTTGACACGATTATACTTATAGTTCATAGAATGGTGCTTAGAAATAGGGTGTCTGATAAAATTGGCGCTGGTAAAAATGGCACCGGTAGAAATGGCGCAGGTAATAATGGCACAACCGGCAAAGTAGGTAAAAATGGCATATTTTCAATATTAGGGTTTAGTTAAGGGATTGGGTGTTTGAGATGGGAGGTTTAGGTTTAGAAATGGGGGTTTGGGGATTTATGGTTTAAGAGTTTGAGTTAGGGGCTTTGGAAAATTTAACATCAGTGTGCCATTTTTTCCTACTTTGCCAGTTGTGCCATTATTACCTGTGCCATTTTTACTGTGCCATTTTTACCTAAAATCTAGAAATAGATGAGCATTATTATTATATATTATATTGATATTCATATTGATTATGATATTAAGTCATTGCTATAACAACGAGATTAAGTTTGATATATTCCTGTTAGTGTCCCATTGCTTTAGTATTCATTTTATTAATATCTAACTATTGAGTCGCTAATTCTAAAAGTAGATTTTAAGTTTCCTAATCATTTACTTCTAGTTTTACTGATTCACATTTAGCACACCCGTATAAACATGAACAGGCGATACTATATACATATTATCATATTATGTATAATTATTGATATTTATATTGTCTTTGGCTCTTTGCAATACTATATCAATAACTATCACTATGGCTAGCTATCACACTATGTTCTATTAACATTTGTATTTGATGTTGGAACTCGCCGTTTATTTTATTTTTTTTTGTAATTCATTATTGACAAAAAATCATTTACAAAATCAAATAGAATTAATATTGTAATTATAGTAATAAATTAATTGAGTAATTTTGACTATAAATGTAAAAAGTTAGTAGTAGCAGGCTTCAGTTGCCATTGACCATGCCTGACTATAGTAATTCTAACATTAACATCCTTTTTCGTGAGTTGTATTTCTTGCAACTATGCAAGCATATACTAAAGTCACAATCTCTATTGGGCACTATGCAGGTCACATATCTAGTTGGTCTTAGCCATATTGGTCCCTAACTCTTTTTTAGTTTTACTGAGTTTGCTTTCCAGTTGCTGCAACTACTATCTCTGTTTCACTAAGCTGCATCTGCTTGAGAAACGTGTTGCACCACCTAGGATGATCAGTTGTTAGTCTTTTCAAATTTGGTGCTCTTGTCAAGTTTTACCTTGACTCAAAGGATGTATTTTACGGCTCTACTAGTTAAGTAGCTGTAAGAAATTAGAACTTTCCAAAATAAGCAATAAATATGCAAGACAGAGAGCGAATTGTTATTTTATTGACTTAGGTAAATTATTTATATAGGAGATGTACAGGTTGGTTCTCAGCAAACTTAGAGAGTTGAATTTAGTTTGAGTATGTTTATATTGTTTATTTGTTAATCTAAAATTACCTAAGAAAATGAAAACAGTCTAGTAATGCTTATGAAACAGCCGTAATAGTCCAAACAATCATTAAAAAGCAGTTGACTTATTTCAAACTTTAGAATATCTTTTGGTAGTTATTGGGTCAACAAACCACTGTAATGTAACTATAAACTAAAACTACTATAATTTAAGTTTTAATTGTTTTCCAAACATTTTAGTCAGTTCAGATCTTTAAATGAATTTTGTTTTAGTAAAGCTATCAAAAAGTAAAATATATGCATTAATGTTGATACTACATAATAAATTGCCTACCATAATATTCTACTAAATATTATTAATATTTGTAAATTATCATACTTTGTTTATGGACATGCACCTCTTAGATCAGTGAATCGTCACCAAAACTAAGATAATATGAAAGTAAAGAAGTGAGGTTGAAGGCTATGTGATTGTGTTCAGATGCCCGTATTAAAGCGTACTATTGTTGTAGCAGAGACAGAAGCTGTAAGGAGTCAACCCTATCATTTGTACAGTGGTCTGATCATAGAAAGACGGCCAGTCATTACGGCAGAGCTAAATGACATAGAAAAGCAGTACAGTCAGCTATTATCTTCTTTAGAATTGGAACGTAGTCATTTATCTAGCCATGAACTCAGACACAAAAATGATCTGTAAGAAATTGTTGTGCTAAAGAACAAAATATATGTTATGGTATATGTTTTGTTTTCTTGAAACTGATTTATTCTTGAAAATTTTTTCAAAATGGAGTCACACATTATTGAGGGCAGATAAATATTCAGTTGGATTCAATTGATGCATTATTTAAATACTAGTAGAATTGCTGAGTGGTTGTCAGTCAACATAGATATGTAACTATTGCTGAAAGTGTGCTTGAGTAGACAACTCCCATTCATGTTTCGATTTATTCATGTTGGCTCATAACTTCCATGTTCTCTAGCTAGCCATTTATTAATAGTTGAATCATTCTTATATCAAATATTGATATTTATTATTTCGGAATTTTAGATTTCTAAATTTAAAAGCAGTTACTTCGGTAGCTAGCAAAACAAATGTCCAAATTGTCATTAGTTAGCAGTTATATTTTACACTATTCAATACTATATAGCGTTATCTTTTTAAAGAACAAGATTTTGTTTTTATTCAACCTATACTCTATAACTTCTCTCTCGGTTGTACACTTTACAATAAATTATTCTCATGTGTGATACCAGGGAATTGGCGGCACGTAAATTGAAAGGGGAAGTTGATGAAAATGAACGGGAAACCGCTTTATTGACAGCCGCTGATGTGGAAGATCTTTGGAGTGAAGAGAAAAGCAAATTCAACTTGGCCTCGAGATCTACAGGTTTGTTAAGCTGTATTTATGGATAATTTATTAATATTTCTAGAGGTAAAGAGTTTAAATAGTTGAAATATGAATTTTACCAGGGAATTAGCTATCTGTTTAAATATTATATTATATAATATTTAGCTGGTAACTCCTCCCTGTTTTCATCTAATTGGTTGGATATGCAATGTGAGATTTCATGAATGCTCTAAAAGTTGCAGAATCATTTTTTATATATTTCTAATACACATACAGCTATATAATTTATAAATATAATTACATTGATAAACTACTGCTATACAAACTGTAGTTGAGTAGTACAGCTATGTAGAAGTTGTTTTTTCAATCTCTCTCAATCCAAAGGAAAGATAACTCACAATTATGAGCAACATTGCTGCAATACTGCTTATAAAAGCAAATAAGATATAATATGCAGCCGGGGACAAACTATTAATTAATCATGGTAAAAATTAGGCTGCAATTATGTCAAGGCATGGCATAATTTAAAATACAATCTGGTTGTCCTTGACATATTAGTCAAGATTTGCAATTCTGTGAGTTGAGTTACAGACAGCATCTACTCGAAAACTGAAAACTGCTTCAAACAACAAATTTAAACTTTCTATAAAAATATTAAGTTCCTTCATAAAATTGTTCAGTCATTATTACAAAACTAAATGATTTACATAATTTGAAGCTGCGAAATTCGGTTTAAATAATAAATTTGTTTCAACAGTTGAATGTCACTGTTTTTTTTGTCATTAATCAAATGCACTGTGTATTTTTAGCAATATTTTATTCAGGCATGTTACATGTAAATGTCCCTGTAGTTGCTTTCCTAAGGCCAGATATAGGCGAGGTATGCTGGAATATATTAGGTCTAATAGAAGTGTGCGTGGCACTATCAACCGGTGTGACGCACTGCCAAGTCATGGTGTAGCGTGCTTTAAGGGAACACACTGCCAGCAGAATATAAATATTTCAAGTGGCGTGACTTGAGCGCTAGTTGCCTTTTTCTAAACATTCAATTCGTTCTATTGGGTTATTTTGTGAGCCCCCATACTTGATCGATAAAGTTGTGAATAAAAGCTAAGCTAATACTTTCTGGTGTGATGTGCTTTGAAATATTTTCTTCAAGATATGGAATTATATAAGCGTTTTAGATGTAATGTATTGTCAAATACTCTGGAGATTTTGGCTTGCTTATCTGCCTTATGTGATGAGGTGATGTTCTAGGACAAAAATAAGCATATTTCATTCCTAAAAACAGTATCTGATTGTTTCGTAATTTCGTGAATTTTTCAAGATAAGTTCTGCTGTGTTACAAACTGCAGTTACTGTAGCAATAGTGTTAGAGTTAAGGCAACATCAAAATGACAAAAGTTCCCAATAGTCAAGCTCTGTTTTTTGTAATTTTCAGAACAATGCACCAGTCTGTATACTGTTTGACTTAAAGTTTGTTTTCTATCATACTTGCAGTTGCAATGTTGCATAGAGTTTAAGATATATGACCTAATTTTATCATGTTGTAACGTTAAACCAAGTTTCTGGAATGTCTGGTGGTTTGAGTTAAGAGTGTTAAGGTTTTATAACATTTATTTCAAAAACAAATTTATTAAAATGTTTTTATAAGCTTTGCAAAGATTTTTTTTCTTCTTGTAAGCACTAAAACTGCAACACCTGTTTTTCTCTATGAACGTCAAGTTTTATGTAACTAATGGTAACTTTATTATGTAATTATTTTAACAAGGGACCTGTTGAGTTTTGCCTTAATTATTTTGTATTAGTCCAAGAAGTTCTAGAAAAGTGTTCATAACATTACAATCTTACAACATTAAAAGCACTCTATGGTATATGTTCATAATACTATAACTCTTTATATAAATTTGGGAAATTTTTAAATTCTTGTAATTTGAAAATTTCTCTCAATACATCCGAAACTCACAAATATACAGACTATAGAAAATTCAGGTCATGAAAATATTTTAGCCTGTAATTCTCTCTCTTGATTTGAAAAGCCTAAAGGAGATTCTAACCTCTAAGTTAGTAATCAGAAACTATAACTGACATAAGATTGATCATTTAGTCAACTAGTACTACTTGACTTCTCTCATTGTCACTGTGAAACACAATCCCTGAATAGCAGTTTGACAGATCCTGTTAATTTATGTAAATTTTCCACCACATCCTTAACACTTTGTGGTTAAATACTTCCATCACAGAATAGAGTATAATCTTTTGCTAGTTAGTACATGATATACTAGTAGCTTAAGGTATAGCACAAAGCTGATTATGAAATTATTAATTCTACCTTTATGAAATGATGAAGTTGAAATTGCTGAATCACTAATGGTGCCAGGATTACTGTGGAGGCAGAGATGATATGAGAGACAGTGCTGTGTTGTTGTAGAGGCAGATGAATCTAATAGCAGATCTACACACAGAAGGAAACTGGACAGATCTGTCTACCTGCTGGTGAGACAGAGGTTTCCTCCATCTCACAATTTCCACTGGGTGTTTCCTCAAGGTTTGTGGCGTGAGGGGGAGTCACTGAGGCAGGTGAGATGTTAGGAGAGTAGAATTGGAGAGGGGTGTTGTGACAACCAGTATGTTGATGGGGAAAGATCTTAGACAGCAGTTGGGCTCTAACTCAAGTTCGTGATTTCTAGTTTCGACTTTCTGTCTGGACTTTTAAAAAGCCGAGCTTTTTTGTTGAGTGGGCAGACAACTTCTTATGTCGCAAGCATTCCAGAAGCTATACAACAGGCTACAGGTCTACTTTTACCTCAACAATAACTGTTACAGTATACAATTAGTACTACATAGTAACAGTTCTACATAGCAACAATACTACATAGTAACATTACTACATAGTAGCAGTACTACATAGCAACAGTACTACATAACAACAATACTACATAACAACATTGCCACATAGTAACAGTACTACATAGTACCAGTACTACATAGTAACAGAACTACATAGTAACAGTACTACATAGTAAAGCAGGGGCTGTAGTGGTACTAGCAGTACTAAAAGCTAATGACGCATGTAGTAGTGACAATAATACTGAAATTATAATCACTTATGTGGGTTTTTGCAAATGCTGCATTTTTTACAGATTTAGTTGTTATTGTTCGCTCACTGTGGTTAAGTTGATGGATTGTGCTGCCAGTCTTAGTGGGCGGGGCTGGTGTGTCACTTGGCTATGGCTTGTCACTGTATAGTTCATAACTGCATGTCTGTCCATTTTTATGAATATTAATATGAAGCACAGATTGTCTGCTTATGAGATGACATTGTAACCAAATCTACTGCCAAACTTGTTCAGTTTATTTCTAGTGTTAGATTTGGAAAGAATGTATGTAGTTGGTAAAGAGGAATGTGCAGAAGGTTCCTAAGGACTAACTAATTTGTGGCTTTAAAAAGTTACATAACTCCAATATAAGAAAGAAAGCAAAATCCTAGTTGTAATTAATATAATTTGATGTTGGTAACTACACCTCAGTATCACAGCAACTCTACCAGGTTCTTGCAGGTGCTAGTTTCAGCTGCTGAGACTAGCTATTCTCCTAATATTTCTATGTGATTGGTCAGTTAAGTGGAGAGGCAGTATTTTAAATAGCCCTAGTTGTAGTGAAACTTTATAGCGTGAGAAATTGTCTTGCTGTGGAGTAAGATCATCACGTTCCAAACCCAAATACTAAACTATTATTGAAATTCTAGGCTTGGCCACAATCCACATTCTAACAGGATCATCCGATCTTCATGTTGTTAATAAGCCCACTATTTATAATAGAGAACCAATACTGCTGAATACAAGCACAACATAGTGTATTTTTTCACTAAATATTATGTAATAATGTCAGTTTGCTACTTTGAGTTTATAAACTGCACTTGCCAAGTTTTCCACCTCATTACCAGAACATAGCAGCTATTACTGTGTTATTGAAGGGTTTATAATACCCAGTAACATAACATAAGCTGCACACTATGTGTAGGGCTCCCAGTATTTCTCTAAACACACACCACACACACCAAACTACCAATTCTACAATGATTATACAATATTAGCATTTTTATTGGTTAGGGTAAAGATTACTAATGTGTAAAAGAAGACAACTCCCACCATCTTGCCTGCCCTGTGGCGCCTTGCCATGTAGTTCAGGAGCCAACAGCTTCAGTATTGCGTAACATTAGCTTGTTATTGGGTTAATAGTGATACTTGTGTGGGTGATGTTTTGTGCTATTCAAAGCCTTTCTTGTATATCAGTTAGCATCCATAACTATGTACAGTGTTGTTTTGCAATAGAACTCTGTGAACATGCAATGCACTCTGGTGTCATAACTTGGCAGCTCTACTTTTTTGTGGTCTCATTTCTTGTAATTTCATATTTTTGTACTAGAGTGACTGGTCTCTTTTTCCTCGAATGGTTTTTGCAGGTCAATTTTTGACAGATCTTTTCAACATTAACATTTCATTTCAATTAATATGTTTTTCTGTGCCAAGAAAAAGTTTAGCAACAAAGTTGTTTAGTTCATTTTCATGGTCTATCACCCTGTGCCGGCTACTGCTATAAGCTGGCAATGCTTACATTAGTATCACACACTTGACTGAATTGAATGAAGCTTCCCGCCAAAAGTCTTATCTTCTCCGTCGATGTCTAACGGCTTTATTACCTTCTCTGTATGTGATGTATAGTCATTGCCATTCTGTAAGGAATAACCGTTGAACTGTAATAAGCTAATATATCATTGAAATATTATTTAATACATATGTTTTTAGTTATTACTGCACTAATAATGTTGAGGTAACTATAACATGATATATTGTATAGGAAACCTAGCCATTATCTCCACCATGTGCTATGCTCGTCATTCAATGCAACTATGAGTGGTTTTATTGCACTCGGGAGTTTGTGGTGGGACAGTGGGATTGATTTTCAATGAAAATATAGTTTAGACTTAAGTGTTACTGACGGAAATTTATCCATTTTCTTGGTTTCCTAGTTCTTTTACCCCTCCCCCTGTGGTTAGTAAACCTGTACTACTGGGATTTGAATACAATGTAAGGATAACACAGCAAAATGGGTCTCCTTTACCCAAAAGTTGTAACTGATTTATCTACAAGTGTGAAATGAATAGATGGACTCACTGTTTATAGGGTGTGCTCTACACAGATGGTATAATAATACTACTAGCTGAATTACTTGGTATGCTAAGCAGCCAGACGCATATCTATCGGTCAATTAGGTATATTGTGGTAGTTGTCTGCTAAACACTATAAATGTATAAAACTATGATCAGTCACATAATGGCCTTCCAGAATTCTCCAGAATCAATAAAATATTGCGATTGCTTTTGGCAAAGAAAAAAGTTATGAAATAAATTGCATTATAAGAATTACAAAGTATTCAATGCTTTACTAGATATTCCTCTGTAGGAACAAGATGTCTGTCCACACATAGCATAGGATAATAATCAGTTGCATCAGTGTTGATGAAATACTGTCACTTCTGCAGCATCTAATAACAATCTTCTATATTCTGCAGACAAGCGAAAGAGTTGCCAATGAGCTCTCACCAGGTTTAACTCTACAGTTCATTGGAAATGCTCCAGTCTCTCACTATAGAGTCCAGTATCCCAGCAAATCCGTATCAACCACCACCTCGCACCAAGGAGCAAAGGTTAGTTGATGTTTATAATCTGGTAGCTGGGTTGGTTGGCTGGGATCCTGTTGCCCCAGTGTGCTGCCAAATTATGAGAATAGATTTCTCAGCGGTTGGCTAAACAACATCTCCATTCCGTAGTCAGCTACAGGCCTAACTGAGAGCAAAATATCCTGAGGTGAATTCTTTTGCAACAACTTGAACTGTTGTAAAACTGAATTTTATATTCAGCTTGATAAATGTGGCAGTAAAACTGCCTGTTATATATTCAAATCTCTGAATTGCTCCCAATATTGCTATTTTTCCAGATTTGAAACATAGTTTGGAGCCTGTGTTGGTACTCATTTATAACTGTTTTAAATCTGTATGGTTATCCCTTGCTAAGATTGGTTCTTATAGGCACCTTTGGAGATGTAACATTAAAAAAGAGGTGTGTGCAAATGTTGCAATTTTATAAGTTACCTAATATTCAACACTCATTTCCCCTCAGCACCCCAAACCAAAGCAAATTTGTTAAAGGAATCAAGGTAGCACCATAATTACACATGTTATATGCAAGTTTCAACATAACAGAGAGAATATCAAATAACAGAGAAAGTATAAAATTGATTGTGATGTAAAGTTGTGATTATTTCATCACTCTGTGAAAGTTCTGTGTTCTGCATGTTTAGTACCAGAAGGAATGACGAAATCTGTCCTCCAGCACCCAAAAATGTTGAATAATTATTTTTTCAGCAATTATCCTAAACAGATGTGGGAACTTTGACCTTGGCTTACAAAATGACTGAGTGAAAATAGAAGTTGCCGCCAACTAATGCATAGTAGTTGATTGAATTTTATAAAGCAGCTAACTTCATAGCTATGCATTTTTTGTTTTTATAAGTTCAAAATTAGCTTCCGATCTTGTATTCCTTACTAAGATTTGGCTCTGCAATAAATTAAATGATATTAGTTGTGTATTCAGTCATTAAACTGCAGTTGCTTCTCCCAGGTTTTCAGTCAGCGTACCTGGTGGACTGCTGCCACTAGGTGTCGTCTCATCCTAGACTAGGAGTATCCATCATACCTGAGAGGGTTTTGTTATGATTCAGCATTTCATCATAGGAATTGGTTAATTAATATTATTATATGCACTGACACAATTTGATATTGTGTCAGTGCATACACTAAATACTTAGCATTCTTCTCATGATACAAATAGCTAACTATTTTTTCAACATTAAAATAGTAATTTATTTAATGCCTTATAGTTCAACTCCTGCTCCTTCTGTTACTGAAAATTTATAAGTAGTAATTATTGAAAACAATTTCATATTCTGAACAGGTGACTAGTTAACTGTGGCTAAAGGATGGGGGACTCTTAGTTCAAACACTTTCTTTAATCACTTAGCATAATAAATTGAGTTAATTCAATTATGTAAATGAATGTGCTCCAGGTCTGCATTGTCATTTTAAACATTTGAATTTGAAATAAACAAAGGGGCTTTGACACTCCATCCTTGAAAACCTGTTAACTATGATAGCTACTTGATAGTGCGTTGGTGAATTATACGGCTCTGTAGGTGTATAAGTGTAAGTAGAACTGTTGTTGGCTTCCAAAGAATGCACTAAGATGTCTGTGTAGATGAGAAGTCCTTTGGGTGTCAATGACTTTACTGTCTTCACTTGTCTGTTAATGTATTGTCAAAAGTTAGGTTGGGTTACGCCCACTTGTGATATGGAGCAGATCCACTTGTGACAGAATAGCAGTATCCAGTATCTCAACAGTAGGAATACTCGTGTCTCTTTCCTCTCACATCATGTTGTGTATTAATGAACCACTTTTGTAGGTGTTTTTGCACAAAGCTATGCTTCAGTCTGGAGATATGATTAGATTAGAGGAACAAAGCACAGTGTTGTATGATGAGTTCATGTGGGTAACCTCAACCGAGGTCAAGGAAATGGTTCCCAGTCGATATTGGAAAAGTGTACAGCCGGTGCTGCATGAATATTGAATTGGAGTATTTGGATGGATGACCAACTATGTTGGTGCGCTGTCAAAGTGACCTGCAAAATGACTATGTGATAGACTAAAGCCTACCAGCTATTGTTCTTTTAAGTTTAATGTGAGGAATGTTGCATCTTTATTGTTCTTTCTGTTTATAAATTCAAATAAAAGCAATGAACCTGCTAGTTTTTATAGTTCATGTTTACTGGTCGCTAAAATCTGATGAAATTTCTTGTTTGTGTTGGCAAGCTGTCAAAATAAAATGCCCCGTCCGCTCACCTGTGAATGATTTGTTACTCATTCAGGTATACAACCTCATTTGGCTACAAATGTATTTGGCTACTTTATAATCCGAGAGACTTGGAGTTGTAGCCTCAACCTTGTAAACTAAAGCTCATGTTTGATAATACCAGAAAGTGTAGACAGAGATACTTGAAAGGTTCAGATTATACAAAGGAAATTAACAATGCTGGATTAGCGCCATGTTTACATAATTTCAATAAATTTCTTATGTAAAGTAGTAAATTAATTAGCAACCAGATAAACTGTTGCAATCATTGTAAATGTAGATTTGGCAATAATTAATGGTGAGAAATGCAAATGTCTAAAAAAAAAAGCAGTTTTGCTTTTCAATTTTTTGAAGAAAATTTGCCATAAATTGAATTAATGTACTGATAGTGACAAATTCAGTAACTTCTCAGTTTTCACTCAGGTACACTTAACTTTAGTATAATAACAAAACTTAATAAACAAGACTTCTCAAAATCGCCATCTCCTTTATTAAAGTATTCATGGATGTATTTTACAATCTTCTATTAAGTGAAAGCTATGACATGTATTCTACTACTAAGGGTTGAATGAGTTTTCTATGTTTCTTGAGCTGTCAGTATATGCATGTTGGCTCCATAGCAAGCATTTTTCTGGAAGATTGATAGCACTTTCATAACAATGACAATTTTGTTGAGTGCATAGAGCTCTAAATTGAATTATAGAGAAACCTAGCTATAGCTTGATTCTTGTATGGTGATGTTAGAAGGTGCATTTAGCTACTGCACAATTCTGGTATATCTATCCTCTACAGTCTACATGAATCATAATGCATAGGTTCTGGCATACTTAGGTACTACTATTTTGTAGGACCTAGGTGCAATAGTTAGGGGCTGATTATGATGTAATATTATTAGTGTGTCTGTGAGTCATCCTGGGTCAGCACTACAGCCCTTATTACTATCATAAGTGGATAAAACAAGTAAGCTACTTACTGTTAATTAAACAGCATACTGATTCATTGTGTCTTACGATTCAAAATTATTAACTGACCTCAATAAAAGTGGTGTGATGTATCAATTGATTATAACTACCACATGAGTATGATGCTAATAAGTTTGCCTCATACTATGTTGAACTGGTCATATCTAAAATATTACACTTGTACAAAAATAAATTATAATGAATATTGCATGATGGTAAGTAATCTTTCTAGGTATTGCCTAAACTGTGTCAAATTTTTCTCAGTTGAATTATTTGAGCATATACTAGGACAAAAATAAATACTCACTATCTTGGACCTGAATTTTTAAATGCTACAGCTTGGTTTTGGAAATTTACCACTCTCATCTCGTCATCTCATTGTAAATTGTGTCGGTCACATGGCTATGACTGCACCAGGTGGCAAACTAATGTAATTTGTTTGCAAACCAACCAAACACCATCCCCACTTTTGCACTTATGATGGGTTAACTCTGAGCTGCAAAATATATGTTTTTCGCCATGCCTTTATAACTACTAATTCATCAAGTAGCTAATATTTAAGCAGTTTTCTATAGGGGAATATTATAATTATGCGGTTTCTTCAAAATGTAAAAAGCATATTGTGCAGCTCGGGGTTTTGAGTGACATTTGTTCATATCTGTCTGCATTATTTTACATATTGTCATATTTATCTCAAGACGTGTGGTTTTCTTAGACCAACATTGTTAGTAGTTTGCACGGCAGTCCAGAATGGATAAATTCCACTGCTTATATAGAATATAGTTGGTTTTTAAGTTTCATGAATCTGCTTATATAGAGAGCATAAAATGATGTTGCTACAGCTAATAATTGGGTTCAGTGCTAGATCAACAAAAGTAGTTTTTATGTCAAAGATGCAGGTCCTAGCTGAACAGAATGCTTTTTAAATCAAACAGCTTTGACATTCCAGCATGAGACGGTTTTCATGATAATTATCGTATGCTATACATATACGAGCCTGAAACGAGATTCTGAAACTTTTGAACTGCCACACTTGACTAACGGCAATCAATGGCTGTTAACTAGGTCAAGCTGTGACCTCATATATCCGTTTAGATCAGGCCATACCCTCATTGCGGAGATTAGCCTCATTTACAACTTTGAAGGGGTGTTCTATTACAATCCATAGACCGGTCTGTCATTCAGTAAGTTGATTGGCATATTAATGGTATTGCATTTCATTCTTAGATTTCAACATAACTTTTTATTTACACTTTGGCTATAAGATAGTTCACAATTTCCTAAGTTAAAACATAGATAGTAATATTGTGATTAACAAACTTTTAAACATGAAACTTGCAACACACCTATAATAAATTTACAGAATAAAATAGACACTGGGTAACATATGGGTAATATACGTGACAACTGATATAACATACCAACATGGAGGAATGTTTGAGCAAATAAATTTCTCTGCCTAATAAAAAGTACATTAGTCAAGCAGTCACCATCCACAGTAACATTTTATACAAAAATATACAACCATTTCAGGCTGGTCATGACAAAACAGTAACAGTACAGATTATAGACAATGACTGGTATAGTAATAGAAGTCTGGAAGATTGAAGACAACAGTCAAGAACAGAATTAACAATTACTACATGCAAAATGAAACTTGTTAAAATGCTATTACAAGTTCAGGTGTGTATTATAGAACCATAAATTACAATCCAAGAAGGGTTAGTATGCATGTATACTCATAATAGAACTTAATTATAACCTGACAGAAATAAAAGAAAAAAACCTTCAACGGTAGTTTTACTTTTTCCAAGTATTTGTATAAAAATAAATTATGCTACCTACAGTTCAGTCACTATTTACATCTTACTCTCTTTAGCATTCAACTTGTAGTAAAACTAGTGATAGTCCATCGCCAGATGTCCGGCTTGTACAAACTTCCAGGCTGCATGCAGAATTTAGCACCTAATAGAACAATCTGGAAGGCCGGCGAGCCCTTTCTCACAACGACCCTCACAATCATTAGTTCTCCTGTTCCCTAAGGAAGTTGGTTTGAGCTAGAGCTTACAATGGATGGACTGAGATTGCTATAGGAGACATCATACGTCAAAATCTTCATTTGAAGTAGATACACTCTCAGAAGACGTTAACGGCATCACTGCCTGTAAAAGATACATTCACATATGTGTACAACAGTAGTAGCTGAGTACAGCATGGAAACAGAACCTAAGCAGAGGTGAAGCTACCATATCGGTCTGTGGTTTATTAACTCCTTGAATCAACATAGGGTGAAAGATACCATGCTAAGAGTAAGCATAGATCAAGATAAGCATGTCTGGTAAAGCTAAGCTAATACTATTGTTTTGTTTATGGTACTGTCAAGATCTATAGTTGTCAAGCAGCTTACTCCCACCTCTAGAGTTTGGGACAACACCCCTACTCCTGATTATGAACCATTAGGTAATACAATGCCATAGGGCACTGGTTGGCTAAAACACATCACCCCATACCCACCCCCTTACTTACTTACTCACAATGGTATTAATTGGTTGTGCTTGGCCTGTAACTAAGCACTTATAATAAACATAGTTCATCTGAATTAAAACTCAAACACAGAAAACAAACAAAAGCTTTTGTTGAAGGAATTTGACAATAAAGGATCATTTTTTGCTCAACACTGTTCATAGGTACTAATTGATTGGTGTATAGGTAGAATAAACTGCAATGAATATCGGCAAATGCAGTGAAATACATGCAGCAGCTACTATTAGTTCAAGTTCCATGCATCAAGTGGGACCTGGTAAGCAGTAGAACATGCAAGCTCAAGAGCTTAGAGTAGAGTAGAGTAGAGAGGTCAGCCAAACTAAACTATGACATATCAATTCATTCAGTACACAGCACAAGCCAATGAATTAGTAACATCGCACTTGAACAGGTTCAGAGGTGCTGACTTTCAACTACTGAGCCAGATATTTTAGTGAAATGGTGCAAAGGGATCATGTTTACCTGGTATAGGGAGTACATCTATGCAAACCTCTGCATAGTTTGACGATGTCGGCTATAATTATGTCAGCATTTTGTATCAATGAAGTTAATAGAAGTGAATGTAGTTAGGACACAGTAAAGATATACCAACCAACAGATACCAGCTGGGTCCTCGACTTAGTGGTTATTTTAATTTAAGGAAAGGGGAGATAAATAGAAGCCTATCTCACTGCCAGCTAAAGCAGGAGGCCAAAACATGTTGCTTCAGTAAATGGAGAAAAGGAAGTGGTAAGAACTGAAAGTGAGGCACAAGAACCAAGGAAAGGGTTGAAGAGAATAACTGGTTGAAGTGGCACCACCAGTAAACTCACCGATGGATCAGTCTCAGAGGGCTGATATTCGTGTCGAGGCAACTCCAACTTGTCCTCAGTAGTTCTCTTATATATTGGGTTGTCAAAATTCATTCTCTTTGATTTGCTACGTCTAATTTTCTTAACTGCTATCACAGCAACCTACAAACAAATCAGGCCATACTTATAAATATAATTACTGTTTGTATAAGCATATGATAACTCATTAAACTAGCTTTTTTCATAATTCTACGGTTACAACACCAACATATTAATTCCCAGAAGGATTGCAGGCGATGAGCAAGCACTTGGCAGGATTAAATTTGAACAAATTAGCCAGGACATGACGCCAGAGTATGGCCTGACTAATTCCAGCAAGTATTATTGGACAGTGTATGACAGTTTTTCTATTATGAATTCATACATCAATCACACCGTAGACTAGCTACTGAGCTTTCATCCTGCAACCCCCTCCCAGTTTCATCTGGTAAGCAAGTGACTTTCTAAAAACCACAACAACCAACCAAGCTGCAGTTGAAATAAAGCACTTACCACTCCAACGATAACGGCCAAAGCGAGCACAGTGCAGCCTGCTATTATTGCAATAGATCCCTTTCCATCCTTCTTTTCTAGTGAAGCCTGTGGAGCTCGGTGAGCTTCTGATGCCTGCAAAGGTTTGCCTGCAGATTTGGTGGCCGTCTCTATCAGCTGACATGTCCTGCCGTCTGGGTTAAGTGTGTAGCCAGTTGCACATAGACACGTGTGTTTAGGTAAGTCATCATCAACAGGACTACAGCAAATTCAGGTCAACACTAGACTCAACTAGTCAAGCAACACAATGCAACACAACTCATATATCAGAGCTGTCAAAATAATCATAGAACAATGATTAATGGCAGTATGGTCTGAGAATTCCAGCCAAGTGGTGCTCACCTGTAGTCTGAGGTAGTAGAGTCTCTGCTCCATGGTTTGGGGACGCAGATATGATCGCACTTGTCTGTGCTGTCTTGGATCACCTTGCAGTGATTGGTGCTGTTCTGCTGAGTCATTGGGTGGAATACTTTGAGGTCCATTGGCTGCTCCAAGTTGGTGAGGAGGCTGGTTATGTTGCCACCAGTGTATTTGTTGGCCGTGACAATGTGCTTGGTGGCCCAGTCAGACCAGTACAACTGATTCTAGAAATGGAAACATCACATCTTATCACAACACTCAAAGAGAACTTTCAGGTTGTCTAACATTGTCCACTTGGTAGTACGAGTTCTTGCATGGGCTGACTATTCATTGATTATTTAGATAATAGAATGATGTAACTAAAGGGTAAAGAATAACCCTATTGTGACATATTTTTATGTATTTTCAATGTTGATACAGTTGGAATCTCTGTAGACTTAAGATGTAGTGTTGGGCAGGTATAGAGTTTGTTTTGGGATGTGCACATTTGTTAACAAAATATTATAATGAGTTGCATAAGAACAGTGTGCAAGACAGCATTCCGAGTGAATGCTTTTACAGGATCATGTTTTTCAGAATGAAACCTTATTGGCTGCACCTCCACAGCATGCAACTCTACTCGCATATTCGGAATACTTGGAGTGGCTCAATTACTGGAAACTACTGGTTACCAATTTCTCAACTACTTCCCACTTCCTGTCAACGCCAAGCTCAAACAAGATCTGTGATTGGCTAATTTAAATATAGGATAGTTGCAGCTGATATCAGACCACCATAACAACATCACACCATACTAGAGACTCTATTTATTTATATAGTATTATCTAACCAATCACAATGGCACTATGAGAAAGTCAGCAAGGAAAGTGTAAGCTTGAACCTGTATAACCTCACCAAGTGCTTATTCCCATATACAACTGATAAGGTGCCCAGCCAACTTTCCGTGGGAAAATGGACTGCTAGTGACACATCACGCAATTTTGGTCATCATGTTAATATTCTAATAGTGAATAAAATTAAATGCAGCCTGTTCTCAATCATAATAAGTTGATAACACAAACAACACAATGCTTCACCTTTATAGGTGAGTAACTGTATAGCACCAGTGAACAAACAATGCAGTAGACATACACACCTCAAATACAGTAATGGAGAAAGGATGCTTTATCTTTTGATCATTGTAGACCAGAACACTGATGTCATTGATACATCTGTTGATCGTGCAAGAGAAGAGACTGTGCAGCTTAGCATCAATCCAGTAGAGTTTCTCATATTCAGTGGAGAGGTCAATAGTCAGACCATTAGGCCAGTGGAGATACTGCCTGTTATTGACTCCAGTGTTGTACGCTATCATCTCCATCTTACTACCATCCAGTGCTGCCAGTACAATGTGTGGGTTGGCACCCCAGTCAGACCAAAATGCCCAGCCCTGAAACATCCATTACAATATTGTAGGCAACTATATTAGCTCTTGAGAAGCTTTTTAAATACCAAATCCAAAATTACAACAGAACACTACCAGGAAGTGTAGCCTGTTCCATTACCCAATCTACAACCAGGTCTTAGTATATGCATTGCATCATTCACTATTAGATGTCAGAGAAATGGAGATAAGAGGTTTATATTCTTGTACAATATTTGCCTACGCACTTATTAAGCAGCACTCACAACAACATGGAAATTGCAAAACTATTTACTCAAACAATCATGCAATGAAAATAAGGTGTGGTGTGACTATGGTACTCCGTGCCTCAAAATATAGACCTGTGAAGGTGACATCATACAGTGCTGGCTGGGGGGGGGGGGGGGGTTATTTAGCTATGCTTACCTTTCTCGGGTGTACAGCCAATGCACGGGGCTCATCAATGCACACTTCTTTGCCAGTGGACTTCTCAGTGCTCAACGTACAGTTGGGGTTAGCATTTTGATAAAGTACTACAGATTTCCTGGGTGTTTCCTGCTCATCATCGACACAGGCCATGTTGATAGTGTTAGTAGATGTGTCGGTCCAGTACAGGTGCTTGTAGACCCAGTCATAGGCTAAACCATCTGGTGTCTGAACTCCATCTATCTTCAGATCTTGCTGTAAGCATATCATTTATAAAACTTAGTGGAAGCAACTTGAAAAAACAGTCAACTCTATCAACAACCCTGAGGCACTACAAACGCCTGCAATAGCCTAAGTTCTCAGCAGACATACCTCTTGCAGCTCGTCAACATCCTCATCAGGACCGGGCAAAGTGAACTTGTACAGTTTCTTCTCTTTCATATCCGAGTAGAAAACTTTGTTGGTAGCATAGTCAAAGTCTAGAGCAACGGCTGCAGCACTGTCCAACAGAGGCATGTACTTCTGCTGGCCGTGAATGTGGATAGCTCGGATCTCATGGCGGTTACTGAACAGCAGTCTAGGGTGAATATCTACAGCAAACACACTCACACATGACTTCTTACCATTCAGTATGCAATTCGCATTTAAAATGCATATTAGTCTAGCACAATATATAAACTACGATATATTGATCCATAAAAGCAAAATCTTATTATTTGAGACAAATGTGGTATAACAACACAAGTAGTAATACAACTGAATATCACACCTCCATTGACTTTACAAGATCTGCCATCCACTTCCAGACTGTACCCTACGTTACAGTCACATTTGTAAGTTCCCTGGTGATTAATACAGAGGTGGTCGCACACTGGATTCTCAGTATCCGTGCACTCATTCTTATCTGAGAAAACAACGAAATGGAGGTGCAGCCGAGACAAATTAAAGTGCTGGCAGGAAACTAAGACTGCTGTCAAACCCAACAGTTGTCATCACTTCAATATTCACAAGAGTACAACACACACCCATTTGCCGAACTTACCAAAGCATTTGTTATCAACTTTATTATATCCAGGTGGGCACTGACAAACGTATCCTATAGTTCTGTTGAACTGCTCCTCTGCACTTTGGTGTTTGATGTTATTACAAGTAATAAGGGGATCATTGCCACAGGGCAAGTTTTCAGCACAAATGTCTGAGATGACAGCATCTGTATACAACAAGAATACAACATATAGAATAAGGCCCTCTACCAGAGTACAACAGAGTATATATATTTAACTTCTAGAGACGCGAGCACAAACCTCCACAGATACTGATGTCTTCATCTCTATTAATATTGCCAACTTTGGGGCAATCCGGGTGTTGGTCGCACACCTTGGAAATATCGACACAGGTATGAGTGCCGGGACCGCATGAGAACTCGCCCTTGGTAAGGTCACATGTGTGGGTGGTATTGGCGGCGCAGCTGGGCAGTCTTTCATCAGAGCCGTCATGACACTCACTTTTACCAGAGCAGGTGAGAAAGAGAGGTATACAGGACCCGTCACCACATGCAAACTCCGAGTCAGTGCAAGTAGCTCTAGCAGGACAATCTTTCTCATCTGACCCATCCACACAATCATCTTCCCCGTCACATTTCCACGCTCCAACAATACAGGCTGACGGAAGTGGTATCTCGCACTACAAGTAATATGAGTCACAGATTAGAAAATGGCATAAATCTACTGGTGCATTCTTTGACATCACGCAACTACGAGACATTCTGATCAGTGGGGTTTCTTTCGATAACCTTCTCCGCACTAAGATGCTGAAACTACATCGGCTACAGCACTGACCTGAAACTCCAAGGCCGAGCACTGTCTGCTTGGCACAGGTTGGGCCATGTGGCAGTCTTTCTCGTCTTCTCCTGAAGCACAGTCGCTGTCCCCATCACACCTCCAAGTGTTTGGCATACATTTGTTCTCGGCTGAGCAGTTGAACCGACCCTCTGGACAAGTTCTGGGCCCACAGCCCCACTCATCCTCCCCGTTAGGACAGTCCTCCTCACCATCACACCTCCACTGCTCAGAGATACACTCAGGAACATGGCCGACTGGAGTGGACGCATTGCAGACAAACTGGTTGGGTGCACAGGTTGCAGTACCTACAGATTCGTATCAAACATGTTAAATGTCACAAATTTAACTGTAACGATAGCCAATCAAATTCAACCTCCATCAGTTTTAAGTTTCCAGAGACAGTCTACTTACATGAACTTTCATCAGCGCCATTGTTACAGTCCACCTGCACATCACAATACCAAGACGAGTCGATGCACTGGCCGTCTCCACAATCAAACTGATTATTTGAACACTGCACGTTTTCTACAGATATAAGAAATTCAAGTTTAATGCAAGGCAGACTAGCGGCCACAAAAAATGCAGCAAAGTTTGTCTCTCATTTTGGTCAAGTTGAGATGGTGAAATTTTTGTTTAATTGGATAAGCAAAATCAGACACAATTCAATGGAGCAATTGAGAGCAGCTAGTTTTGTTGAAATTAGTTATTTAGTAATGAGTAGACGGCAGAATATATATAACCCAATTATCTGCCTAGTTCAATTCATAATTAATTTTTGAAATTTTATTCAATGCTAAATATTGGTGTTTTTAAATTGCTCAAAACATCCAAAAAAGTTCAGATCAGTACTTGCACCTGATTAAAACAAGGTGTTGGTAATTAAAGTGAAAAGCGGAAAGGTTGAAAATGTATGTATAGTTAAAATTAGTACTGAAAAAAGGCAATCTAAATACCTGTACAATCAGCTTCATCTTCAGGGTTTTCACCTCCACAGTCTTCTGTTCCGTCACATTTCCATGTTAGTGAAATGCATATGCCAGTAGTGTTGCAAAAAAATTGATTTGTGGAGGCAGCATTCTCAGCTGTACACTCTAAAACTAAACATCAGCTCATCATTATATATATGTATATGTGTATGTATTCAGCAGATTGGGTTTTGAAAAATCTATGTAGGGAGATAATTTATTCTTAGTATGCTATGAAGCCAGTAGAGAGAGCATGATGGCAACCTAAGAGAAACCAAATGCCTAAAATGGCAGGCATTCTTATAAAAATGCACCTCTGGCAAATTTATAAAATAAAAAGGCAAAGGCTGCTTGTGGAAAAGCATTAGCCTAAAAATTATCTTGGCAGTAAGCCAAACACTACTAATACAGACATTACATAATGAAATCACGTAACCTTAAGCCATTCAGAACACTGCACAACATAAAAGCAGTGCAATAATTAGTTGGCCATGTGCCAATATACAAGTAACGTGCAGCACAACGGAAATTATTGATTTAGGTGGTGTGAGCAAAACAAAGCATCTGATTGGTTGCTTGGTGCCCTGCCTCTAGACGACCTCAATAATAACGTTATCAAACTGAGAATATTAAGGTATTGTTACACAAACTAACACACCAGATACGGTCACGTACTCTACTTTTCAGTGCTTACAGCAAAATTTTTTCAATATACTGCATGTGGTCTCTTTGTAAAACAAAACATTTGCAATAGTTTGAATAGACGCAACGTGTTACATTACATGTGCTGTGTTTTTGGCACGTGCCAAAATGTGGAGACCTAGATAACACCATTGATTACATTCTTGAAGATTACTGCGCCAATGATATAGAGGTTCCTTAAATTTATCCATTCATTGCATAACTTATTGAATGAATTATCAGCTGTGAACTTTGATTTCAGTAATTTTGTGTTTACAAATCACCACTAGAATTCCCCAGAAATTTCCCAACAGACTAGAGTGACCTATGGATAATGATATAGGTAAAGGGAATCCTCAAAGTCACAAATTCAATCAAACTACAGTACACAATCATCAGCCATTATGAATGTTCATTCACAAAATGTTAGCAATGATTGCATAGCATAGCATAGCATAGCATAGCATAGCATAGCATAGCATAGCATAGCATAGCATGAGTTGTCTAGCCATATAAGCCCTTCATAGTGATCGCTTCGTAGTCGATTATAAGTGGTCTAATGAATGGTCTGATGTTTGCATTAGCCAATGAGAAAAACCGTGTTAGGCTATACCTTATTGTAATGAAACTAGTATAACATAGTTTAGTGGCTAGCTGTTGTATCTTGGCATTCGTGCTCTCGAATTTCTCAATAGGGTGTGTATTTTTACCTGAGCAATTTTCTTCATCTTCTCCCTCGCTGCATTGCACAGTTCCGTCACATCTAACATATGCTGGTTTACATTCGTCACTTCGGTGGCAAAAATAAGATGGTGAGGGGCACCACGCTGCAAATTTTGACAGAAGAAAAATTAAACCAGCACATAACTAAGTTAGGAAATAGGCTACCTATAATCACTGAGATAACCAAATAGTGTCATTTTAAAGAATCGCTTGCTGAATAACCAACCTGGTGGTTCAACTGTAGGGCTGGCAGAAACAACCAGAGCAGCTGCGCCTAGTGTGAAAAGCAAGAACAAGGAGCTCTGCATCTTGGGTGAAAAGTGGTCACGTTACTAGGCTAAAATATAAAACACAGCTCTTACTAAATCTGTGGGTAGATGATTTGAGGTATTTAGTATTTCTTGTTCCAAAAATATCCATGTTGATAATTTTAGCAGTGAATGGCACACTGAACTAAAATAGTGTGACATTATACTTATGGTTTTAAGATATTTGTTCCAATTCTGGGGTTATAGTATACATAGCTCTGTTAAAAAATATGAAAATCTCAACCAATTTCATAGTTTATTTTCAAGTATTCATTCTCCACTAGTGTGTCAATTTAATTTTGTTGATTGAGCTCAATAGCCACATCAGTAAAAATTCCAAAAAAAGATTATATACTCACAGCTAAAAACATTCATTTAGAATGTGAAGAATAGTTTTAGTCAAGTAAGACACGTATAGAAATATATAGATGTATCATGTATGTAACCAGTTTACAATGCACCGCATTAAAACAAGAAAAATCTATTTATTGATGAGGTTGAAAATTTCGTTTGATCACATTATTGAGAAATGATTTAAACAAAGGTATCACTGATGCTGCCCAACCCAGTAATCACGAATTTGAAGCACTTTGGGCTTAGTAATACTAATAATTATTATAGTACATTAAATGATTAATAATATGAGCATGCCAATGGATATTGTAATTATTAATTGTATGACATAGTGAATGATATACTATATATTATGTACTGATAACCACTTTATTCTAACATTTACTATCATTTTCACTGTGGATACATCTACAAGTACAAGTATTAGTAGTATTCACTGTAAGTGTATTGTATAAGGTATTAATATTAATAAATTGTTGCATTTAGTCATACTCATAGGGTCAGTATTACTATTAAATTGTTAATACATTTTGATTTAGTTTTACTTACATTTATTACAATTCTTAATATTACTTAAACCACTACCAGCGACTAGATTAACTTCAACTTTAAGCAATATGAATATTCATATTGGACTTGGCACAACAACATTGTAGAAGTAATTACAAACTCAAAGTATAAAAACATGTATAAATATAAAGCAAACTACTAAAGTACTATTAGCATCAATATTAATGTTAATGTAGGACTAGGCATGAAGCAACTACTACTAGAAGCAACAAGTGAACATGATTATGATGACAGCAAGTGCAAGTGTTTCAAAACTTAACAGTAAATGTAGCACTAACAGTAACAGTACCAGTAACACGTAACAGTAATACTAATACTAATAGTAATAGTAAACAGGCACAGCAACAATTAGCATCACAAATACAATCGCAAAGTCAACCACTTTCAATCACTCAATTTCATAGTCTTACCTAGTTATTGTTAATAATAATATTATTAATATATCAACATTATAAACATAATTGTTAAATTATTAATTCAATATTACTCAACTAATAGTAATACTTATAATTAATTTATAGAGTTAGACTATACCTTTACTGTAGAGTGAGTTACACAGCTACACTAACTGGTACAGACTGAGAATAATACTTTCAAGTTCCAATGAACGTGGTCCCCTTGCCAATTTGTTTTCTAGAAGTAGAACGCCAGAGTCTGGATGAGGTCCAGAGGCAGATGACAGCTTATATAAGCAAACTATTACTGTTACAGTTATAAGGATACCAATATTACTATCACTATCAGTAAATCTACTATTAGTATAAGTATTACTGTATTACGATTAGTAAATGTATTAGTATTACATTTACTGTAAGAATAAATATAATACTGAATCTAAGCTGCAATTGTACTAACACTTATAGTTATAATCTTCGAACGTTACCTAACAGAGTGAAAATCGAGATAAACGCGTGGTAAGAAGTTTGTCCTATCAATATTGTTGCTAACAGCAAATCACTAGACAGAATGTTTAAAATTTCCTCAATCCTTATCTCCCGCGAGCTCGCCATTCACTACTAAGGTCCTGTAATTTACTATAGTACAACGTGTGTAGTAAAATTCCGCACCGGCGTTTCATTGATTGAACGAGCTGATTGGCTAGCGAGATCACGCCATATTCTGAAGCCATAGCATTTCTCTCGAAGGACGATGGCTAAGTTTGCGTACGAAGCCGCTTTTTAAACATAGCATTTTCTCTGTTAGAACAATAATCGAATAAATTACTGTATAGATATTACCACATTATCTATCATTTGAAATAACTATCTTGTGATTTTGCTTCTGTTTGGAAAGCTGGTTGTGAATTAATTAAATAATATGGCCAAACTACTATTTTTCTCTGATAGGCTCATTGTAGATCAATTCAATTTCGACAGTTTTATTGGCGCCGTCCGAATTGTTATGCTTCACTAATCACTACTATTCACAACTATTGGAGTTGTTTGGGTGTCTTGTTATGGGACAATAACTCCCGTAATACGTAAAAGCACAACAGCCATTATATCAAAGGATTCGCGACAAATAACTCTATAGGCAGCTCCGAGTTGATGGTGTCGCGTGCAGTAGTTTAACGGTCTTGCGTCCGAGTTGAGGGTTTAGTAAAACCTTCAATCTTAAATTTAAGAACTTAAACTACCGCACTCATTTACCCCCGACTTGGAGCGGCTTATATGACAAGTTATTCGCGCCAGCAACTTGGTCAATAACCAGTAAACTTTCGTAAATAATTTAGGCTACTGACATTTCCCATTACTGCACTTGAATGAACAACGCTCGAAGCAGCACAAAATTGATGTTTACTAAGGTTGGGGTTGCGTTCCATGTACCTACTGCTCCATGCATAAAGACTCCCCCAATCTGCGTAGCTTCTAGCGAGCGCTCAGCTGAACGCCAAATTGAAATTGACTTCAACCAAACGGAGAGATATAATTTAAATTAATATTGATATTATACCTTTAAACTTAAAGTCTAATATTTGTAATAGCACTTAATTCAGTGTTTTTAACCCTTTGCAACTAAGTGACCGTTTATCCTCCTCTTCTACTCAAATTAAAACACATATTTTTTTATTTCGCTGAAGGCCCTTAAAATTTAAGTTTAAGTCATTGATTTTTAAAATTGATAATCATATTAATTCAGATACTCACACTTATAGAGTCATACTCACACTGATAGTGTCTAGTGATGCTCATAGTCATATAATACTCATACTGCTCATAGCCAAAATTATTATCATTTAGTTTTTGAGGGCTAGTACTACTAGCAGTAGTACTGGCTAGTACTACTAGCAGTAGTACTACTACCAGTACTAGTAATACTAATAGTTCTACTACGGTACTAGTAGTTGTATTCAAATAATAAAATGATATATGATAATATACTTAGAAGTAGAATTAGAAGTTATTAGAAAGTAGTAAGAAGTAACAGCAACTGCTAGGCCTAGTGCTTATGATCACTTCATAACAGGGTTGGGGTAATTTTAATTTGTAATTGTAATTGGTTGTAATTAATTACATTTCTTCAAGTAATTAAATGTAATTTGTAATTGATATAAATAAATGTAATTCACTAATAGTAATTGTAATTAATTACATAGCTAATGTAATTGATTTTTACAATTACTTTAAAGTTACATGTCAATTACTTCAAACTTTTAAATCTTAAAAATTTCATGCTTTTCCAACCATCACCATGCCTACTGTTAAATAACAAGTTCAGATTAATTCAACGTAGTATAGTATCACTGTTGAGAATAAAGGAGGTTCACCACTGTCAAAATTGCCTCTAATAGTTGGACCCTAGAAGTGAGATTGTATAACTTCTATGTATCCTTTGTGAGAACAAAAGTAGTTTTAATTAATTACATTACTTTTTAATTGTAATTGACAAATTTTTATGTAATTGTAATTAAAAAAAATTCACATGTAATTGACCCCAACCCTGCTTCATAATGATGATAAACTCATAATCATAACCATAGCGAACATCAACATGATTATGTTAATCAATTTCATTTAATCATATTGAATCAATGAATATGCTAATTAGTATCATAATCACCATAGGCATTCAATCCCAGTGTCACATGGTCATGGTGATACTAGTGGTAATAGAGTTGCACATAATGATGATCAGGCCCGTGGTGATACTAAAAGTAGTACTAAGTCTAATACTAACACGGTATTACTACTAGTAATAGTGATTACTAATTATAACACTAATGGTAATAATAATACTAATAATCAGAGTGATAATTATAATAATGATACTCATAATGTTAATGAGAACTAGTTGATCATAATCTGGTAGTAATATTCATATTCGTTAGCATTATGAGCAAAATGATGATAGTTAATATTGAATTGAATACAATTATCAATATGAATATAAAGTTTAGGCGTAGGGCCACACGGCACAGATTTTCTGCATGCGGGTCCAAATGTGTGAAAATCCGTTGCGGGAACGACCTGCCACACACAGTGAGTTGGCTGCGGAAATTTATTAGCCAATGATATTTGCATTGAATTTTACTGCTCGTGTACAAGCATTCTTTTTAAATCTACGTCATTGGTAAAGTGACTTTAGATATTATAAAAGCGGAAAAGGCAAGCTATAGGAAAATGTTTCAATTCAGTTCGCTGAAAATTTAACTGCATATTAAAACACAAAAAGCGAGCTCGCTAATGGCAAACAGCCAATTAGGTCATACTCGCACAAGCTTTCTGCACTGCCCTCTTAGCATGTTATCTACATGAAATCTGTCTGAAATCCTCACATAACAGCCCACTTTTAGGCTATACAGATTTTCCGCATGTGGTCCACGCGGAAAGTCTGCGCCGTGTGGCTTTATGCTAACTAGCCATAAGATTTATGTTTTGGCTAGGGTCACATGACGCGGATTTTCTGCATGCGGGACCAAATTCTTAAAAATTCGTTCTGAGAACGACCTGCCACACACTGCGTTGGTTGTGGGTGGAGAAATTTATTATCTAATGATCTTGGCGTTTAACTTTGCTGCTCGCCTACAGGCGTTCGTTTTTTGATCTACGTCATTGGCAAAGCGACTTTAGATGTTATAAAGGCGGAAAATGCAAACTATGTAGAACTGTTTTAATTTAGTTCGCTTAAAATTAATGCGCGAATTGAAATTCAAAAAGTGTGTTCACTAATAAAAACCAGCCAATTAGATCAAACCCGCACGAGCTTTCCGCACTCTCTGCTCAGCATGTCATCTGCATGAAAATTCGGACATAACGGGCCCTTTCTGGGCTAAACAAATTTTCTGCACGTAGTCCTCGCTGGTAATCCACATTGTGTGCCCCTACGCTAAGTGCAAGTCGGATAGTTAGATACATTTACTACTGTGAGTGTAAGTGTAAGACTAACTTTAAGTGTAACTTTTACCTATGCCAGTAGTAAAAGAATGTAAGTTACTTTCTAAATAGAGGTAAGTGTAATGTCTACCTCACTTTTAGCCTATATTTATTGGCCAATGTGATTGTCACTGTGATTGCTATACTCATTGTGATTGTAATACTGATAGTGATTGTATTTTAAATGGTTTTAGATTTATTAGTCATCGCCAAATGATTTATCTGTATAATGTTTGTACTACTATTAGTCTTAGTTCAATCCAAGACCAATGTCATACTCAATGTGAATGAGTAAATTTACCATTAAGTATTGAATTTAATGATGAAATTATGATTTAATAAGTACAATATTAATATTTACTACTTGGTCTTTACAAAGTTTCATGGCCATTATGATTTTCATTGATCATTATGATTAATACTCTCTCATTATATTGACAAAATAAAAGTCAAATATTTTTTTGAAAAAAGTAAAATTTAAAATTATATGTGTTATATACCAGTACATATGTGAAATATCTGTCTTCACTGGGAATTAAACCGCAAACTTCCAGTTTGCACGCTAGCGTACTAACATGCTAACCATTATACTAGAGAATCTCAACACAACAATATGTAGTGTGTGTGTGTGTGTGCATGTGTGGGTGGATGGGTGTGTGTACTGTGTAGATGTGTGAAGGTATGAATAGGTATATATAGGTATATGTACACGCTTACACGCACGCACACACAACACACACACACTAAAATTTATATTCTAGAAATATGGATTGGGAAAAGAAGTTTACTACTATAGTGAACGAAACAGAGGCGAACCTGGACAGAGTTAGAGTAGGTCGAAATATTTTATGATGTTGAATTATCTTTCATGATTTTAGTTAACATTGTTTATTGTATCTATTAAATTTTTATAGGTAATATATTGGATTGGACAGTTGTCGTTTTGAATTTAACGGATCATTGTCATAGATTTAATAGTAATATTGCAACGGTTTTTTTAACTGTTGCTCAACTAATAATTAATTGTTGATCAACCTATAGAATTACTTACCTACGATTCGCATTGCATTTTTAGTACCTATTTTCTTTCAAATAGTTTTCTTAATTCCTAGCGTCGGTTAGAAGCAGCAAGGCAAAACACAGGAGATATGGAACTTCAAACACTCTCAGGTAAACATGGTTAAAGGAGTTTTGATTTGTTATAATGCTCACTAATCAACATTGTTGCCGAATGGTTTACTCTATTTTAAACGTTGCTTTTTTCAAATAAATCTAATTTAAACATATGCAAGGTTTTTTGGAACTGGTTAACACGGGTCATATGTAAAACAATGATTTTGTGCCAACGAGTATCAATTTAGTTTATAAATTTATAAATAGGCAGTTTCATTATTCAGATCATTTTTGTATCTGTTTATTGTGTTAGTTTTATATTCATTAATGATGAGATTCATTTGTTTCTTAAAGAATATCCTCCATAATTATGAATGCACTCTTTATTAAAAAAACGACATTGAAGGTCGCATTACATTCTATATCGAACTATACCTATTTTATGCATAATATTATTTATTCAAACTTATTGAAGTATAATTGCAACTAATGAAGATTAGTTTAATAGCAATCTTGTTTCATTTTAATTTATAGTATTTAATCACCGGCTTTCCATAGATTGATCTCAGATCGATCTCGCTGAGATCGATCTAAGAAATGTGCTCAGATCGATCGTTTTTCCATGAGATTGTCAGATCGATCTCACGGAGTTACCTCCTCTTAAGTGAAGGGTACTTTAATAGTATAATTTGTTCACCTATTTAACTGATTAAAGCTACTACTGTTCAAAACAAGATTGTCGTAGTCTAAAATTTAATTGTAGCTATAAACTATACGAAGCAAAGCTTTTAGTGTTAAGTAGTTTGGCCAATTTAAAATAATTTTACTTTTAATTTCTTAGCTTGACAGCTTATATAAAATTAATAGCTGTCTTGCAGATTATTAATACACTTACAGGACTGTTGGGCTTAAAATTACACAGCATATAGCTAATGAAACTAAGTTTTAATAGTCATTTAAATTCAATTTAAATGCTCCCATTTTTTATCTTCTACCGCATATAATTGATTTTTCCTGATTGTTGTACTGAAAGTCAAAGTTTTGGCATCTGAAAAGGTGGCCATCATAATTATTAAGTACTTTGCTTAGTAATTATCGATAAGTTATTATTTTTATTAGCAGACAACATTGTAGCAAGCAGTCTTTTTCTACTTCTCAGATCGATCCAGCGTCTTTCCATGGTCTTATCGCCTTGAGATCGATCTGAGTTCGATCTCTACAGACCGACCAGCTCAGATCGACTGAGATCAATCTTTGGCATCTTTCCGTGGATCGATCTTGCTGAGATCGGCTTGAGATCGATCCATGGAAAGCCAGTGAATATGTAATAATAAAACCAAAGTTGGAAGAATTAATTTAGTTCTAGCAAATTTTTGATCAAAGGTCATTAGTAGTTGCAAGGCTTGCAGTTTCTCTAGAGTCTAGACTGATCAAGAAGCGGGCTTTCTGAAGAGTTTTGTCATCTGAATAGGCTACAACACCTAATTATAGCCAAACATATGTAGTGTAAGCAGATTCCACGCATATTATAGTCACATTACTCCAACAATGGGCATACTCTCTATTCACTGTTGAAATGAAAGTGATGCTGAATGTTATTGCTGTATAGTGCGGGTTTATTCAGTATTGGAGTTTTCTGCACTCACAAATTTTTATAGTTGTACTATGCATGGCCTTTTATCTAGAGGTTTGAAACACTCCCATCTGGGAAGGCATCACTAGTTGATATTCTTACAAGTTACACCTGATTATGCTTCAACGGTAAGCAGCAACTTTACTAAATGACACTAGACTTAAGGCCTGGCCTCACGATCGTGAGAATTACACGAAGTTGTCTATTTGACACGAAAAACCAATCGTACAAGAAAATTTGAGGGAACTCAAACGAAATCGTCTTCGTTGGGTGTACACAACGATGACGATGGACGAAAAATCACAATCGACGATAAGCACCATTTGATTGGTCAATAGAATTTTAGCAACAGTAATTATTTCATTTCTACCACGTTTCTCTATTTGAAAATTTTCTGCTGTTTGTATCTCGTGCAAGACTCATTCACGGACTTATTATGTGTTTCGTCTGACGAGTGTGTGGCTGGTCATAACGATAGGATAACTCTCGAAAATCGTCACACGATTTCGTGTGATTCTCACGGTCCTGAGGCCAGGCCTTTGGACAGCTGCACTAAAATTAACCACATAAAATGACTTTAAAGCCAATAACAATTTATAAGCACAATAATTAATAATACAAGTCTAGTGATTAAAATATTAGGAAGATTTTGCAGTATTCATGATGATAAATTTACTTTATGCTATGCAAACATTAAGTATTACTAGTACATCTAAACATAAGTTGCTATTAGTATTTGCCATAGGTTATGAATATTGAAATCAATAAGTAAACATTTATTTGTAACATCAAAAAATTCTATTCTTGGGTGGGGGATATGACCTGTCCCAGAAAATTGAAAGAACTCTAGTTGTTGTAAATATGCTGCCAATTTAGCATGTTTCTGCTACTATTTATAGACACACCGTATGGGATTTCTATAATGGTTGGCTGGTTTTTGTGTCCTAGTAACTGCATGTAATCCTGAGAGGTTCTCAATATTATTTATTATTAGCTTAGCTAGTCTTGTTTTGGCAGACTATCCATATCACTGGGTGATCTTGTTGAATCTCTCAAATGTCCAAACTGATCTTGCATTTTGTTACTACCATTATGTTTGGTATATTTCTGTCAGCAACCATTTGTCTGTATCCTGGAGTGGAGCCTATCTGTGCTGTTTTTTAGTTTGTAAATTGATATTCAATTATAGTAATTATGCAGGCAGTAGCTAGTTTTAGAATGGCATTGAATGTGAATGACAGTAATAATTTTTGACAGTAATAAAAATTGAGACTATTGAGATTTGCCAGCAGAGCCAGACTAATGCTTTATTTTATTTCCAGCACCAGTAACCAGCCGCCACTCTACTGTTTACTCCTTGCCTACTTCAGCTAAACATTCAGTCATGGCATCTGATAAGTCAGTTGGACCTCCTATTTGGGCTACTATACTAGAGGAAAAACTCTCTCAACAGCATAAGGTTGGCTGTGTGTAAGAGTAGGACGACTGGCATATTTCTACAAATGGCATAAATCTCAACAAAAAAAAGAAAACAAATCTAATTATTTTTCAATATTAGTATGGGACATCAATACTTTAAATTCTGATGGTACAGTTCAATTTTTTTAATAAGCAATAACGGTTCTCTACCTATATCGAATTGCTCTAGTTATGCATATATCACAGTAGTTGAAATGCACATCAGTAGCAGATTGATTATTCAGGTGACCATTGTATGGGTAGACTGTACCTCTCATTCACACTTACCATGCCGTAGGCCATATCAGCAAATATCAGCCATTTTACAAATGTCTGAGCTTCCTGTACGGCGTTGCGGTGCGTTAAGATCAAGCACTGCTTGATTCAAAAATGTTGCGGCGAACTCCTACTGGACAGAAAAACGTTTGTGTTAACTCATTCGATATAATTATCCAATGCAGTGTCATAGATCGCACCTAATAGCGGACTTTGAAAACTTCAGCCTGGACACATTAAAAATGGCCGATAAGTAAGTGTGAATGAGGGGGTAGAGTGTTTTGCTGTTGGCTAACGAGATATTTTATTGACATATCTTATCCAAACTGTGTTTTATGTTGATTTGTCATTGTTCTAACATTTCTAGACTATTGAGTCCCTTTCTAAGACTGTACTATTCCTGCAGACTGAAAAGGAAAAACAGAAATCCGTCATAGACCATCTTCAAGGTATGAGCACTCACAGGCTGTGCTAGCATACTATCAGTCGATGCTTCAGCACAAGGCTGTCCAACAGGTGCCCCAGCTTGCATTTCTTTAGCCCCCAAAGGCATAACATATTATTTTGCACATATATATGCATTAGAGTAGGAAACCCACCTTTTAAATGTCTTGTTGTTATATGCTAAACACATGCAGCCTGCAGTATATAATATTGGGACTTCATTGTGTAATGATTCATGGGAATTTGAAAGAAAAAAATTTGAAAGTTACTAATGCTGTGGCCTCCAGCCCTAGCTAAATTTTACATTGTGGTCCTCCCCATGAAATATTCCATTCCAGTGGTCCTCGCTCCGAAAAGGTTGGACACCTCTGTGTGAGCATATTCTAATCCCTGAGTTTATTTAAGATTTTGTAGTAGGTTTTTCTATTTTCAATGCAAAACTTTATAGAGGAATACTATACTAAACACTTAATTTCAACTTTGGGAATCATAAATGGCAAACACCTTAAATATGGGCAGAAATTAACTAAATTCAAAATGTCATTACGTGATAAATAAATTGAAATGGCATAAAATCGAAGCAATTGAATATTTATGGGGCATTCAATATCTCACTCAATATGATTGAATGTCTGGCAGGTGACATAAAGTTGCTTCAAGGCAGATTGGAAGAAAAAGGAGTAAATGTTGACACTGAGAATAAATTGAGTATTTGGCAGCAAGAAACACAGCAACAAATCAACAACCTAAGACAGCAGGTTAGTTGAGTCTAGTCATAGTGATAAATCACAAAACTGAAATTTCATATTTATCATATTATTTTATGTTAATAATGTTTTATAGCAGAACTTAAGTTGGTGCTGTTTTTGGTAGCTCCTTCATGCTAATAGTCTGCAAATTAAAATATTTACTTTGTGCTGTCTGGGGGGGGATTTTTGCATTGCTTTATCATTTTCTTATGTTTTATCTATACATGGTCTACACTTTGGTTTTCTGATCAACATTGAAATACTTTTAGAATGAAAAACATGCTTCACTAAAGCTATTCATTCTGGCTTGTTGTATTTACTCTTCTTCCACATGTACATTGTGCATGAAAATCTCATCAGCTCACATTTCATCTGACAATTTAGCAAATGTCTGGCTGACTGCCAAATATTTTTGACCTTATTTCACAAGGCTAGACTGTTTTTGTTATCTTGTTTACTGTTTTATGTGGTCATTGATCGAATTTTGGACAACTATGGCGTAATCCTATTTTTATACATAATATTATTATTTAAAATTGATTTAACGATTCAAATTAATTGTATTACCACTTGTTTGTCAAATGTCAATTTTGTGGCAGTCTATTTGGATAAATAATCAATGCTGACATCAGACAGCACCACTGGTAGCCATTTTGCAACGATTCAGAAGTTACAGTGTTGATCATTGAAAATTGAACAACTGGACAATGTTCTGTTTCGTCTAACAAGTTAGACAAGGGTGTGCAGCTTTCTTAATATAAGAGACAATTAAAAAATTGTACATTACATGAAGAGATGCCCTGAATAAGTGAACATAATTAATTGAAATTTGTTATTATTGAAAGCTACAAGATGTTTCTCGTCTAGTATATTTACCTACTAAACACTACTAGTCTAACCCTGTGTAGTAGTCCCAATACTTGGACTATTGGTCCTTGTGTTTTATTCATGGTAACAGAGCCAATAGCTAGCTATAGAGTATATAGAGAGGCTAAACGCAGCACAGATTGCCTATCCCTGTGATGGCAACATCTTTGCCAATATTTCATTGATGCTGGAACCTTGGTCGATTGCCCATTGTGCACTTCCAATAGCAGTACTATCAGCAGTAATGGATCGAAAAATTTCAAACTGAAGTTTTTTGTAAAATGTGTATTTTACCTTTTTTTCATTACCTAAATGTGATATAAAAGGAGCAGCTGTGTTCTAGGGGTTAGAGTGGTGGCTTAGTGAATGTCATTGGGGATGTTGCTCCTGTGCCACAAAACTGAAAAAAGTCCTTAGCCAGCTTAAAAGAACCCTTTCCATCAGGGTTTCTTACAGGAATGGCCAGTTTTTATCTAAATGTGAAATATAAATTTTGCTACAATTGGTACCCCGATTAGTAATGCTTATTGTGAATTAGTAGTGTTTATTGAGAACATATGTTGTTACATTTTGAATGGTACAATATTTACTGCTACACTCTAACATTCTATTATCCTGTGTTATATTAATTACAATGGGAAGGAGGTTTTCACTAGCTGTTGAAGTTGTTTCCTCTTTATTCTTTCACTTTCCTTTGTAATAGAGGTAATCTATAGCTGTTCTCATTTATTTTAGATTGTAAGAATAGCAAGTGCATATAGCTCTCCTAAATACAATCAGGTATTCTAGAACAATCCTTCCTGATCTGTTGTAGATAATCCGTCAACAGCAATCTGATACTTTACAAACTGCATCTAGGCACTCTGTAGATGAGCTGGTATCCAAAGTCATAGATGCTAAACAGGTATGCCATGATGAGGTGGAGGGTGCTAGAAGAGATATGGACTACTATAAAACGAGAATGAGTATGTCATATGACCTACACATGTTTGCTATGTAATATTGTATGCATGTTTATTGTCTTGAAAAACCCTGAACTCTTATATATAATATTTTGCATTTTTGCTCATTAAAATGGTTATAATAGCCACGTTTATCTAATAGAATTGGCCTCACAGTTGCACTTCTGATTTAAAGTTTTTTTGTGAGCCAATTTACTGTTGAACTATATGATCAGGCCTTTTCCTTCACTTGTGCTACATCAGGAAGAAAAATTCTGAGCCCTATAAAACAACAAGGAGCTTTTGTCTTATATTAAATAAAATTTAACTAAAATTATATAGTACTTATCAACTTGAACTATAAAAATCAATTTATGTTGAGTTATAAGTCTTCTGTAAAGCAAGTTAATACTATTTAAATATTGACATAATTTTTTTTACAACTAGTATGTAGTTAAGCCATTCAGCAGCTCAAAATTAATATTTCATAGCCGTTTTTATTTTTAGGCATTATTGTTAAATACTGGTAAAATAAGTGGAAAATGGCAAATAACTGCTGCAACTTATAAAATGCAATCGTAGCCATTGAATCTTTCTAATAATATTGAAATTATAGTTTAACTCACCTTTAAAGCATAGCAATGTTATGCTTGCTGCAAATGTTAAAATTAAATTGATGTTTTGAGGTTCTGATTTGCTTGAATTCAAAATTGGAATGGCAATAATATGTTGTGAGCAAATCAAGTCAATATAATGCTTGAGACAAGAACTTGCAGACACTCAGTCATGACTTGGGCCAGTTCTACAATACCATGTGCCTTGATGGTTGTGAATCTAGTGTCACTGTTTGAAAGTTGTCTTCTCACGATTAATAGCCTCTTTATTGCATATAATTACAAAGTTGCATGGTATAAATATTTTCATAGCAAAGTTTTAATTAGTATTATTTCTATTATTTAATGAATAGAAGTTCTCAGTTGACTAGATTGTTTTAAATCTTATTTAATGAATTTATTTTATTTTAGCTCGATTGGAGAAAAAGATGAACAGTTTAAATGATAATTTTAGTGATTTATCCAGAAAACATAATGAATTAAGTTCTGTAAGTACTTCCACATAATCTTTTTATCGCTAGTGCACGGTTTTTAAACTAATACATATAATATTTAAATTTTTAATTCCAGTGATTGCCTAGCTTTTACACGTTATCTTTTTGCTGTTGTAGGGATGGTTCTCATATTGAACAAAATAGGTGAAAAACACAGAAATGTTAAAATTGATTAGAGGAAATAGTGGTGGCAGTAGCAATAGTAGTAGTATGTTGTGATTCTTACGTGTAATTACAACTGACTTTATTTACCAACACCCAAAAAACCATCAAGGTTATTTGAAGCTATACACTGATAACATAACATAGTAAATAATATAACATGATAAAGTGAGAAACATAACATAAATTTTTGCCTAGAATGTTAGTTAGATTTTGTTCAGTTGAGTTTGCTTTTATAATATTCATTCAAAATAAACTCAACTTTCAACAATATAGTATATATGTTCAGTTCGTATTGTTGTTTAATTTCACAGGATATATGGTCTGTATTGCTGTAGAAGTGCTAATGTACTAGTACCTGTGTTGACAGGTTTCACTTATACTATATGTAGCTCTGATGGAATGCATCCACCGACCCATTTCCTGTTTTATTTACCTGCAGGACTTGGCTAGTGTTGAAGGCCGGACTAAACATGACTATAGGGAGTTGTCTCACACTCTGAGTCAGAAGATTGCTGATCTAATGGCAGCTAGGTTAGTGCTCTTTCACCTATATTCTCTAGGGGACTACTCAGGCAAAGCACTCAGATAATATATTCAAAAACACCTACTTACAGTAGTCAAACTAAATGTTCATATTTGGGCCATTATGGTTGTCTAAAGATTTTTAATGTAATGCACTTGATGCACTACCTGAAAAGTGCTGTTGTCTGCCATACCCTGTGCATGGTCAGTTAGCTCTGGTCTTATTGAATAAAGTGATATTATTTGCTGGCATATTTTTACAGGAACGATGTTTCTAGTATGAAAGATGTTTTTCCAAGTGAGTATTTTTTTTTCTTTTCTTTTTATACACAGTTGATGAACTAATCTGTAACATTTGAATTAGAGAAGTAAGTTTTAATATAAAATTCTCTCATTATCTGCTGATTGCTGTATATACACAACACACTGCTGTCAATATCTGCATGGTACTTCTACTCTCATCCAGAAAAGAGCGACTATAGGCAACGGCTGCTCAGCAACCCTCCAGTTCCTGTCAGTGCAGAGAGGACTTCTGTTCTGCGACAAGAACCGACTGCTTGGAGAGAGCTGCTGTCACATTCTCTGAGTAGAGTCAGCATTGCTAGCTCCGATTCTACTCTCAGCTCCGGTTACTTGGCTAGAAAGCAGTCTAAAGACAGTGAAGATGACATTCCAGGTCAGTCTTCATGGTCATATATCTAATGTGTGTATGTATCTCTCAAACCTTCTCTCCTCTCTTATAATATTTGCTTACAACTTGCAAATTATAACATACTTACTCCACATTTCCACCATTCTGTAATATATGGCAGTCTGACATGAATTCTATGAACACTTCTAGTAACAACAGTCAAGCAGCCTGGCAAACACCAACCACCTCTTCTCTACTACCAAAATGATAAGCCCACTATCTTTGTTCTACTCATCTGGTTTTCATATGCCGTCATTCTCTTTCTCGCAACCAAATTTATAAATATAGCCTTGACCAAATTCTGGGACATCCATGAGTTGTCCTTATAACTATGGTTCACTCTTGCATCTGCTTCGCTTCAGCTTATTCTAGAAAGCGAAAGGTGAGAGCACTTGGGGCATTGTTTTACTTATATCTAATATTTTATTTTGAGTCGTACTTTGTGAAAATTTGAAGCCGATTTTATGAATATTTATTTAAACTATTAGTGCAGCCAGTTGTGCTACACTAATTGTATTTTATTGTACAATTTGCTAATTTTCTAGTTATACTATTGCAGGCAGAGGTGCTCTAAATATAGTCTTATAATGCGAAGGCCAATAATTTATCGCCGAGACTTTCATTGTGTGTTCATTCTAGGCCGGAAATCGAGCTACTCACAAATAATGCTTCAAGCTCACTTGTTTCTGCAAACTGATGTACTAATCCACTATACTTACCTTTACCTGATGCTTCTAATACACTATTTGTTTTATTTTTAGACAAAATACATTTAACCGGAGGTCTGGCAGACTCTAGCAGCTCCGAAGAAAGTCTCTTAGATGCTTCACATTCATTGATCTCTACACCTTCATCTAGTCCTACTTCCCTCTCCATCAAAGATCTCTAACTCTGTTGTGATATTTTATTACTTGCAAAACACATATAATCATTTTACTGCTACTAGCTATCCGTCCATATGGTACAGTTTACCAAAAGTTAAACACTGTGTATGATAAAAAATCTTTACTATAATATTACATATTATACAACTTTTATATTTTGTGATTGAAATTAAAATAGATAGTCGGGTGTTTGACTTTTCTAATAGAAATGCCCTTAGTTTGTAACACCTTTGAACTATAGAAGTGTTTTAGACTATACTTTAGACAAACAACTTCTGCCATCTTCAGCCAATTGATAGCCACTATAGCATAAGCATGTTTATTGCTTAAAATTACTGGATTCTGATCTGTTAAATGATATTCATAATTTTTATAGAATATAGTTAGATGTTTATGAGTCAATTAGATCAATACTCTTGCATGAAAATTACATTAATATCAACACTCCAGCAGTTATGTACTTTTCACCAGTCATGTTGAGATATGTATTTGATCAAAATATATTACTTTGAAATACTTACTGAAATATTGCAGTAGTGAAGGCTTTGGGAACACATATCTGGTCACACAGACTATCACCACTTGATGCAGCCGTTTGACATTTATTTGTAGTGATTGGTTGGGCAGAGGCATTAAATATTTTCATATCCATGTTTTCTGATCGATTCGTAGGTCTTTTAGATATATTGGCACTAGATTGTCTCCCAGCTTCATACCTAGAAGCAGTTGGTATAGATAGTTGCTGCCCATCAGTCCAGTAAACCAGGTTCTACCATCATTTTATACATTATACATACATGCACACACCTCAACCTGCATGCAGCAGCTGTAGAGTTCAAGCTCAAGTAGATAAGTTACCAGCCTTGTGTATAATATATGTATGTGGGTTTGTTTAACTGTGCATTTAAAGGGCTCAAACTATTGTAGACATCATAACGAGCAGCTATACAATTAATAAAAAGAAAGTAATTTGTAGATGCCTCAAAGCACGAATCTACTAGTTGTACAACACATGGATAAGTGACATATACAAGTTGTTTTCTATTAATTATATATATATATAATTTGGTTAACAATTGGTTAATACTGGAAAGGCATTTGAAAATAGAATTCTTAAGACTTGCCCAACACCCTAATTACCTGAAACCAAGTGATGGCATATGGACGACGGAGAAGGTTGTCATCAGAAGCAAGTAGTTGCTCTGCATTAGACATACAACTGATTGAACACGTAAAAACATTTTTCAGTTTGGCATCAGTACAATATAGGCGTTTCGTCTATTCTATCTATGGTTAAACCATTGACCCAGTCTACTATCTTCTTTGTTAGCATATTGTAATGAATTTCAGTGGTGCAATTAATTGTTAGTTATTATATCGAAAGGGTCGACTCTATTTTGTATGTTATTGTGGAGATCGACTACATCGACCTCCAGCGACTTGTATCTATGGTCGACAGTGGCACCACTAGCAACAACCAATCAGGACTGACATGCTAATTGGTAGCAGGTGGAGTTAGCTACTCGTAGTGGAAGCGCGCTGAGTAGCTAGCCGGGCAGAGCAGCTTTGGACTTCATTTAGGATAGTTGTGTGTAAAGTGCTCGCTATTATGTAATCGTTTAATTCATGTTAGTAGTAGTAATTCAATTCTTGTATCTTGTAAATAATAAACTTGTCATAACGTAAATAACCTGGTGTAGTAGCTTTGTATAAGTCGACCCACATAACATAGTGAATTGTGAAATTCACTACAATATTATATGCAATCTTCTGCATACTGCTTCCATCTGCAGCACCCATAGCTATGTGTGGGTTACGCTCGGTCCGTCCAAAATATCCAACCCTTTTAAAATGTATCAATTTTGAAAAATAAATATAATCCCTAATAAAAGTTTTAACAGTGAGAAACTTGCAAAGAAATTGTTTGCCTAAATTTCTGTGTCATTTTCCATTTTTCACCTGTAGGACAACTTTTACTGATAGAAGATTGTTTAAAGAGGAATAATTATTAAAGTATCTCACCATCTGTAGGTGTACAATTATACTTCTTGGTTCATCAATGCACACATCATTATCAGCAGCGTTGTCCAAATATTGGTTACTGGTGCATTGTGGATCTGAGTTTCCATAGAGTATTTTTGAGACGTTGGCAGCATTGGAAATCCTATTTCTGTCAGATATTGTGTTTGTCCAGTACAGATTCTTGTACACCCAGTCGTAGCACAAACCTTCTGATCTCGCATTATAATGCAGTACTTCAACTTGTATGAAACATTCATTCAGTCCAAGAAGTTTTATGAGTTTAATTACAACTAAGCTTGTCTCCTTGTAAAAGTTTGTTTAAATATTGCACCAGGCTTTGCCTACATTGCATAACTAGTAAGTGCTAACAGATATAATATTTTCTGATTATAACTAAACTGTATAGAACAATTGACTACAAAAATCTTCAAAGCTTCGATATGATTTAAAGATTTTCGGCATTGCAATATGCTACGATTCAATTTGTACACTGATACTTAGTAACATTACAAAATTGAATCGTTCAATGCTTGAATTCTAGTGCAAACAACTAGTGGCTTAAAAATATTATAGTAATTTGAATAAACCTTTCCCCAAGATAAAAATTGTTTTCAAATCCAAGTTTGTTACTTTGAAAATGTGCTAAAATGTGCTAATAAGTGCCCTAATGTGCCGAAAAGTGCTAAAAAGAGTCTATATGTGCCAAGAAGTGTCTAAATGTGCTAAACTGTGCTAAATATGCTAATAGTTCCCCTAACTTGTTGAAAGTGTGAAAAAATTTTTCAAAAACATTGAAAAGAACTTAACTCCGCTAAAATGTGCTAAAGGTGCTAGTAGTTGCCCTTATCTGCAAAAATGTGCTAAATATGCTAATAGTTGCCCTAACTTGCTGAAAAATGATGAAAAGTGCACAAATGTGCTCAAAAGTGTTGAAAAGAGCCTAAATGTGCTAAAATATGCTAAAGGTGCTAATAGGTGCCCTAATCTGCTAAAATGTGCTAAATGTGCTGAGAAGAGCCTAATTGTGCCAAGATGGAATAAATGTGCAAATGGGTGCCCTAATGTGCTCAAAATTGCTGAAAAAACCTAAATGTCCTAAACTATGCTAAATATGCTGATAGTTGCCCTAATTTAACAAAAAAGGCGGAAAAGTACACAAATGTGTTAAACTGTGCTAAATGCGCTAATCGTTGCCCTAATGTGCTCAAAAGTGCAAAAAAGGGCCTAAATGTGCCAAAAAGTGCCTATAATTGTGCTAAACTGTACTAAATGTGGTGAGAAGAGCCTAAATGTGCTAAAATGTGATAATTGTGCTAATAGGTGCCCGGATGTGCCTAAAAGTGCTGAAAAGAGCCTAAATGTGTTAAAATGTGCCAACTGTGCTAATAAGTGCCTTAATGTGCTGAAGAGTGATGAAAAGTGCCCAAATATGTTAAAAGGTGCCCTAGCGTGCTAGAACTGCCTGAATGTGCTGACAAATGCTCAAAAGTGCCCTAATGTGCCAAAAAGTGTTATATGTGCTAACCTGTGCTAAATATGCTTAGTTATCATAACTTGCTAAAAGTTCTGAAGTGCCCAAATGTGTTAAAAAACCCGAAAAGAGCCTGAATGTGCTTAAATGTGCCAAATTTAGTAAACCTTTGAAAATCAAATATGCTAATCTACACATGCTAAAACCTGCTAAGTTACTCTTTGCTCACCTAAAAGAGTGCAGTCTTGCATAGGCAGCTGTAGCTTAAAATAAATGTTCGGTATAAATGGAGATTTGTTGCATGCAAGAGTTCATGTATTTGTCACAAAAATATATGTTCTATCAACATATGCTTTTGCAAAATTTTGATGCAAAACATAGCTGCTGAAATAGAACCATATTTTATTGCTAAAGCATTTTTTCATTAAATATGTCACCTGTGTAAAGCTATGCTGTTGCCTAGGTACCCCCCCCCCCCCCCCCACACACCTCACTATTTACCGATTTATAGAATTATCAAAATTTAGGTAAAACAATGGTATCAATAATAAGAGCAACATAATGATAACCTTTTTGATCATGCAAATGACTGATATGAGTTATAACAAGAGTATTTAAGACTAGCCCGGGAATAGGAGTCATTGTTTCCTGGCTCTGGTAAAGAAAACTCGTTAATAGAGTATCTAGCACCAAAGAATACTTCTCTAGTAGAATAGTCAAATTCCAAGGCTATGGGCAAAGTAGCATTTATCAGCACCTGTGTCGTAGGGTAGAATTCTGTGTCATTGAGAGAAAATGACAGGCGAGGTTGTATCTGTTAGTAAACAGGAGTATTGCATCTTCATCTACAATAAGTGAAAACATATCTTCATATAATACAGTGTACTGCAGCCTCTAAATAAATCTATGTACTGGCAATTAGTAAATTCTGAGAGACAGCTTAATTTTATGTTTTGAAAAAAGGCAAAAAAGTAAATTTACTACAAATAATAACTAAATAAATAAAAAAAAATTTATTTGGGGATTTATTAAATTTAGAGCCTAATTTACTCTCTATTTTGATAAAAATTTCATAATGAGTTCATACTTCAAACTGTTATTTATTTATTTGTAAATTTTAGTTCTTTTAGAAGCAAGCTCGTTGGAGACAAACAAAGTGTGACAAATTTGCTGTAAAACCATACAAATTTATCAAACGTTCTACTTACCAGGTGTAACAGCAGTGGTTGGCAGCTTCGTTACAACAATTATGAACTTTGCAGCTACATAGACAACATTATGTAACAATAACTATAAAGAGTATAAGTAATAATGTAATGGATTTTAATAATTGTCAACACTATGTTCTGAAAGTTCTAATAATTATATTGCGCCATTATCATAATTGAATTGGTGTAATTTTTTGAATGCTGTCAAGTGTTGCAATTATAGCTAAGCTCTTAGCGTAGTGAATAGCGGAATGATTGTGAATTGTCCTTCCTATTTTTGTTTGCTTATAAAATACTGTAATAGTTTTTGTTGAATTGTCTTCCCCCCATTTTTTGCATTAATCTGAATAATTTGCGTGAGCCGAAAATTTACTAGCTAATATATAAGAGGGCGAGTTTCCAGTGTTAAGTCAGTCTACCACTGGAGCTCGACTGATGCACATCTAGAAGACAATACAGAAACCTTTCATTACAAGTTCAAAGAAGACTTTTATTATTATAATAGTAATAGGCATGCAGATAATTACTACAATAATAACTACATAGAGTATATGTAACAGTAACTATACAGAGTTAAGACATTATCATTGAAACCACAGACTATTGTAACTTAGGACTTAACAATATTTTGTTCCTCCAATTTAACACAATTTGATGTATTGATCCTGCACCACAATGTCAGCTGCAGTGTGTTTAGTCTTAGAATCTTGATCACAGGTAGTATTATGTTCAGGCAAAGTGATGGTATCAAATGTTACAAAATGGTTTTTGTATGTTAATTGACTTTAAGTTATATTAAAACTTTTGCTCAACAGCTGTGCTATGGCGAAGGACCTCCGTTTGGCTGTTGGCTGATTATTTATGAAATCTGTAAAATATATAGTTCAACATAGTTTACTATATATAACAATATTATGTTGCTAAAATTGAGTAAACTGCAGCTTAGTACATAGCACAACCACATATCTTTAGATGAAAGACGCATTTTCTTTGTTTAGCAAAGGATTAGATATTTTATGCTGGCAAGTATAGGATATAACATATCATTATATCTAGACTTTCAACTACTTTATTATCTTCACAGAGAGATGTTTGAGTAAATTTTTTTGTTAAAAAGCCTCTCAGCTAAGGACAGACTATCCATTGTTAGAATATGGGTTAAATTTTTATGACCATTGAAATTATTTGTTTCTACAAAAACTTATTAATAGTATTAGGCTACATAGTTTATTTAAATGTATCATTAATGAAGTATTAAACATATAATTTACTGTTTTAAACACATTTGCTGTAAATTATTGCAATTATACATCAACATAAAGAACAGCAGAAGTATAGGGACTAGAACACTGGCTTAGCAGGCCCGAGGTAGTGGGTTTGATACTCAGTAAATGCTATTGGTAATATTAGGAAGAGCATTCAGTCAAAATTGCTCCTGGACCATATATGAATATATCTTTAGCCCGCTTTAACAAAAACTTTTACATCAGGGGCCCTGACAGGGATAGTGACTATGAGCTTTTTATATCAATATAGTTGTAAAGGCCAGACATGCTTATCATTTATTTTCCAAAGCAAATTCCTCCACACTTGCAATCCATATGTACTTAAAATGATGTAATACTGCAATACCTGTGTAGTTGATAAATGGTGGAACTAAGAGATCATCTGGAAAGTTGACGTGCCCTAAATTGTGAGAAAAAGCTATATCAAACACGGCCAGCCATTTTAACTCAAAAATTGATAAACCACTTGGAAGGGTAAGTATGATATCGTCTTGATGGTATGCGGGTAGTTTTCTGCTGCTGTAAATAGAAACGGTGAGTGTGTAGAGAAATGTGGGAAAAATATTAAACTTACTGCAGAGTCAACTTAGATTTTAGTAATCTGCGAATTGTTGAATGATCATAGGATAACATAATATAATTCATGATATGATTGCTGCATAATGTTAATGAATCCATGACATTTCGAAAATAACAATTGGAAAACACCTATTTGGAAAATAGACAAATCACCAATAGACAGTTTGAAAATGGACAATTGAAAATAGACGCTTGGAAAATGACATTTAGAAAATGGACAATTGGAAAATAGATATTTGGAAAATGATGAATATTCAACATGGCCTAGTCCAGAGGGAGCGTTCAGCATATGGTCAGGTCCAAAACAGCTTTCAAAAATGAATGTAATGGCTGAATCAGTTAGGCTATCATGGAAGTAGAATTATAGTTACTGAATAGTTCCAATTTAAATCTGTCCAGGTTTACAATAAGCTATTTTGAACCTGGCCAGATGCTAAACGTCCCTTCTGAACTAGGCCATGTTGAATGTTTTTCATTTTCATATGTCTATTTTCCAATTGTCTATTTTTGAATTGTCTATTGGTGATTTGTTCGTTTTCCAAACAGGTGTTTTCCAATTGTCATTTTCAAAATGTCGTGTCACCAATGTGAATATGATGGGTAAATTTCTCTTCTAAAAACACTCCAAGTCTGAAATCTAAGCTACAGAGTGCTGAGTTACCTGATTCCGTTCTCGTCTGGAATAGCTCCATATGGGGGCTGTTGAAGTCTGACAGACTCAGTGATGCCCACATAGAAAAAGGTATCTAAAAACAAAGTAAATGACTTCTTATAAGTTTTATTCAAAGGTGCAAAATGTGACATATTTTCAATTATATTTATGTATTTGAAATGTTTTGAGCATCACATGTACACAGCCCTTAACCATATATATTTAGACACAACATTAAAGGTTTTACATTCTTCCAATATAACTATTTAAAAAATAATGTACATATATAAACTACCTGGTGCTTGGCCATCATAGGTAAAAGAACAAATCTGGATCCTTTTTTCATCTAATATTGTAATGTTTTCAGATCTAACTGCATGAGCAAATGTAGTCAAGCTACCAATGACATGAGAAGCAGGTGCTACAAGATTGCTTGGTATCGCAACACCACCATATAGTATCTGAAACATATTAGTTATATTTCTCAAAGTAGACTAGACTAGGTATTAATATACTATAGTAGGGTGTGTTTACTGCTAATATTAATGTTTTGTGGTGCCAAATTAGTTGTGGGTTTCAAGTATCAACATTTAATTTTAGCAAAATAACTTCTCTCATATTTTTTTAGAGAAATAGTTTTTTGTTATTTTCAATCACCAGCTTGACATTAGGTTCAGCAGTAGAGTTGTAAGTTGTAACTATGGCAAATATTCTATTTGTGATCAACAATATGAGTAGAATATGTTTGACACTTTATAACAGTTGTATCTCAAATGCATTAAAGGATTGCTCTATCTTGTCTAATTAATGGCCATTTAGGTCAAACACGCATAATATTGTGTTTTTCTAAGCATGCATTGACAAAAATCATTTGACCAAAGGTAGAAAAAGTTAGTTGAAGTTGAGGGTGTAGATTGGTAACAGCCAAAATGCCGATTTTGAAATGAGCTGGGAAATGTGACGTAACAGCGCCAGCATTCCTGCTGGTCACGTGACTATACAAATGAATAACTATAGAAATATGACTGTGAGATGTGATCTTTCAGCTCGTAATTTGTATATTTATAGAAGTGCAAATGTGAATTATCTCAATCTATAGTTTTTTGACATTTTAAATAACATGTATGTAATAACATTAGGCCATATTTTGCTTGTAAACAATAGAAAAAAGCATTGCAAAAACATGCATTCTTTAGGATGAATGCCTGCGATCGATCTAAACTAGGTCAGATTGTGCAATATTACGGGCACACCAAAGCTGACCTATATAGCGCACTGTAACTGCTTGACCGTTATTGGTTAATGTTGTGCTCAGCAACCTTGAATACTAGCGTTATAGTTAGCACGTGCAGCATAGTTACTGGCGTTCACACGTCACGTATTTGGCTATTCTTTTTCATGGCTGAAAATTTTACCTCCCTCAAAATTGGAATTTTGAAAAGCTGTTTTCTAGGCAAATATCCCTTTGCAAAGTCACAATTGTTTGGATACACATTAGATTATAGTTCATAATTATAATGTGATCGTAATAAACTAAGATTGAGCAATCCTTTAAGTAGAGCAGAATTTATTATATGCTTTGTTTTGGTAATCGAGAGACAGAATTTATAATAGCCAACCCTAAGTTTTTATCTGCCTTTCCTCAAAGTAAAGAAAGCTTTCAATTATAGTTTTTGTGGGCTGTAAGTATGCCGATGCCGTTAGCGGCGTAGCAAGATAGAGTGCTTAGGTACACAGCAGGGGTCAAGGACTTCTCCTCGTGCCGCGCTGCGAAACAAAAGCCTCTAGCAATCGTGTGACAGTGTTCGACTGAGAACGTTTATATCTATTAGAGAGTTTAGCAAATTCAAGTTTCTAGTCATTGTATTCTGGGCGAATACGGTGATTTGCTGGGCAGATCACGGGTGGAGATTGGGGTGACTAAGGGGTGGTTTGGAGGTCACGGTGACAGCTTGGGGCTGTCGATATATTATTATTCGTATTATAACTATTATTATAATCATTATTATAAGTTACTGCTAGTCTCCGTTATTTGTTTTGAGTTTGACTCTCATATTAATTTGCACTTGCAGGTAACAGTTTTATACAAAGTTTAGTAATTAGCCTCCAATTGGCCAAGACAGGATAGCAAAACACCGAACTTGATTTTCAAACCATAGCTTTGTATCTGATAACTCAAATATTTTAATAAACTCATTTGGGCGTTTAAAAAATCAAGGACATAAATACATGAAGTGTTAAAAACCTCTAAATACCTTAGTAGTTGTTCCCCCAACTGCTATGTATGTTAAGTCAGACAACTTCCAGCCTTCAGGAAGCTTCAGCACGATCCTTGTGTTTATTTGTGATTTTAAAGGTATTCTGTATAAATAAATGAATATAATACATATAAAAAGCAGTAAGATAAGCCTATCCAGCAAGTATAAGCAGGTAAAACATGTTGTAAAACTTACGAAGCTCCAAATACTTGATGTGGGGTTACAGTGCTATAGTCTACACCATCTCCACAGCGTATGCTAGGGTATGAATTATTTTTGCCCAATAGGAAAGTGGCATCTATAAGAAATAACATTATTCAATTGAATTATTTCACTGTTTATACTACCACAGCAGACAAATAGACCTACAGGGAGAAAAACCTTACAAAAATCGAGAGCCAGCAATACTGATTAAAACGGTTAATACGTATATGTCTTTTCTGGCATAGCTTGCTATTTTGTGCAAAAAGAGTTTAATTGAATTCAGTTAAATGTAGGTTAGTTAGTTATCATGAACTGGCTTTTCAAGTAACTCTTTGTCTCAAACAAATGTTTGTAGTCATCAAGAAGATACTTATTTTAAACTTGAAATGAAACCATCGAACATAACTATATAAGCAGTTATTTGCTATTTTAGTGGCACTCAGTTTTTTCTTATAGTGACTATTTTAAACTTCTGGATTTTTAAATGAGTCATTTTAAAATCAAAAGTGAAAGCATTGCTAACATCTAATTGGTGAGGTTTCTCAATGCGTTTTTTGGCAAATTCAGTAATTCTCCTTCATTTAGTATAATATAGTCTCTGCCAGATAGCACTTGATTATGTACATTGTACCAGAATGCTACTCACTATGCAGAGTGCAGACATGACATTAACTTACCTTTAGCTAAGCCAGAAAAGCTGAATCCAATAATCTGGATAGTTTCATAATCAACTGCATATATTTGTCCACTTAACTCAAACATGGCACCTTCACTCCACCCATTTTGTATCAGCACTCCATAGTAAGTATGATTTTCGTTTAAATCTGCAGAACAAAAGTAAACAAACCATAATATATTAAAAATTGCAGTATTGTTTAGACATAATTAGCTAATTTTAAATCCTTCCCCCACCAGAATATTAAATTACTGATTTATTGTAATTAAATGCTTGGAAATTGTTAGTAACATATTAATGCCAACATTTACTTTAGATAAACCACAACCAGCCTTAAATTGTACTGCCAAATTATAGTTATATTGTTCCATGGGCTACTCAATTTTTTTTATCAAGTTGGTATTTAGCTTGATCAGGTTTACAGTTCTTGTTACAATATCTAAAGGGAACTCTTTGATAAAAGTTTAACTGAAAAAATTAATGCAAACCTTCTTTAGACCCAAAGTCATCAACTGACAGCTGCTATGCTAAGCAAGTATTTTTAGCAGTCAACTATGACTTCTTGTATACATGTTTGGTAATGTTTAGATTGTAAACACATAAGCACATTGTCAACAAGAACGTTATAGATGAACTTATTACTATTGACACATCTGTCACAGCAGGAACTTAGTCAGCTAGTGAATAAATATCTGACAGGGGTATGCTGACCTGAAGTGGCTGAAGTGGTCACGCCTGGGGATGTGGTAGAAAACTTGGAGTAGCCAGCTGCAAAAGACAATGCAGTTACTACAGTTTATAGCATATCACAGAGACACCAAACTTGCGTTTCATAAAATAATATGAAAACAAAGTATTTTAATAAAAATTCTTTAAAAATGCAATCACATAGTATCATCTTGTTATAGTGAGACAGCATTTGAAACTTGAAGCATTTACACAGGTATCAACACCTGCAGGGATTAAATAAAATCAGCTAGCTTTGATTCACAAGTTTCAAAACATGTACGTACAGCTGCCTGCTGTCATATGGCAAACAGAGAAATGCACATACATGGAGACTCAGTTGTAGAGGTAGTAGTAACATTGCAACCGATTTCATCAGAACCGTCTAAGCAATGATTCCAGTTGTCACATGTTAATGTTTTTGGGATACACGTTTGGGTTGATAGACACTGAAATTCGTCATCTCCACAGCTAGCAGGCAAACAACCCACTTCATCAGAACCATCGCTACAGTGACTCCAACCATCACATCGAAGGTCAACCGAAATACAAACTGAAGCAGCCTGAGTATTGTTACACAGAAACTCGTCTTCTCTGCAGGATGTACAGTTAACTTCATCTGAACCGTCTGCACAATGTGACCAGCCATCACACAATAGGTCCTTTGAGATACATGTTTGATTTGTTTGACATCTAAACTCATTGTTCTCACAAATTTGAGGACAATCTTTGTCATTTGGTGGGGAGCAAGTAGTAGGCAAAGTACAGTTGACTTCATCAGTGCCATCAGAGCAATCTGCTTCTCCATCGCATCTCCAACTTTGTGGTATACACTCAATTTCTGGGAAGGAACAAGAAAACCTTCCAGAGGGACAGATTTCAGCTAAACAGTTTAACTCATCTTCACCATCTGGGCAGTCTTCCTCACCGTCGCATAGCCAACTGGCATAGATGCACTCGTTTGTTGAATTACATCTAACTTGGTTATCGCGGCATATAACTGCACCTACATTACAATATTATGCTTGTTAACACCTGTAAGAAGCTATAGTTATGCTGTACATAATGTAAGTAGCGTAAAGGTAACTTATTTTATGTGATTGAACGGTACGCTTACAAAAGGTACAAGAGATAGAAAAATAACCATCATGCACCTATGAATATCAAACTTTAGTACATAATAACTGTAATCATACTCAAGTTAGTAAAATAACTTTTTAAATATTAAAAAATAAATAATAAGATTGCATAACTTTCCAAATAAGTAACATTTTCTTCAAAGAAACAATTTTAAGAGAGATTAATTTTGTTTATAACTATTTTTAATATGGCCAGTCTTGTAAACAGCTATCTTTGACATGTACATTTCCTAAATTTCTTTTCTCAAGCTTAAATTTGTTGAATTGATTTGTTTCGAGTTCTATGACTCATCTTACATTCTATGTCAAAACAAAACAAAGCATTATAAATCATAGAAATATAAAAAATGACGATTGGTAAGCACATTTAAGCTAAAGTCATGTAAATGTCAAAGCTGTGTTGAGGACTGAAAGTGTTGAAAATTGCATCAAAATTGATAAAACAGTTTCTGATGTTTGGGTTTGACTAAAATTTTGGCCTGCACAAGCTCATAAAATTTCAAGTTATTTCTGGCGTGTCAACTAGCATTATAGAAAGTATGTGTTTAAACCAGCATAAAGCTATGTATAGTAACAAACATGTTACATAGCCAAGAAAGGGCTTAAATATAATATACAACAAAAATGTCCATATGGCTTCAATAAGTTTGTTGCAGTTAGCATGCATATTATAGTAGTACATATAGCTATACCGTGAATAAACATAGTAGCAGTAATAACTAATAGTAAATGTAAACAAAACTCAAGGTATCAAAATTTAGTTTCAGATCTGAGTGTTAGTAGTTATTATTTTTTGCTATATACAATGATAGACCTCCACATTTTAGATAAGAAACAAATAATTGTAATGCATTTTCTAAAATACCTAAAAAGTAAAAGATGTTTTGGATGAAAGGCTAAATATGATTAGTAACAACACACAAACCTAGAGGTGATGGAGTTGTAGAAGTAGTACTAGCAGCAGAACTGATAGTGTAAGTAGTAGTAGATTCTGTACTTGTATAGTATGTAAAATACTAACTATAACTAAAATTGTTAAGATTTTGGAGCCCCCTAAGCTTTTTTGAAAATTTAAGTTTTAAAAACAAAGGGAAGTGCTCTCTCTACTGTGGATTATTTTTTCCTGCATTGAAAAACAAGAGCAATTTTTGTATCACAATGACTTTTTATAGCAAAAACAGTACATTTCCTGTTTAAGCTTAAATTTCAACCCTTATTCTGGTACATTGTATGAAAAATGTTGTAATTAGAGCCAGAATAGTATTTTTATCTTGTAAGAGTAATTGGTGATTAGTTGTTGTAGTCAACAAGTAGGAAAAGTGTATGGGTTAGCATAACATACTACATGCACGTGGCATTTCAGCTTCTATTAAAGTATTAAAATTTAAGCAACCCAAAGAATACTAAGGGCACCAAATTAAATAGCGTCAATTTTTCAAAGTTGAGCTGAAGATTGACTCCTAAAGTTATGTAATATGCAACAAGATAATTCAATGAGACAAATAACAAATAAGTGTAAGTGCCTTACATGACTCTTCATCAGCTCCATTATTACAGTCAATCTGTCTATCACATTGCCAACTACTGGGTATACATTGACCATTACCACAATCAAATTCGTTGCTGGAGCAACTTGGCACTAAAGAGACACAACACATGACTCAGTTCATAGCTGAATAGTACAAGTTGCTATTATTAAATATTTATTCATTTTTATATTGTGCTACTAAATATAAATATGCACCTGACTTATTGTAGCTATTGCTAGTATAATAAAGTTAATATCTCGCACTGACTGTGCAAAGCTGGTTAAATATGTTATCTGACATTTAAGATATTAAGTTTGCATCAAGGCTTTCATTTACTAGTTCTTTGTGTTTATACCAAAAATCAACTAGATTATTGATGAATATTTCTTTTAATCATTTACCTGGGCAATTTTTTTCATCTTCTCCCTCACTGCATTGCACAGTTCCGTCACATCTAACATATGCTGGTTTGCATTCGTCACTTCGGTGGCAATAAAAAGATGGTGATGGGCACCAAGCTGGAAAATTGGACAATAAGATATGTATTTTTTACTCATGCAATTTTATAGATCTTCCTTATATTATATGCTGTATTATAGTATTGTAGCTATATAAGCTAATAGAGAAAAAGCTATGAAAAAGCTTTCAGCTATATATAACTAATTTTAATGTATGTGATGTTTTCACTTGCTCTGTAATATTCAACCAGTTTACACATCCTTCCTACTTGCAATAAAACATTATATTTAACATAATTCTACATTCCCATCACTACAATGCATAATTTTTTTAAATCTGCCAGACACTGGTTTACATTCATCTCTAATACTCTGCTGTTTGAAATATCAACTTATTAATGTATTTATATATGATTTAATTGTGTACCACGTATAGAAGAAACAAATTTTATGCTATAAATAGGTTTACTATCCAGGGTCCAGGCGCTTACTAATCACTTGATATGGCATAAATCTGCTGCTCCAACAGCAATATAATTATCGTAAACTTGATTGATCGCTTGTACTTAACAAAAAGACAGCAACTCTTAAAAACAAACATATATACTACATTATTGAATGACTATATATCTTAAATCTCTATTTGCATAAGCTGGCTCAAACATTTTGTATTATGTAAAATTTATCAATTAAAAATACATGTTCATGTATTCAAAGACTCAATATAAAAATCATGTATTTTTAAGTCCTAGATCAATTATGTTCATTGACACAGCTGTTTAAGACTATGCTTATATTCAATTGGTGACTTTTCTCAAAATTTCCTACAGAGCTATAAGATTTTCATGCAAGATTCCAGTCATTTGATGTACCTAAATTAAAATAAATAAATTACAATTAAGTATTATCAGAATGCATGAAATATTATGATATTGTTTATTGTGTAGATTTATCATAGCTGGCACTATTATGCTCAACTAATTTAATAAGTATTTCTTTGTATGGGCCTTTTAGATCTTTGAGGCTTATTGTTGGAAATGTTTTTTATGGTCTTGCACATACTGAATGATTTTGTGGAGCATAGCATAGGTTATGGGTTTGGACAAGCAAAAACATTTAGGAGCAGTAGTGGAGAAATTGAGATAGCCCAAGTTTTCTAATCTTTTTACTAAATATTGGTTTGGGCTGAAGGTTGAAACTCTTGCGAGAACATAACTTCTTTTGCTACATTTTTAATCTAAAACATAGGCTTTTCTCAATTTCTCTATTACTGCACCTACCTCAAAGCAGTATATAGTAGCACAAAAAAGCATCATAGAAAATTTATGCAGTAGGCTACATGAATAAAGGAATAAAATTGATACGGTGAAAAACAGTGAGAATAGATAATAAAAGATACAAGATCTGCAACAGCAGTAAAAAAAATCGTCATATCCCAAGCAGCCTTGTAGCACTTGGTATATGGTGTTTTATATAGCTATATCAGGAACAAATAGCAACGTATAAATATAAATACAATCACCAGGATAGTTACAATATACATATCTCCTAAAAGCATGTTTAAAAGGTAAGAATTCTTTGATCAAAGATTAATTATAATTAGTAACAGCATACAAACCTGGAGGTGATGGAGTTGTAGAAGTAGTACTAGCAGCAGAACTGGTAGTAGCAGTAGAAGTAGTAGCAGATTCTGTACCTGCATAACATGCAAAACATTGACTATAAATAAAACTGCCCATAATACCAATTTTAAAATTTTCAGCTCTAGAAACTATTTTTTCAAGCTTTAGTAATAAAAACTAAGTGAGGGTCTTTGTTTACTGTTGATCCTTTTTTTTGAATAAAAACAGAAGAATGTTTTTCTCATGACAACGATTTAATAGCCAAAAGCAGTAAACTTCTTGTTCAAATACTTATCCATTATTGATGAATATTTCCTTTAATCATTTACCTGGGCAATTTTCTTCATCTTCTCCCTCACTGCATTGCACAGTTCCGTCACATCTAACATATGCTGGTTTGCATTCGTCACTTCGGTGGCAATAAAACGATGGTGATGGGCACCACGCTGAAAAATTGGACAATAAGATATGTATTTTTTACTCATGCAATTTTATAGATCTTCCTTATATTATATGCTGTATTATAGTATTGTAGCTATATAAGCTAATAGAGAAAAAGCTATGAAAAAGCTTTCAGCTATATATAACTAATTTTAATGTATGTGATGTTTTCACTTGCTCTGTAATATTCAACCAGTTTACACATCTTTCCTACTTGCAATAAAACATTATGTTTAACATAATTCTACATTCTCCATCACTGCATTGCATAATTTTTTTTAAATCTGCTAGACACTGGTTTACATTCATCTCTAATACTCTGCTGTTTGAAATATCAACTTATTAATGTATTTATATATGATTTAATTGTGTACCATGTATAGGAGAAACAAATTTTATGCTATAAATAGGTTTACTATCCAGGGTCCAGGCGCTTACTAATCACTTGATATGGCATAAATCTGCTGCTCCAACAGCAATATAATTATCGTAAACTTGATTGATCGCTTGTACTTAACAAAAAGACAGCAACTCTTAAAAACTAACATATATACTACATTATTGAATGACTATATATCTTAAATCTCTATTTGCATAAGCTGGCTCAAACATTTTGTATTATGTAAAATTTATCAATTGAAAATACATGTTCATGTATTCAAAGACTCAATATAAAAATCATGTTTTTTTAAGTCCTAGTTCAATTATGTTCATTGACACAGCTGTTGGAGAACAAGCAAATATTCATTTGGTGACTTTTCGGAAAATTTCTACAGAGCTATAAAATTTCCATGCATGCATGATTTCAGCCATTTGATATACCTAAATTAAAATGAATAAATTACAGTAAAATATTATCAGAATGCATGAAACATTATAATTTTGTTTATTGTGTAGATTTATCATAGCTGGCACTATTATGCTCAACTAATTTAATAAGTATTTCTTTGACTAGGCCTTTTAGACCTTTGAGGCTTATTGTTGAAAATGTTTTTTTATGGTCTTGCACATACTGAATGATTTTGTGGAGCATAGCATAGGTTATGGGTTTGGACAAGCAAAAAACAATTTAGGAGCAGTAGTGGAGAAATTGAGATAGCCCAAGTTTCTTAATCTTTTTACTAAATATTGGTTTGGGCTGAAGGTTGAAACTCTTGCGAGAACATAACTTCTTTTGCTACATTTCTAATCTAGAACATAGGCTTTTCTCAATTTTTCCATTACTGCACCTACCTCAAAGCAGTATATAGTAGCACAAAAAAGCATCATAGAAAATTTATGCAGTACATGAATAAAGGAATAAAATTGATACGGTAAAAAATAATCGTCATATTCCAAGCAGTCTTTTCGCACTTAGTGTGTGTATATGGTGTTTTATATAGCTATATCAGGAACAAATAGCAACGTAGATACAATCACCAGGATAGTTACAATGTACATATCTCCTAAAAGCATGTTTAAAAGGTAAGACTTCTTTGATAAAATACTAATTATAATTAGTAACAGCATACAAACCTGGAGGTGATGGAGTTGTAGAAGTAGTACTAGCAGCAGAACTGGTAGTAGCAGTAGAAGTAGTAGCAGATTCTGTACCTGCATAACATGCAAAACATTGACTATAACTAAAACTGCCCATAATACCAATTTTAAAATTTTCAGCTCTAGAAACTATTTTTTCAAGCTTTAGTAATAAAAACTAGGTGAGGGTCTTTGTTTACTGTTAATCATTTTTTTGAATAAAGACAGAAGAATGTTTTTCCTATGACAACGATTTAATAGCCAAAAGCAGTAAATTTTTTGTTCAAATACTTATCCATTATTGATGAATATTTCCTTTAATCATTTACCTGGGCAATTTTCTTCATCTTCTCCCTCACTGCATTGCACAGTTCCATCACATTTAATATATGCTGGTTTACATTCGTCACTTCTGTGGCAATAAAACGATGGTGATGGGCACCAAGCTGGAAAATTGGACAATAAGATATGTATTTTTTACTCATGCAATTTTATAGATCTTCCTTATATTATATGCTGTATTATAGTATTGTAGCTATATAAGCTAATAGAGAAAAAGCTATGAAAAAGCTTTCAGCTATATATAACTAATTTTAATGTATGTGATGTTTTCACTTGCTCTGTAATATTCAACCAGTTTACACATCCTTCCTACTTGCAATAAAACATTATATTTAACATAATTCTACATTCCCATCACTGCATTGCATAATTTCATTAAATCTGCCAGACACTGGTTTACATTCATCTCTAATACTCTGCTGTTTGAAATATCAACTTATTAATGTATTTATATATGATTTAATTGTGTACCATGTATAGAAGAAACAAATTTTATGCTATAAATAGGTTTACTATCCAGGGTCCAGGCGCTTACTAATCACTTGATATGGCATAAATCTGCTGCTCCAACAGCAATATAATTATCGTAAACTTGATTGATCAGTTGTACTTAACAAAAAGACAGCAACTCTTAAGAACAAACATACATACTACATTGTTGAATGACTACTATATTATCTTAAATCTCTATTTGCATAAGCTGGCTCAAATGTTTTGTATTATGTAAAATTTATCAATTAAAAATACAAATTCATGTATTAAAAGACTCAATATAAACCAAGTACTAGATTACTAAGTTATGTATTTTTAAGTCCTAGTTCAATTATGTTCATTGACACAGCTGTTGGAGAACAAGCAAATATTCATTTGCTGACTTTTCTGAAAATTTCTACAGAGCTACAAAATTTCCATGCATGCATGATTTCAGTCATTTGATATACCTAAATTAAAATGAATAAATTACAGTAAAATATTATCAGAATGCATGAAATATTATGATTTTGTTTATTGTGTAGATTTATCATAGCTAGCACTATTATGTTCAACTAATTTAATAAGTATTTCTTTGACTAGGCCTTTTAGACCTTTGAGGCTTATTGTTGAAAATGTTTTTTATGGTCTTGCACATACTGAATGATTTTGTGAAGCATAGCATAGGTTATGGTTTTGGACAAGCAAAAACATTTAGGAGCAGTAGTGGAGAAATTGAGATAGCCCAAGTTTCTTAATCTTTTTACTAAATATTGGTTTGGGCTGAAGGTTGAAACTCTTGCAAGAACATAACTTCTTTTGCTACATTTCTAATCTAGAACATAGGCTTTTCTCAATTTCTCCATTACTGCACCTACCTCGTGTATATGGTGTTTTACATAGCTATATCAGGAACAAATAGCAACGTAGATACAATCACCAGGATAGTTACAATGTACATATCTCCTAAAAGCATGTTTAAAAGGTAAGAATTCTTTGATCAAAGATTAATTATAATTAGTAACAGCATACAAACCTGGAGGTGATGGAGTTGTAGAAGTAGTACTAGCAGCAGAACTGGTAGTAGCAGTAGAAGTAGTAGCAGATTCTGTACCTGTATAACATGCAAAACATTGACTATAACTAAAACTGCCCATAATACCAATTTTAAAATTTTCAGCTCTAGAAACTATTTTTTCAAGCTTTAGTAATAAAAATTAAGTGAGGGTCTCTGTTTACTGTTGATCATTTTTTTATGACACCGATTTAATAGCCAAAAGCAGTAAACTTCTTGTTTAAATTTCAACCCTTATTCTGATACATTGTATGAAAAAGGTTATAATTAGAGCCATAATAGTATTTTCATCTTGTAAGAGTAATTGGTGATTAGTTGTTGTAGTCTGTAACGTGCTGTGCCTAATGAATCCCAATTTCAATTCTCATAAACAGTGAATAAAAACAAAACTAATATTGCAACATATTTTTGGTCATGATCTGAACCACAGTCATCAATTTGCCCCAGAATTGTTGGTGGACTGCCTTTGTCCTTTTGACTTAGCTGCTACATTGTCTGTGGTCATGGGCATGGGCTGTTTTTGCTTGTCAGTGCAAAATGTGTGAATAAGGGTTAGTGTGTCCAGTCATAATAACTGCTGAAACTATGTGGAAAGGAGGTTTTACTCCACACACTTGTCAATTATAGTATATTTATCACTTATAGCTAGCAGCAACTTATATATTAGGCCTATATCAATGCAGGAATCTAGAGGCAGAAGACTTCACTGTGTTATTTTAATAAATTACATCAGTTAGAATCTATATCCACTATAAAACCTGCACTATCAACAATATCTAGCAATATTTGAAGTGTTGCAATACAGTCAACACCTCAGAAAAATGTACTACGGTTAGTTTTAAGAATAATGCACAACATGCACATTCAATGCAACATATTATAATCATTGTTGCTAAATCCCAGTTTTGGAAGACATCCGTTGTTTTTTCCTTGTTGCAAAACTATTGCTTTTTTCTTCTTTTACCATTTTAAGAATAGATACTAAAGAATACCCTTTGTAAAATTGAATCACCAAAAATATTGTAGTGTTGTATATTGAAATTGTTGCATAAGTTGATTCAATTACTGTTTCCTTGTTTAACTTTGCTTGACTTAATGTTAGTTGCTACAACCAATTAAACCAAGTCACCTCGTAATTCAGGCAAGAAATTCCATCAAACTACTTGAAATTAAAAATTTAACAAGTTTATCTGAACAGTTGCAATAAAGGCTAAAAATTAATTGATGAGTTATGAAAAATTATCAACTCATATATATATCATTATTTCATTAAACATAAAACATAGTGTTTCAAATTTTAAAGTGCTTCTAGGTATTTCATAAAAAAACTCTTAGCAGGTACTAAACATTACTGTATTGCTATATCCAAAATTGCTATATCCAACAATGTGGTTAAGTTACATCAACATGTTGTATGAAATACAAAATAACTTTTGTTAAATGGCTGCTTCGCAATTTTAACGCATTATAATTCATGTAAGACTCAAGTTTGCATTACTTTTACTACTTTGAAATATAGAGAAGAATTTGCTACATGACACTATAGGCCACAGGGGCTATTGGCAACAACACAATAATGTTATTCTTATTCCTTATCCATACTAGCAAAATAGTATTATCTCTTCCAACCTGTCTTTGTGGTGCTGCTTGAAAATCATTCATCAGGCAAGAGGCTGGGTGTTTTCACCACAATACTTTACCAAACGACACAGGGAAACTGGTTGATGTTGCAAGAATGAATCATCAGAAACACTCATCAACATGCAACTGCACATTCCTGACAGCCAAAGCGCACACTTTATTACCACCACAGCCCACACTTGAAATAAATTAAATGTTGATTAACTCTGTTGTTGAGTTTATTTAGACAAGAACTATCAATTTAGAAGTTTTAGTAGAAGTGATTTAGATTGAAGTATTACTTCAGCGGAATTATGAAGAATTCATAAGTATATCTTTACACCTGTGAGCATAAAATGAGTCAGAGTGGGTGTGGGACATAACTCTATAGAAGACTTATGTTAAAGAGTTAGACTTGCGGTTTCTCCTTGCACAAATCACTTTCGTTCTAAAACCAATTGTTTAGAAAAATGCTCATCTGATGACATGTATTAAATTTGCTGATAAGTTTTAGCCTACTGAAGTTTGCATTCTTCTAAAAAATTCACTGCTAAGATATATGTTGCTTATGATATTTTTGCCGGCCATATATTTAGCCAGTTCCTGTAAAGAGTTTGAAATCTCTGCTAGGTTGCTGGGTAGACTTCCCTTGGGATTTGGAAAATTGAATAAATTGAACAACCTGGCAAACTGAGTTAACCATGTTTAAAAATGACAATGAGAATTGCTGTATGTTGAAAAATAAATTTTCTTTCTAAAGATAAAATACTAAACCAACCATAAAAACTTTATGAAGATGCTTAGTAGTGCCTGATCAGAAAGTTGACATATAACATGATATCTTATGAATGATTAATCTAATTGGTCTACCTATACAGAAACAACTTTGACGGGTTGGTAAACTGAGCTGTGCTGCATATAGACAACAAAATTGGCTGCCTAATGGTATCCAACATGTCACACATACGCGCCTTCTTCGGCTACTGGCATACAACCTCTCTACTCCCCTCTACTTTGATTAGAAAATAGCACATTAGCCTTAGGAGCTAATATACTTCTAGACAAATTGGTTTCTAATTTTTTGTTTTCTGTTTCGATTTAAATTAAATTTAAATGATTTTCCAAACTGCTATATTTTTTCATAGTTACAAATGTATGATAAAACTAAGGCTAAGGGTAAAGCAAACAAGTTATAAGCCTTTATTTACCTGATTAACTGATGACCTAAAAATAATTGTCAGGCATATTCTATCAGATTATAAATAAAATATATCCTAATATTAGTTATAAAAGTAAGATGAGTGTGGACTAACCTGAATCGAACATAAAGACAACAACAGAGAGAATCAGAAAACTATAGTTTAACATCTTGTAGGCTGTGTGCTCTCTGTTGAAATGGTTTATATGAAGCACATTTTATATCATTGCCACAGGCATTGGGCAATGTCATGTTATCTTGCTACATAAGGTCATGTGCCAACTAGTGCTGAGCCAGTGTTGGGAATACCAAAGATTGGTGCCAAACTTAGGGGGTAGTTTAGCTGTAGGCATTTTGGCCTTTGGATATTTTCATCACTAAGTTTTTACTCTGTATTGATGGTATTTGTGACAGTTTGGTTTCCGCTATAACTTATGACTTATTAAATGTGTTCACTTGAAACCAGAAGAAAATGGGCATATTTTAAGGTCACAGTGGCATAGTACTGGTAATTAAAACACTATTTGCAGAACATACATCAGAAAAGTATGATACTAAATCTAACCAACATTAAACTGTTTAATCCATATCAAATACTGGCCTCATTAGTATAAATGTTAGCTTCAATAACAATATTAGTTACATAATATACATGATGTAAATGATATATCCAACAAGATATAAGAGAAATCCCATGCATGAATGCAATTAATTTTCAATATAAACAAGGAAGTATACATTTATATTGTCCTAAATTTTGCAACTCAAACGTTAAAAAATTACCATTTTAGGAACAGAGATATAAAACAATTCCATTTTTGCTTTCAATTTGTGGTTTGGAGTTTGGGTTTAGATCTAATTTCAAATTGATCAGATTGATTTTGAGGCGTGAACCGGCTTAGAACTTACACGAGGAAAAGAAGGCAGAGGAAGAAAGAATTTCCCCTAGTCTATACAACAGAGAAAAGAAAAAATCTCCCCTAGTCTATACAACAGAGAAAAGAGAATTAAGAGTCTGATATAGGTGAGTGCAGCGGTGAAGTAGAAGACGGTGCAAAATTGCTCCAAGTGTTGAATTCATGAAAAGTTTTAAGAAAAGAGTTTTACAAGCTCTATACATTTCATAAGTATGCTATAGTGTTAAATAACCATTGCTAAAAGATATGTACTATACTAAATGCTTTGTAGATGTGCATTACAGTAGATAAACACTTGTTTTTCTAGAATATGCATACTATTATGTTATCCATAAGTTGAGAGTATTCGCCTAGTTAACAAAATAAACATAAAAGCCATGCAATATTATATTGTCAATCTGTACTTTTTCACTGACCATCAAAGCTCAACTATTCTCAGAGAAACTTTGTAAGCCTCTGTTATAAAGAATAACCAATCACAGGGTTGCACTAACAATTTTAAGTTAGCATGATAAAATTTCCTGTGTGTATGAAATCAAAATAACTTCTCAATGCAAGGTCATGACCTTTTCTGATAAAACATGGATTCAAAAATTAGTAGAAGTTATAAAGTTTCTATATAATTTATTACTTTCATGGGTAGTAGTTGATAGCACCTGGATATCATTGAATTTAGAACACATAAAACTGGTGGTAGTGGCTGTGGCTGTCTACAGCACAGTCAAGCAATTCAAATTACAGTCAAGGTATACAGTTGACTTCATCAGTGCCATCAGAGCAATCTCTTTCTCCATCACATCTCCAGGTGTTAATGATACAATCTCTGGGGTCACACTAGAGAATACACAAGTCCACATAAGAATAGGTTATTATGTGATTTGATCTGAAAAAGTTGCTTCAGACGGTTTCAATCATAAGGGACAAAAATCTGTGAACAACTGAAGCCTGATAGCATTAAATGATCTCTTTGCTCTATAGCTTAATTTTTACGTTTAATAAAATTTATTACAATTAATACATCATGGTAATTTTTAGAGGTAGGTGCAGTAATAGAGATAATATTGCACCTATGACCTAACTGGACTTTTATGTTTACATTTTTTCATAGTAGCATTTGCTTCAAACATCTTAAATTTAATATAAGTAAACTGTTTCAGATAAAAATTTAATTTACCTGAAATTCCTGACTGGTACATTGATTGAGAGCTGTAATAACATTACAGTTGACTTCATCATTACCAGAGCTGCAATCTAACTCTCCATCACATCTCCAACTTTGTGGTATACACTCAACTTTTGACAAGGAGCAAGAGAATCCTCCAAAAGGACAGACTCTGGCAGCTAAACAGTTTAACTCATCTTCACCATCTGAGCAATCCTTCTCACCATCGCATAGCCAACTGGCATAGATGCACTCGTTTGTTGAATTACATCTAACTTGGTTATAATGGCATATATCGGCACCTACATTATAATAAGTTTGTTAACAACTGTAAGAAGCTGACATTCAACCATAGTTATGCTGTATATATTGTGGTGTAAACAACATTTATTTTACTTGAGATAATGGCACGCTGACAAAAATTCAGTGATGAAAAAGACAGAGCCGTCAGTTGTGAGTATTCAATTTTCTCTAATAAGACGAAACTTTATGTGATAGGTCAACTTAAAGTAAAAATGCAATATTATTTAAGTGACAAAATTTATAATAAGCTGAATGGGTGACTTAAAGAGTATAGACTTTCTGCCCAGACTATACCACCTTTTGTTGCAAAATATAGACTTGGTTTATCCAATCTTATAAACAAGCGAAGTGTAAGTGACTTACATAGTCTTTCATCAGCTCCATTATTACAGTCAGCTTCTCTGTCACATTGCCAACTACTGGGTATACATTGACCATCACCACAATCAAATCCGCTGATGAAACAACCTTCACCTGAATAAAAACAGCAGTTGGCTTTGTGTCACAACTGCATGTTATCAGCTGTAATTATATTATTATTGGTTATTTATCAATTTTCTTTATTACACTACTAGGTATAAATGTATTATACTCAGCAGTATAATAATAGTATATGTTTACATATAGTTGGCTTATGCCAGCCTATACGTATAAGATTGAAATTTAATATTGCTAGGAATTATATACAAAAAGACAACTTTAAGATTTGTGGCATGTAAGTCAATCAGAATTTTTGTTCAACCTTGGTCTAGACTCTAGTCCATCATCTTAGCTAGTCAACTTGTGCAGAGTCAATATAATTATCAACTACAGTCAAAGAAGTTCAGTACTCAAATCATCAAGGGCTCCGTCGTGGGGCAGCTTTATGCTAATTTTGGCAGCAATCTTAGCTGTAGCTCTTTGCTTACAGGTAGTAACAATTCAATTAATGTAATAAAAGTGTCTCTGCTTATATAATGCATGTGTTTTGACAACTTTTCACTTCATATAATATCAATAAATCGAAGTGTTTCAAATTATAATTTTCTTTAAATGTACGGAAATAAATATCTTAAGCTGCATGTACGCAGACCGATTATTTCAGCCCATTTTATACTAACCGATTTCTCTAGTGCCGATTTTGCAATTGGCCAAAAAATCTTAACAATTTTTATGTCCCACGCTTTTTTTCTGCTTGCGTTTTATTGGCGGATGGCTCTCAGTCTGTATAACTTTCTTAGGTTTATGCGCAGAGGTCAAGATCAGTTGTATGTGCGTTGGCATAGCAAACATACCTCGGAATTTTTTATATACGTTATTTTTCACAAGTGAAATGTTGTTAATCGCGCTCGCTGTCATGATTTCTGCCGCCTTTTGATAAACTGGTTCAACCGAACATTGGCAAGAAATTGATCATGCTCAATTGTGAAAACCGAGCAAAAAATCGACCAAAAGCAAAATAAACCGATAAATTTTATGACTTAACAAAATCGGCCGACAGTTTTTCGGCCGATTTTGTTGCAAAATTGGCCTGTGTACATGCAGCTTTGCCTTTAGTATTGGCAATTTAAAGCGATACCAAATAACATGGTTGAGTTTCGTCAGCAAGTTGTAAAAATACCACATAATGTTTAATTAAGTAGTTGTTTCTTGACTTTAATGCATCATGATCATGATGTAGGTAAGACTTGTGTTGGTTTTACTACATTAAAATATGGAAAAGCATTTGCTGCAACTGGAAGATTTTTCTAACATATCCAGCGAATATAAAATTTGCTTTGTTGTGTTTGTACTTTGCTTGCCATACTAATACTCTTCCTTAGCGGCTTAGCCCCAAGTGTATGATAGAGCTATGGGTAAAACAAACAAGCTGCAAGCCTTCACCTACCTGATCAACTGATAACATGAAACTAATAGACATACATATCATATCAGATTATTACAAATAAAAGATATCATAATATTAGTTATAAAAGTAAGATGAGTATGGACTAATCTGAGTTGAATATGAAGACAACAGCGGAGAGAATCAGAAAACTATAGTTTAACATCTTTTCAGCTGTGTGCTCTTTGTTTAAATGGTTTATACAACCACATTTTATGTTATTGCAACAGCTGCCCTGGGCATGTTATCTTGCTGTATAAGGACATGTGTTAACTAGTGCTGAGCCAGTATGGGAAATAACGGATTCTGGGACTTGAATTAGCTTATAACTTACACGAGGAAAAATGAAAGGCTACACTAACCCATGCAACAGATAAAGAGAATGGAGAGTATGATATAGCTGAGTCGATATTGAAGCAGAATTGCAGCTGCAAAATATGAAGAAATGAGATTTGCGCACTCTTCGTTTCAAATGATATAGCATTAATTGATCTTTAATATAAGAGATATTTTAACAGAGGGTGCACAGATAAAATTCCTACAGATAGACAAAATTTGTTGTTGCATTGATAAAAGTGCTTTCCAAGAAGTTTCATGAAATTACTATATTATTATTAACTATGTGAGATAAATATAAAATAACATATACTTATCTGGATTACAATATATACACATACAATATATATTATATATTACGTCATAAATCTGTACTTTTACACTGACCATCAAAGCTCAACTATTCTCAGAGAAACTTTGTAAGCCTCTGTAATAAAAAATAACAAATCACAGGGTTGTACTGACAGTTTTGAGTGAATATTATAAAATTTCCTGCTGTATAGAAAATCAGATAACTTGTCAATGTAGGGTCACCACCTTTTCTGATAAAAATTAGTAGGCTAAAGGTCACAAGGTTTCTAAATAATAATTTTATGTATACAGAGAACAGCAACTAAATGGCTTGGAGTTTAAAATACAGCCTGAGAGGTAATGGCTGTTTAAAGCATTAAGTGAGGTGACTTATTGCACCCTATAAGGTTATCCTAAAATACAATATTGGAGAATGAGTCTTACCAGAACCAGAAGTAAGCATGGTAAGCTGTCATAAGTAAAATATGCAGTTTGAAGTAGTTGGATGGTGACATAGACGTTTTTTTAAAGAGTTTAACCTTTTGAACCATATAGTCTGTTTTATACTTTACAGATATTCCTACGCCAGTTGGCTTGTAATAATAGAGAGATATAACTAAATCATTGAGCAAGTTAGTTAGTATACCACTCCCATGCTCCTTACCAAGAAACATAACGTAAAACCTGCTACAAATTGGAGAGTGGTAGAACTTATATTATAAGCTGCTGTAAATGAATATTATTTGTGCACCATATTTTAAAATCTTTCTCCCTTTTTCAGTCATAATATTATGCAAGAATTTTTACGGCATCCGTAACTTATATACAATTAGTTTCTATAATGTATATCATTTATGAGCAAATGGCAGATCTAGATCAGAATCACCTGATTCATCTACTATTTGCATTTGAATCACTTGCAAGAGTAACAAACCAAAAATAAGTATGATAATATCGAAATATAAAACTTAAAATAGAAAGTGATAATAAACCATGATAACAATGTAATTTGGTGTGAGCTGCCATCTTGAATAGTGAAGTTCCCACTTTTTTCAATTTGTGGATCACAGATTTTTCAGCTACAGATCATTAAAAAATTATTTGCACATATACCTAATATATACGATAAGTATGTAAACTCAAAATATTATGCTTACTATATACATAAACAGAACACTTCCTAAAACCGTAAAATTTGGAACATGTTGAAAATGTTCCACACGACAAACAACACACACAAAACACATTTAGGTAAAAATCTGAACAATTAAAATCACTAGGATATCAGGAGAAATTGATCTAGATCAAACTGCATAGAAGGAATCTTTGAATCTACAACTATTGCCAACTAGTGAATGCAACATAATTAACAAAAATGTTGTGCTCAGCACTAAAACATAAACAATTGCTCATGCAAGAAATCACAGCACAACAGCTTATAAATAAATGCTTTAAAATAACTGCAATTCATATATGGTTGACATAAGGAGCAGCTGTGGTCTAGGAGTTAGAGCGTTTGCCTAGTGAACAGACAAAGGCCATTGGTGATGTTAGGAAGAGCATCCAATCATAATTGCTCCTGTGCCTCATCTGAATAAGTCCTTAGCTTGATTTAACAAAAACTCTTTCCATCGGGGGTTTTCTCACAGGGATTGTGACTATAAACTTGTGTAGTTTTTTTTAAACTTGCGTGAGTGAGTTTTATATATGGTTGGCATTTCGACATTCAACCAATTCCAACATGTACAATAAAGCAATAGTCATGGCCAACAAGAGTTCTTCCAAAAATAAAAATAACTAAAAAGTAAAAATAAAAAGCTGCTTCAAACTGTAAGAAAGAACTAATACCAATATATATGACTTAAGCATGCAGTATGAGAATAGCTTTCAGCTGTTGGAGAGAAAAATTATTGTTTTGAAAGTTGACTGAATTTTGCTATAACGACAGTAATGGTTGCAGTGGTGGTAATGGTGTAGCAAAACTTGTACAATAGACTACCTATACTATAAAAATAATATGTAGCAGTGAACTAGTGGGAAGAAGTTTATAGGACTCAAATTACAAAATAAAACTATTATGGAATATAATAGGAATAATTTGTTTAAACAGCAGAAAGACACACTAAGAACTTTCGATGAAAACATTGTTGTAAAAATATAGTTTTGTTGCATAAAACGCGGGTAAAAATGACAATTCAAATGAAACACACAGGATATTTCAACAATCAGTTTATTCTTGGTTCATAAAATATTACTATTAAAGCTATCTTTGAAAGACACCATTACTTAGATTTCTTGACATACATAGTAATATAGTTTAAATCATGGGAACTTAAAGGATATAACACTAGGTGAAATTAATAAACATGATGTAATGTTGGAGTGAGGGCCACTGAAATGAAAAATTTCATGGCGAGGGTCACATTGTAAAATTTAGCTTGGGCTGGGAGCCATAGCATCAGTTTTTTCAAACTACTTTATTCCAAATTTCTATGAATCATTACGCAATGAAGCTCCAATAATTTCTGCAACTGCATGTTTTCAGCATATATAAAAATAAGACATTTAAAAGGTGGTTTTCCCACTTTAATTCATATACATGTGCAAAATAATTTTTTCTGTTATGCCTTTGAGAGCATAAATGTAGGCTGGGGGTCACATCCGGCCCTGGGGCCGCCTGTTGGATAGCCCTGGTCTAGTACAATCAAAAAATTTATGTCATTTAGGCCAATAGTAGACACAGTGTAAAAAATAACTCCATCATCCATGTCATAGCTGCATAAAACAAATTTAAAACGATCACTTAAGTTACTATATCTTGTGGCTTTCTGTATTATAATAATTTAAAAGTATTGAATCAATTCTGGTATGCAACTGCGTGACTTGTTTCAGCATGTATTTAAAAAAGAGTGCAAATTGTTACTTTTGAGTCTGCATATAAAAAGATATAATATAAATTTGAATCTTTTAAAAACACATTAAATTCTAACACTAAATCAAGTTTAAAAACTATTTAAAAACCAGTTGAAAAGCATTATAGTCGTATTAAGACAAATAAAAGAATAAATGAACTGTTTAGAAATGAAGTTTGTGAACTTCCAAAATTGCTTAAGCTTTTTTAATAACCAATTTTTGTATAAACAAAGCAGCTCGTACATGTTTAACATTGTTATGCAGTCAAGACTAGTTGCTTATTTGTTTAACTATTGAATTTGAACTTATCAAAGAAAAACACAGACTAAAATATTCGAAATATGATTGCATTAAAATATTATGCTATATTGCAGGGAAAAATTATAAAGAGTTATGCTCTCAATAATATTTTGAAATTGTAGCAACGCCATTAAATCGAAGAAAATATTTTGACGTCTAGGAGCTTACTTTTCTTATGTTTCATATACGCTTATAAAACCGATAAACAACAACATTGCAATAACAATATTATTATTATTATCATCTGCTAAATGTAAAATTTGTTAATATAAACATAATTATATTATCAATATTGCTGCTAACAGAGTGCCGATACTATACGGTATGAGTATACGTATACGGTATAAGACTATAAGTATATCATACTCATATTCCGTATTGATATTCATATTAGTTGTTAAAATAGTATAAGAAATTTAATTTTATAATTATTATCATGATTTAGATTATGGTAGTTGATACTGATAGTTAATTAGTGATTATCATCGTGATCATCATCATGGTCATCATGCTCATCATTATTATTGTATTTTAATTTTATTTGTAACAGATTCACTTTATTTTTAAGCATCTTTCCTTATCATCATCATTTTGATTTTCGATTAATAATCATGACTATCATTATCAGTATCAACTCTCATATTGATATTCATATTTGTTTGACCAGTCTCATTTTGATGTTCATATTCATACTGATACTCATACTGGTGTTAAAATGTATACTGATAAACTGAAACTCATAATAATTATAATCCTAATGTAATGACAATAAGTTAATTATATTTATTTTGTTGTTGATATTGATTATCATTATCATTATCACTAATGGTAATACTAATAGACAATAGTAATTATAATGCTTCTTATTTATACTAATAATATTAATATTATAATTATTATACTTATAGTTATAGTCTTGATACAGTAGTGTTCTATGCTTATAGTAATAGTATAACTATATCAATATGGTATTCAATTTCGTATTGCTTTGAAGTTCAAGTTGATGCTAAAATTTATTATTTTTGCAAAAGGTTACACAATTTACTCTATAGCTGATGTCGTAGTATCAAATTATTATTTTTTATACTAGTTAAGCTTACACTTACTAAGTATTTTTACATCTAAAATATTAAAATAAAACACTATTATATTTTAAAATACAATGGCTAAATAATGTTTATGTAGTTTCATAAGTGAAAGTAAAACTGATTCTATAAATGCAAGATTCAAGTAAAATATTTAAATAAACTTGAACGATAAAATTAAATCATGATTTACATATAGATTGAAGTTATTACTGTTGATGCTACGATTAATTAGTATTGCACTAATATGTAATAACGCTAGTTTAATTTTGTATTATTTTTATATGGGTGCCAATATTAAAAATATATAAACAGTTTTAATGACAATAGAGATACTTTTTATGTAAAAAAATGCATTTGAAATTTGTGTTTCTTAAGGTAATAGTGTAACATTTAATCTGTTAACTAAAATATATCTATATAACATACATGCAATTCAATACTTTACTTTTTTGAGGTACTTAAGCTATTAATTTGAAGTAAACTTTAACAAGGTTTCTTTAAGCTAAATAGCTTATTGTGATGTTTGACATTAAAGATTAAATCTAATGTTTCTTAGTTAGTTAACACATGTAATGGAGAGCACAGCTATGACTAGCAGCAGTAATCACAGGCAGGAAGCTAAATGTGTAATATCTGTTGCATGATTCATCAATAATTATTACTCCTTTTACCTAATCAGATTTGAATAAATTTGTATAGTACAGTGTCAATAATGACATTCCTTCTTTTTGGATGAGCCATCAGTAATCTAATTAATCACAAGTAATTAGTTAACAAATTTTGAAAAGGAGTTTTTGTCTAGAAACAAACCCTCAACAACAATTGGTCATTCATTACATGTGTTGTCAATAGCATTTTCTCACATGGCTCTTTGACTCTGGCTATCGCTATAGCAACCGTTATACATTTATTTTAGAATAACACTTGATTGTTTTCTAATTGTGTTCTACTGAATAAAGGATATCATAAGAAGCGATGACCTATGACCAAGCTGTCAGCCATACATTATGAGTCAGCAATTGAGTCAGCAATTGAGTCAACATGAGTAAGTAGATATTCTGTGTCTTGAAGCAAGTGTAATTGCATGATAACATGGTGGTGCATGCTCATAGCAGCTATAGACATGATTATTGTATACTAAGCTTTGAACTGGGGGAAGGGGAGAGAGGGAAGAGCAGGGTCAATGTTGTTCTCAAAGACCAAGTCCTATATTGAACCATAACAGCTTGTAAGTTCTCTGACCTCTATGTTTAATATTGCCAAAAACATGTGTAAAGAATTGAGACCATGTTTCTATCTTAATAAACTTATATTTTACAAGTTACAAATATATATCTTACAAGTATAAACTCACAGTTTAAGCATGAAATTGATGGAAATTATGATTAACACTGGACTTAAAGAATGTACTATTATAAGTTTTACATATTGTAATTGTTATTATCTAGTAGTATTGAGTTGAACCCTTAGCCAGGTCTAGATGTATCGGAATTGTGAACCGGCATATTTGTCTGTGTGTTTGTCTGTCTGTGTGTCAGGCTATACTTGCACCCTTGAGTAATTTCATGTTTCCATAGAGACTGAATATTGATATTCAGATTCCCTCTATATTTAGTGGAGTTATTTGATATTGGAGCTGATAATGGATTAGTATTTGATCTAATAACTGCAAGGCTGTAGCTAACCACTGGTTGCTGTATTATGAAATATGATATTAATGTATGCATCATGGCCTACTGAGTAGGGTCAACGTAGTGATTAGATCATCAGAAGGTAGTCAGTGCTGTAGAGAGGCAGTAGGCTTATAGTTCAGCTGCTAATTGGAGTTACACTACTTTGTCACTAGTGAAAGTGTGTTTGTTCTAGAACTATAGAATATACTATGCATGTTCCAGAGCTACACTCAGTACCATTCTCAGTTGTATAATTGATCAAAGGGACACACTTTACGGATATTACTACGCAAGTATATTTAGTTTTGCTGCAAGTGGGTTCGTATGCCGATATGAAGAAGCTTCTTAATAAAGATAAGGTAGCCACATCTGTTTCAGACAAACAATCAAATGGAACTTCTGGAAAGACAATTCCAAACACTGTTGGTAATGAGTAATCTACTGTATAATCTGGCTATTATTTGTGCTGGTAGTATGTATCTTCTATTTCGCTGTAAGACTTATTGAGGATAAAACTTGTCATTGTTTCACTTTGCCAGTGAGCTAATGTCACATACTAAGAATAATATAGTACATTATACTGCTGAGGCAAACATGTTCAGCAGTGTCCAAGCTTTCATACCTTTAGAATGGGCTATTATAGTTTTGTGATAGCAATCTTTTGGCTGTGCTCATAAGCCAAATCTTAGTGCAGAGTTAAACATTAAAGGCTATCTTCTTGTAAGAAGGTGGGGGGGGGGGGGTCTATGTGCATCTTGTTATACGTAATGAGATGTCAATGATGACATGGATGTCTCATTTCCTCAGTTGCAGATAGCATGCTGCTGTATGAGTGCATAGGTTATGGAGTATGATATACTAGTATGTAGTAGCTTAGCTTATGTATAAAATAGTAAGCGCAAGTAATCCAAGCATATTTATCAGGCAGTTTATTGCTAGAAGGCATCTAGATATTATAGGTTCTACATAAGTCATTGAGTTAGTGAATATTTATATTCTGTAATAATTTCTATAGCTCACAATAATTCACATTGTTGGGTTTGTGTTTACAATATAGAGCTCTGTAACCCTTGAATTAGTAATAATAAATGTAATATTAGATTATAATTAGGGGAAAGGGAAGACTTGGTATGCGTAGGATGTAAGATTCTATCGATGAAGTCATTAAAATAGTTGAGTGAATAGCCTAAGCTCTAGGCATTGAGTTTCTATGGCGATAAAATTTACTGCTATGCTATGCTTTTGTGAGATCCAGGTATCTAACATGAAGGTCATCTAGTGACATAATATGACCATAACTAAAATGTGACTGTAACTTAGTAAAGAAAATTAGGATCTAACTATAAGTATAATGGCTGTGTCTTATAAGTCTACAAGGCTTTCAGATTAAGCAGAATACAATAATTCTATAACTATTTTGTGACTTATGTTGACTGGTCCAACTTCTTATCTACAGTGCATACATACCAAAGTTTACATGTTAGCCTCTATCCCTTACCCTAGTTCACATGCACACTTACCTGCTACAAAATGCTACACTATTTCACATGCACACTTACCTGCTACAGAATGCTATACTTACCTGCTACAAAATGCTATACTTACCTGTTGCAGTATATCCTAGTTTACAGGTGGAATTATAGTTCTTATCTTTCAGTCAACCCTTCATCAGCTCAAAAAAATCAAAAACCTTTAGATGAAAATGGATAGTGGGGGGGGGGGGGGGGGTTCAATTTCTTGAGTTAATATATTGATGGTCTCATGTAATCCTATCAGTTCTGGTAATTTACAGTGAGAGAATTGTCATCTCACAAGGATACTCCATGTCTTTAATTTTACAGCAAGTTGTCTGTCACTAAGTTAGTGCTAATTTGAATTAAAAGTAGAGTCTAGAATAACCACATTGATTTTTGTGGCTACTGATATATTTTAATGTTTACAGGTAAATTTGGATTGGTACAGCCATCTTTGATACAGCAGTTACGAAGTATTTTAGACCAGTATCAGGATGATGGCCAAATACTCAAGGTAGACAACATTATATATTAGTTTTGGATGTAGGGTGCTCAACCATTACATTTTCTTCATAATATTCTCATGCATTTTTTGTATCAGGCTTCATTTTTACTTTGTTGTGTTGCATTATTAGGAACTGATACAAAATGCTGAGGATGCTAAGGCTTCACAAGTCAAGTTCTTATTGGACGAGACAGATTATGATAGGCGGAGCAAATACCTCCATCACCCTGAGTTGGCAGAATTTCAGGTACTGGCGCTTTGTGTTGCCGTACTATTTACTGCTGTTCTACTATTTACTGCTGTTCTACTATTTACTGTTGTCCTACTATTTACTGCTGCCCTACTATTTAGTGCTGTTCTACTATTTACTGCTGCCCTACTATTTACTTTGTGTACCTAACATTTTGCACCAAAAGTGCACGAAACACTATTTTATCTACTTGAGTGTGTGTTTGAGCTGGTTACAGTGAATTTCAAATTGTTTTCAGAGGATTTGGTGTGTTTGCGTACAAAATATAACACACCATTTACTGCTGTTCTGCTGTTGTTTCCAGGGCCCGGCTCTGTATGCCTACAACAATGCCGAGTTCACAGACACTGACTGGGCCGGTCTGAAGATGATTAATGACTCAGTGAAAAAAGATGATGCATTGAAGATTGGCAGATTTGGTTTGGGCTTCAAGTCTGTGTTTCACATGACAGGCTAGTTTATACAGTTTAAAAGTTATTTTTTAGCACAACTGTATTCTTACCTGCCACAGTTCTATAGTTGTGGTCATGAAGTATTCCTATGCATTGCCTTTACAATGTTCAGTAGCTGTGCTGAAGCTACCGGCAATACTAAAAACTATTTTTTCACAAGGGTACAATACTATGTATATGTGTATATGTATTTTCAATATATAATTATCTTGAATTTTTCTTATTTTTTTAGACTTGCCTAGCATTCTGAGTGGCCAGAAACTATGCTTTATCGATCCTCATGAGAAATTCTTTGTTGAAGAAGGGAGAAAAGTGACTGGCTACACTTGGCATTTAAAAGATGACAGCAAGGTATGGAGTATAAGTCAAGATGTTTCATGTTCTCATACCAGTTACTGCAAACCTGTTATACTGTGTTTATACTTTCAGGTTATCAAGAAGTTGACTTCACAGTTTGAGCCTTACAAAGGAATCTTCGGCTGCAGTGACGCCACGTTCAAGCAGAGCCATTTTCCTGGCTCACTGTTTCGCTTCCCTCTGAGAAATAAAGAGTCTCAACTGTCCAGTGAGTGGAATTCTGTGATATTCTGTTGTAGTGTGACCTATTAAGTCATATAAATTGACAGGATTTGCTGGATTCATTTTAGTTTATTAAAAACTCAGATGGAAGTTTTGTAGAATTCTTTTATATTTATTTCTTGCCTAAAGTTTTTCTCACTAAAATCTGAACTCAGTTGAAAAAACTAACACACAGAGGTTGTGTCACCAGATGCAGAAGGTTGACTTTAAACCATTTCTTGCAGACAATCTCTACAGCACAGAAAAGGTTCTGCAGATATTTGAGTCATTTCAATCTGTGGCTGAATTGGTTTTGTTGTTCCTCACTTCTGTGGAGAGCATTGAGCTATACAGGCGGCGACATGGACAGGTCAGTGTGCTGCATTACATGTGGTATCATCAGATATACTTGTGTGTGTTCTTATACTGTGTTGTTTACGTTGTGCAGGGCATATGAGTAGCAAAATAAATGTATGAAAATCAGTGCAATTTTTTCAAACTTCAATTATACTCTTGATAATGCGATTATTATTATTATTAATTCTGGAATTACAGTGAATAAGAAATTCATTTAATGTGCTGTATATGTGGCATTATTGAATTCTTGTGTCTGTTTATACGAGTATGAACCATTTTGTGGTACTAGATGCATGTAAAGTACACACTGTTAGTACTCACTCTCACTCTCGGTACACACTCTCAGTGTGCACGGTCAGTACACACTTTCAGTACACACTCTCAATATATACTCACAGTACACACTGTAATTGTATTTACTGATTATAGACACTGCCAGACCTGCTATTTAAAATACAAATCACTCCTCAATCTCTACCATCCGTACGCATCTCTAGACATTCATTTACTCAGAAATTAAGTGGAGGCAGTTGCACAGTTGATGCCAGAGAAGTGTTTCCAGTAACCATGGAAACACTAACTTCCAGTGATGGTCTACGATTTGAAAGATCTAGGTAAATTGCTGGATCTATATATATACACATATGTGTAGATGTTGAACCTGCTACTGTGTATTGTTGCAAACACGTGTTGTTGAACAGGTTTCTAAAGTAACCACCATGTTGGATCATCAGCCTTCTGTGTTTACTCATCCAAACCATTCTTTGTTATAGTCGAGACTTTCTAGTAAGCCATTTTTGTGCTGGGACAAATAACCAATCAGAAGACATGTCACTGTTACTGTCTGACTCATCAATGAAGTTTGTTCCATGGGCCAGTGCTGCGATACCATTGGACAGTACTTCAGTATCTGCTAAACATCCCAAAGGTCACGTATTTTGCTTCCTTCCTCTACCACTGCAGAGGTGAGTTAGTAGTAAATTGTTTGTTTATAATTGTACCATTCTAAAACTCCTCAATACCTAGTAAACATCCCTTTAGTTTTTTATTTCTCCTCTCTGTCCTGTTCGGTAGCAAGAAATGTAAATGTAGATGTATATATTTAACAAAGTGTTTGCTTGTTTATTTAACAACTTTTTAACAGTTTTGTCACATTAAATACAATTGGTGTTAATATTTCAAATTAGACAGTTGGATTTTTATATTAGTTAACTAATGTGTGTATTGAAAAACCATATTGAAAAACATATATACATATGTCAAACTACTTACTAATTCTTATACACATATTTGCAGAAGTTCAATGTCTGGACTACCTGTGCACATTAATGCATACTTTGCTGTCAGCTCCAACAGACACCAACTTAAATGGCCGTCTATAAAATACACTCACTCTCAGGGGGAAAGTGTGGGTTCTACAGATAAGTCTTGTCAGTGGAATGAAGTCTTGTTAGAGGAAGTGAGTAATAGCTTGTGTTGAGGTATAGCATACTACGAGTGGTGCATAGAGTTCTTAGGAGTAAGGGTTTAACCTGTATATCATTACGGCTTAACTGAGGGGCGGGCTAACTGCCTACCCTCACTGAGTTTTGAGAGATAGCATATGAGTATACGATAAGTCTAAACAGTGAAACGTCGGCATAATTCAAACTGGAAGAGACTGAAAATTTCAGTTGTGATTCTCTATAGTTGTAAATAATTTTTATTTTATTTTCGATCTGAGTTCTTATTTTTTCTGAATTTTATATGTTGTGCATCAGTTACTTTTTTTTGTTTGCGTAATCTAGTGTCCATGCATTGCTCAATAGTATAAATGGGTGCTTCTGCCCGTCTAGACAGGTCATGTTTCATATTGAATAACCTTAATGGAATGGTGTAATCATGATACCTAAACCATATTATTGTCTAGAATAGGGTCATATAGTTTAGATACCATCATCATCATGAGCTAAGTTAGTTTTCATGTCAGAACAAGAATCGCAATAATTTGAATTAGACATGATGTGTTGTTTGAATTAAATCAAGCAAATTATGGTGTAAATTGGAACTTCACTTAATAGTATGACTTAACCATGTTTTAGAATTGGTAAGTTTTACTGTCCTTTTTGTCTGCATCTATTCAGCTCTGTCCTTCTTTGTTATCAGGTTGTTCCCAAAGCTATGTTTAACCTTATCTCTGAAGTTATTGATATGGCTAGACGATCAAAAATGGAAATCAAGACAGAGTTTATATATACCATGATACCTGACCCAGCTCTCGTTCTGGATAGGTGATGATCTATTAAAATACAACATCTGATTTTTTTTAGAAACTTCATTTTCTTCGAAAGTGAAACTGTAGAGTTTTGTGATAATATCAAGAATATAAAACTCAAACGTCTTCACTTTATTTTGTTTTGAAACTCTCAATTTATATTTAAATGTTATACATCACCTAAACTTTGCTTTTTTTTTGTATAAGTGATATATTTATGATCTGATATTTTTAGATGGAAGCTGGTGTTACCCCTCTTCTTTAAGAAACTGGGTCAAATAGGTGAGTGTACAGAGTGGTTGTAACTATAATTGTGGTGTGGTAAAGGCAGCAAATGCAGTAATAGTAATATATAGTGGTAAAAGTAGTGATGTGGTAGTAGTGGTTGTGGTAATAGTGGTAGTGGTAGTAGTAATAGTGGTAGTAGTGTTAGTAATGTTAGTAGTGGTAGTAGTAGTAGTAGTAGTAGTAATAGTGGTAGTGGCAATAGTAATGGTAGTGATAGTGGCAGTAGTGGTAATAGTTGTAGTAGTGTTAGTAGTGGTGGTGGTGGTGGTAGTGGTGGTGGCGGTAGTGGTAGTAGTAATAGTGGTAGTAGTAGTAGTAGTAGTAGTGGTAGTAGTAGTGGTAGTAGTAGTAGTGGTAGTAGTGGTAGTGGTAATAGTGGTAGTGGTAGTAGTAATAGTGGTAGTAGTGTTAGTAATGTTAGTAGTGGTAGTAGTAGTAGTAGTAATAATGGTAGTGGCAATAGTAATGGTAGTGATAGAGGCAGTAGTAATGGTAGTGATGGTGGCAGTAGTGGTAATAGTGGTAGTAGTGTTAGTAATGTTGGTAGTAGTAGTAGTAGTAGTAGTAGTAGTAGTAGTAGTAGTAGTAGTAGTAGTAGTAGTAGTAATAGTGGTAGTGGCAATAGTAATGGTAGTGATAGTGGCAGTAGTAATGGTAGTGATGGTGGCAGTGGTAGTATTAGCCATATTAAAAGTAGTAATTACTAATTATTTGTAATATTTTAGAGTGCAAAAGGTATTGGTTATGAAATATATTCTCATATTTAATGTTTTGCAGAATTTATTCAAAGTGATAGCAACAAATCATGGCAGAAATATCAAAAAGTAATATTGCTGAGTCATGATGACGGAGACTCAGAAACCCAGCGAGTTCTACTCAGATCTCTCATCTTAGCAGGGGTTAATGCGGCCCTCCTGCCCTCCCACCTCTCTACTGTACTGAGGGCTTATCTCAGGTAGGCTCACCTGCTTTATAGCATTCCTTCCTCTTTCAAACAGCACCAAAACGTCTTCGTAAAGCATCACTACGTTATACAAGAAACTTTAAGCTCACAATTTTACTCTTATGCATATTTAAAAGAGCAAAACTAAAGGCTACACCATAGTTAGCAAGCTTCTGGTGCTTTCTGTAAATCTAATTCTAAAGCATTTTTTATATTTTGAAGTACATATCTAGCATGTATTCAATTAAAATCTTAACTATTTAGTTGATTTACATACACATGATGAACACATTTTCTCTACATACACACATAACCGATATGCTTTTTAGTGCTGAAGACATGTTTGCCACTCCTGAACTCATGAGACTTGTGTTTAAGAAGAAATCAGACATTCTGTCTGCTTTATCAGCTGAAGACAAACTAGTTTTACTGGAGTATTTGCTATCCGATTCCAGATACGATGACTTAATTGGTAAATATCCTCTTACAGTGAACGGGATTGGCTGCTTGGTTATAATCATATCTGGCTATCAGCGGAAAATATTCTGTGCCTTGATACTGGATTGTAGAAAGATTATTTTAATAGATTTAGATGTTTTCGTCTTTAGGGGTTCTATTTTCTCTATGTTTTGAAGTTCTGTTTTTTATTGCAATTGATGGCAAATAGTGATGATCTATTAAAATAAGTATGCTGTTGGTAGGTTTACCTCTTGTGCCACTAGTAAATGGCAGATTTGCTGAGTTCAGTGAGGCTGGAACAGAGGAGCTCTCAAACTATCTCTTCTTGCCCTCTGAGGCTCACCCCAGCAGTCTACTTCCAATGATGTCCGGCTCTTTTATTGATACCTCCAACAGGATTAGTGACACGGTTATCAAACATCTAAAGGTTATAGCAAGTAAAGGTAAGCACGACATTCTATCCTATTTGGGGTAGGATTTGCATGAGTCATGAATATGGATGTCTGGTAACATCAACAATCAGTCTAAATATAACTATTAGCTAGATGTAAATGGCCAGGCCTGTTATTTTTTACCTAATGAGACAAATCTAATTATGTCATAAAATCCAAAAGTATAATTAGATAAGCTAAGCAAGCCTCCTTTATGGGTAAACCCCAAGCAAGATATGTACTTGAAATTTTATGACAGAATAACATGTTTGTAAATGAAGTGTGGTGTTGACTTGTGTGAATGTTGGCGGTAAAACAGGCAGGTGTTGGCGGAAAGCTGCTTGCTTTCAGCACTTTGCACCAATCTACTGCTTCGTTGAACCACAATCTGTATTATTGTGTTTATATAATGTGTCAGAATACACTTGCAGAGAAACACAGAATCAAAATATTCAGTGCGAGCCTGTTTGCTAAGCTGCTTCCTGTTCACCTCGACGAGAATATGCTCATCAAAGATGCATATTATGCTGAGGTGTTGTGTCAGTATATTGGCAACAATTTCTCTGATGCCTGTCAGTTTGAGGGTCTTCCACTTATTGTGGCTACAAACAACTCACAGAGACAGCAGGTTCTCAGTCTATCATGGTGAGTGAATTCTAAGGCTTCGGTCATGGTTTAACATAATTAATGAATACTAAGCATTCCTGATTGTTTGAAACATACTGTTTTCACTGCTTTGAGTTGTAAAACCCAAGTTCTAGGAATATGGAGCTGCCAGATTCTATAATTGGAAAAGCAATAATAATAATTAGGCATCCTAATAAGATTTGTAGCATTTTTTAGTGGTTAAGTTGCCAGTGTTGAATGAATTGGTAGTGAATTTTGTGTGTTTTTCAAGTAAAGAATTTTCAGGCAATCCAGCTATATTTCATGTCATCATATTGTAATATAATAGCAATTAATTTTAGTAATGCTAATATAAATGATGCCATATTGTAAAGCTTATTGAAATGTTAAATTGATTGTCCTATCCCAAACCTAATAGCTAAATATAAACTACAAACTAGACAATTCCCGGCACCCAATGTGATGTAGATGCTGAAACCTCTGCATTATATTGTGCTTTAGTAGTTTTTTTCTGAGTGTAGTCAGACCTGTCTGCGTAATTTCTGGTGTTACCTTTCAGTGACAAACCTGTGATAACTATCTGCCACACTGATGGCTCTCCCAAGTTGTCTTCCCTACTTACTTCCTGTTTGGAGAAGCTGGGTGTTCAACTAGTTTACTCTGTGCCTTCATACTTATTGACGTCTCAGAAGTTTCTAGAAAAGTACATCTTCCTCCCCACAGCTAAAGGTAAGCTAGCTAGCACTTGATTCTTTCAATTTACTAGAATTATCTGTAGAAAATAAGAAAACATAACTCTGTGACATAATGCCGTCGGCTCTTGATAGCTGTAGCTATTCTAGGGCTACTCCTAAATACGCTGCTAAATTGTGTGGTTTACTGCTACTAGTATGTTGCACCGGGAAAGTTTCATAAGCTGTTTATCTGCTCTCTTCTCAAATTATTTCTGTTGAACTAATGATTTGCAGGCATCATGAGCATTCTGAGAGTCTACTCATCATCTAGGTGTCTCGGTAGCCTTAGTAACCTCAGTGACAGAGAGAAGGTAGCGGTGAGAGAGGTGCTCTCCAAACTACTTACATCTGATGTCTCAGAGGATGATTTAGTATTTCTAAGAAGTAGGTTTTATTCTTAGAGTACTATATACTATTATACTAGATGACTATGTCTAGTGTCATTTGCTGTGAGTCACTGTCTGTTGTATGAAAATAGTTGAATCAAACATTACTCACTCAGAATAGTAACTGTGTTTACTGAGCGATGACTCAGAGCAAATAGTAACTGTGTTTACTAAGTGATGACTTGCAATGATTAATAGTTTTTATGTTTAAAGAAGTGGTTGTGACTCAACAATTGTGTTTTTTAGGTTTGGCACTCTTCCAAGTTGCAGAGTCAGTTGATTACATTTCAGCAGAGGAAGGCAAAGTAGCTGCTCCAACTGAGTGCCCACCGTTACCAGGCACTTTACGTTTGCTAGGTAAGTTTGCCGATCAATACGGTGCTCAACATAGTACAGCTGTTCTGTAGAGTGTGTAGCTTACAGTGTTCCACTACTCGATAATTTCAGATGTCAGAGAAGCTTCCTCGAAGGCACTTTCAGAGCTGCTAGGTGTACGTCAGCTCTCCAAGTCTAGTCTTCTAGTAAACTACATTATACCTGCGATAGAGGGAGGGCTGTGTGCGGCTGTAGATATATCTCAGACTATGGTGTCTATACTTCATGACATCACATCCTATTAGTATGTGTGAGACACTCTATTCAATTATATTATAATGCATGTTTTAAAGTTTATCCTATCATATTGTAGTATAATCTGTACATTTAATGCATTTCATTAAATCACGTATGAATGTAATGAATATGTAAGCCTATGTTACATCCCAGCCTTTCGTATTGTAATGCAATCATTGCATGCAGTGCTACATTTTATCCAACTGCTTGTTATAACTTTTATTTAGTGATGAAAATGCGATTGACCGGCTGAAGTCACTGAAGTTTGTACTGAGAGAGGACAACTGTTTCGTTGAAGCTAGCCAATGTTATGATCCCACTGAGTCAACTCTGATCAGTCTATTGATTGGCGAGAACCTGTTTCCCAGCCCGCAATACTCTTCTGGTGCTGCAATTGAGTCCCTCAGGCTACTTGGTAGGTAACTTGGCTCAAAAGTGCGTTCTGGATGTCCAGCAGAATATAAACTACATGCTTTTGTTAGTTGGGATCTGACCATAGATCTCATGCTATCAGCTTGCATTGCGTCATCTTCAGTATCCGTATAACATAGCTCATAGGTCTACATGTAAACATTACAGTATAACCTAGCTCTTAGCTCCACATATAAACATTACAGTGTAGACTGATGTTCTTTTACAAATCCACTTTTATTCTTTGATCTTTCAAAATAATAACTTTCACCTCCCGTTGTATTGTGTAGGAGTTTATATTATATATGTGTGCGGATGTTTCTCAGGACTCAAAGGAGCTTCAGATATAGACTGTGATCTTATCAAACAAATTGCCCAAAAGATTGAGGAGATGACATTGCATGCCACCTCTAGTAAGAAAGTTATCAGAGACAAATCAATGGGTTTGTTGGAGTATTTGAACACCCACCCTCAACTGATTGAAAAGGATAAAGATTTTGGGCTATTTTTGACTGACTGCTCATGGGTAGTTCCTATATCTACTCGCACACCTGGTAAGTCAGTATTGTATACAGGACACTTGTGGTTGCCCTATGCTGCTGCCGCTGTTTCTACTAATGAATCTTCTGAAATTCTTACAGACGTACCTGGATCTCTGAATTACTTCTCATCTGGACTGAGCACAGTTTCACCCAGAAATATAACCAGTCTTTCAAACTCATCACTCATTGCCTCAGTGCAAGCAGTTCTACCCATAGGCTTAGATCCTAGGCTATTAGCTGTGTTTGAGTGGGACTGCCAGCCTCCTCTCGCTCTGATAGTCAGAAATCTAAATAACATTGTACAATGCTACAGGTAAGATAATTTTGTGTATCATTTAAGAAGTTGTCTTCTTTCTAAAGCACATTTAGTTTCAAGAAAATTAGTTCTAATAAAACAGAAGTTATTAGGAACGGAATGCTGTTTTATGTAGTTATCTAGTTTAATTATTGAGAAGTTACCCAATGGGTTTATTTAATTCAATTTAATTTTATGCAATTTTTAAAGATATTTACCTTTGTTTAGGTGACTTAATCACACAACACGATTTCTTTTCCTAATTGCATCTAACTTGTTTCTAGAATCGAAAGCAGTTCCCAGTTTCATTTTAAAAGATAAAATCTAATCAAAGCTTTTTGTTTTAGAAGTAAGAATTACAATGTCATGCACCTGAAACATACATAGTTTAAGGCCAACACAGTCCCCCCCAACTATTATTTTACTTATATTAAACGGCTTTATTCTCAACCATGTTTGTAGAGCTTCTGACAAGGGTTCATATATGAATATGCTAGCTGATATATATAAGGTCATGTTGAGGTCAAATTTTTCCGAACTGGAGAAATGCTTGCATGAAGCTCAGGTTGGTGAAATATGTTGCCGAGTTCATTATTGCTGCAATATTAAATGTGACTTGCAATAATTTGTGTTGCAAATTGTGTTGGTGTAATACAGTATACATTATACTGAACATATATGTATACTGTAGTAATACCCATGTGTGTGTGTGTGTGCGTGTGTGCGTGTGTGCGTGCGTGTGTGCGTGCGTGCGTGCGTGCGTGCGTGCGCGCGCGCGCGAATGTGGATACTCAATTTGGGTGTATTTTACATGAAATGAATACTCACCAGCATGACTCAAGTAGGTTTGCTGAATGCATTAAATTGACTTGAAAATGTTAATAAAGTAGCAGCAAGTCTGATGTTCAAACAAGTCATAATTCGAACTCAGAAATAAATCCAACTTCTAACGTTTATAGTCGCCACTAAAAAAATATGTTTCATTTAATGGTTTAATAGTACTTAAATGAAATAGATACAAAGTAATTAAAGAGTCAACTTTAACATAAGTGTTGTTTAGGAATTAATTGTTATTTCGGAATTGATTGGATTTTTGAAGCCCCGTTATATGAACTCTAAGTTGATATCATAAACTTAAAATATGTGAAATAATTCCTTCTTTTCAATTAGACTGCTGAACATTGTTAAGCCTCGTCAAGTCTATTAAATCTATGCTATTTATATAAGTTTTATTACTTGGAATTTAGTGTTTCAACTCAAGTCATTGATTGACTTGAGTTGAAAGTGACTCGAATTGCTGTGACTGCTCAAGTGTATATTGTAGTAGTACATACACGTACACTGTAGTAGTACATACATGTATATGTACACTGTAGTAGTACATACTTATTCGTGTATATTGTAGTAGTACATACATGTATATGGGTCATTCCGTGTCAAATCAACCAAATTTCAGAAAGTCCCACGCCTTTGCGTCTCAGATTTTGTTCATATTTACACCAAATGGACTTACACATGTCCTGAGTACTATTCTTGAATATTTCTAGCCTGACACAAAAACTTTTTGAGAAATGACTATTTCCATGAACAAAGGTTGGGAAAAATTTTGAGGAAAATTTGCGATTTTTACTTTTAGACCAATTTGTAAACGTCCATATCTCCATTATTTTTCTAGACTGAGCCTTAAAATTTGGTGTGTGATTTGATAACACCTATCAATCTGCACTAGTAATAACACATACTGCAAAATACTTTGTGTGCATATATGCTAAGCCATTGAATATTGGCAAATTTTTATGAATTTTGAAAAATTTCCAATATTTGCCACATCACAAAAGGCGTTAATTTTTATTTTACTTCCATAAATTTTTATCCATAAAAAGTTGATTATGGTTACTTTATACTCCTTAATTTGTGTAATTTTGAAAATAATATTTTCCGAGATATAGACACCCAAAGTGAAGAAAATGTGAAAATTCGCCCAACTTCGCCAGGATGTAACCTGATGTTTGAATACAGTAAAATCTTTCAAACAAGCATTTTCTGTAACGTCATTTAGTGTATTTTGTAGATTCATAAAATTGGACGTCCTTATATTGTCCAAATTTAAAGTAAATCGCACGGAAAAATGGTATGTATACGAAAATCGGCAAAATGCAATTTTTCAATATAATATGTTGGGATCATACATTTTTTATTATTCATATTGTTCAAAATATCAAGTAGATACATATATGTTTCCTATACATGTCAAATCTACTGAAGATTACGATAAAATTTGATTTGTGTAATATCATAAGAAAAATTCTGCCGATCGGCATTATATGATATTCCCATTAGGTTTCAGGTAGCAATTGTTATTTCTGTGAGTGAATGGTGTGAAACAGCTGAAATCTTGCTGGAATTAAGTACATTAAGTAGCTGAGGGAGGGTAGCTTCAAAAAACATACCCAAATATAACACCATGGCCCTGAACACAATAGGCCTAATTAATTCGATGACAGTGGTGTTTAATACATGCCAGAAATAATTGTGGCTTTTGAAACAGATGTGCCTAAATATAGCAGATTGGTCCGCACCCTAATCAGGTTAGTAATTTGCCCAGGCTAAGAATAATGTTCATTATTCTTAAAAAAATCTACAACTTTTTCTTTTAAATGTGGAGAGAATGGTCTTCCAACTTTACCATCTGGTTCAAACAGAATTCCCTTTGCAGTTTTCTGACTTGCTGGGCCAGGTAATTGTTTGCTCCAGATTCTATGGCTGTTCTATCGATGGTCCAGCTTTTCGTGCTAATGTCAATAACTGGACCCTCTCTAGTCACAAGAAAACTTTCGCGTCCTTATTCAAGGATGAAGGATCATCAATTTGTTCAAATCTTTATGATTACTACGCTTCATACTGACATTTGTTGCTTCTGGGTGGAGTTCTTCTTCATCTATGCCAAAGACTGTTTCTACCTTTTCAGTAATGACCTCCTGCACTTCCTTTCGTTTTTTTTTCCTATAGCTTATTTTACTGGATGGGCTAATTTTTGCAACTTTCAAGAGAGAAGCTCCCATGCAATTCTGTCATTCCAAGGTTTAGTGTCTGTGCCTCCTTCTCAACTTCAAGAAATGCATCACTTTCAGTTTCCTGAAAGTATTCTGAGAGCTTAGCTTTTTTTAAAGCAATTAATATTGCACAGTTTCTCTGTTTCTACAGTTCAAAAGAGTAGAATTATACCAGGAGAGCCCCAAAAATTAGCCCTTCCAGTAAAGTGAACTATGGGGAAAAACAGAATCAAGTGGAGGAGGTCATTGCTAAGAAGGTTGCCACAATTGCAAGTATAGAAGAGGAACTCCACCCAGAATCAACAAATGCCTGTATAAAGCCTAATAATCATAAAGATTTGAACATATTAATATGTTCCTTGAATAAGGTGAAAGTTTCTTTGGGACAAAAGAAGGTCCAGTTATTGACATTGGCACCAGAAAGCTGGACCATTGATAAGACATCTATAGAATTTGGAGTAAACAATTATCGTTGTGTTTTAAGTTAGAGAAATAAATATTTATTATAGTAGCAGACTGAAGAAATAGCAACATAAAAAAAGGTTAACTCATGAGTTACAAGTTGCCAGTACAAGCGTGAAATGCAAGTCTGGATAAGAGAAAAACTGCTGGGTCTTTATAGTCGTAAAAAAGTTAGCTTTTGTGTATTAGCTATAATGAAAATGGAAAAGCATAATATAGCTGAGATGACATGTGAAAAGCTATCATGTAGTAGGAAAAAGCTTTCCCAGCTTATGTAAAAACCCAACAATTACCTTGCACAGCAAGCCAGAAGACTGCAAAAGGAGTTCTGTCTGAACCAGATACTAAAGTTGGAAGACCATTGCTTCCAGTTATGAAAAAGAGAGTTGTAAATTTTTTCAGGATGATGAACATTGGACATGGCATGACGCCAATTACTTGATTCTTTAACCAGTGCTGACCAAATTAGGGCGAGGTTAGGGCCATTTTGCTATATTTAGGCACATCTGTTTCAAAAGGCACAATTATTTCCGGCATGTATTAAACACCACTGTCATCGAATTAATTAGGCCTATTGTGTTCAGGGCCATGGTGTAATATTTGGTTATGTTTTTTGAAGCTACCCTTGCTTCAGCTACTTCATGTACTTAATTCCAGCAAGATTTCAGCTGTTTCACACCATTCACTCACAGAAATAACAATTGCTACCTGAAACCTAATGGGAATATCATATAGTGCCGATCGGCAGAATTTTTCTTACGATATTACACACAAATCAAATTTTATCGTAATCTTCAGTAGATTTGACATATATAGGAAACATATATGTATCTACTTGATATTTTGAACAATATGAATAATAAAAAATGTATGATCCCAGCATATTATATTGAAAAATTGCATTTTGCCGATTTTCGTATGCATACCATTTTTCCGTGCGGTTTACCTCAAGTTTGGACAATATAAGGACGTTCAAATTTATGAATCTACAAAATGCACTAAATGACATTACAGAAAATGCTTGTTTGAAAGATTTTACTGTATTCAAACATCAGGTTACATCCTGGTGAAGTTGGGCGAATTTTCACATTTTCTTCACTTTGGGTGTCTATATCTCGGAAAATATTATTTTCAAAATTACACAAATTAAGGAGTATAAAGTAGCCATAATCAACTTTTCATGGATAAAAATTTATGGAAGTACAATAAAAATTAACGCCTTTTGTGATGTGGCAAATATTGGAAATTTTTCAAAATTCATAAAAATTTGCCAATATTCAATGGCTTAGCATATATGCACACAAAGTATTTTGCAGTATGTGTTATTACTAGTGCAGATTGATAGGTGTTATCAAATCACACACCAAATTTTAAGGCTCAGTCTAAAAAAATAATGGAGATATGGACGTTTACAAATTGGTCTAAAAGTAAAAATCGCAAATTTTCCTCAAAATTTTTCCCAACCTTTGTTCATGGAAATATTCATTTCTCAAAAAGTTTTTGTGTCAGGCCAGAAATATTCAAGAATAGTACTCAAGACATGTGTAGGTCCATTTGGTGTAAATATGAACAAAATCTGAGACGCAAAGGCGTGGGCCATTGGTTGAGTTGACGCGGAATGACCCATATGTATACTGTAATAGTACATACATGTATATGTACACTGTAGTAGTACATACATGTATATGTATACTGTAGTAGTACATACATGTATATGTACACTGTAATAGTACATACATGTATATGCATACTGTAATAGTACATACATGTATATGTAAACTGTAGTAGTACATACATGTATATGTAAACTGTAGTAGTACATACTTATTCGTGTATACTGTGGTGATGTACAAGTATACGTTCTCTTGTTTAGCTGTTGAACTGGGTGTGGAATGGAGATGGATTTGTACCTGCAAACAGAATTCTTGTAGAAAAATCCTCTACAAACTTATCTCCTTACATTTACTGTCTGCCTCAAGAAATGTTCGAGTATAGAGATTTGTTGCTACACTTTGGAGCATGGACTGTATGCACCAACAGCGCTTTACTAGGTATGTTGTACACAGCACACTTTACTAGGTATGTTGTACACAGCACGCTTTACTAGGT